>CAKNXH010000495.1:81009-147539 GCA_932178445.1 Andricus quercusramuli | reverse complement strand
CTGTATAAGATCTTCACAGCCATCCTAAATGATAGGATTCTTCGGACAATTGAACCTGTGTGGCGAGATATGTATGAACAACGTGGCTCGAAGAAAGGCGTAGCAGGATGTCGGGAGAACCTGCTCATCGATAGATGTGTCTGTAAAGATGCAGCATCCTATCAACGATCTCTATCGATGGCCTGGGTAGATTACCGAAAAGCTTTTGATTCAACCTCCGATAGACTTATCATCTGTCTGTTGGAAAGCTTAACGGTTCATCCATAAATCGTGAGATGCATAGGGAGATTAATGCCGCTTTGGAAAACCAGATTTACCATCTTATCTGGAAAATGTCGTGTGATCACTAACAGTATCACCTTTAAGGGAGGTGTGTTTCAGGGCGACACCATGAGCCCTGTCCTCTTTTGCCTCACATCATTGCCACTATCTCTCGCACTTCGCCATTCCGAAGGGTACCTCTGCGGCAAACCTGGAAATCGAAAGCATAAGGTAACTCATGTATTTTACATGGATGATCTTAAGCTCTATGCTAGAAATAAATAGAAACTACATCTAGCTCTAAAAATTGTCACAGAGTACACTCAAGAGATTGGAATGGAGTTCGGGTTAGAGAAATGCGCCAAGGTTAATTTGAAGAAAGGAAAACTTAACGGCATGCCCGAAGATCCTGAACACGTTGACAGAAGCGCTATAGGACACCTTTGCGCTGGAGAGACCTATACATACCTGGGCGTGCCACAAAGCCGCATTCAGGACGTAACATCTATAAAGGATACTCTCCGATGCAGATATAAACGTCTCCTCCGACAGATATGGTCTTCCGAACTGTCGGCGAGAACAAAGTATCTGCAACGAACATGCTTGCCGTCCCAGTAGTACTCTATTCTTTTGGAGTAGTTCCATGGACGAAGGACGAGCTCAGATCCCCCGATATCGGGTCCCAAAAGGTCATGCACATGAACAAAAGCATGCACCTTAAGTCTTCTGTTCCACGACTTTACATCTCACGCCGTCAAGGTGATCGTGAAATACTGAATCTTGAATGTCTTCACAACAGGATTATTCTGGGTACAGCACATATTGTCGCAAATGGACAAGATCCTTTTTTTAAAATGGTCAGAAAACACGAAGAAGTAGGCAAAGGGGCGTTTCTTTACAAAGCAGCAGAAGAGGCTGCTGAAACACTCGGCCTTGACTTCAATATCAGCGGTGAGCGAAATGCATCAAATCTTATCCATCTTGAATACTCACTCCTGAAGGCGCGGATTAAGAAAGCACAGGAGAAAAACTTCCGCGAAAAGCTCCTCGACAAGAAGATGCACGGCTTCTGGGATCGTCCATAAATTACGTAAGACGTTTTTCTTTTGTTTGAATAAAGAAGGAAATAAAATTGCTGTGAAGTTTAGAAGGACACAACGATACAAACAAAAGAAAAACGTCTTACGTAATTTATGGACGATCCCTCTCCAGTTTAACTTTGCACCTACTGGTGTAATGGCTTTTAAGTTCTTCAAATAAAGATGTTAGTATGCCTGAACGGCGCCAGATCGTCTATCAATTACACCCTTAGACGACCAAAAATGCACGAAATTTGTTTAATCTGAATTACTGTCCATAGTTACATTTAGCTTCTTCCCCCGCTGGCTCAACACAGGGAGGAGCAGGGCAAGGAATAGCTGAACGAGGAAGAAACTCAAAGCCGTATTATGAAGTAAATACGACCAGAATACGGGTCACGAAAATAATCATTTATTCATGCCCACGAATGCATCACATATCCCGAGAAAATCCCGTAAAGAATAAAAATCAGTTCACTGTCAATTATAATAATCTAGACTCCACGATCCTCCAATATGGAGGCCCATGAATGACACTTTGGTCATGTGAGGTCCCCGCCATTTTGGATGCTCGAGGTAAAGTAAAGTGAAATGATCCAGATGACATTCAACGACCCTCCAATATGGTGGTCTACCCATGACATGAAAGATCATGTGGGGTTACCGCCATTTTGGATGAGCGATGTGAAAAACAATGATCAAACCCATACAGAATCTTAACTTCATTACTCCTAAACCCTACGTCCAGTACGTGACTACCCTCCCACCAGTTGACTAAATCAATATTCAGTTCATTAAATTAACAACTATGTCTTGGACCCGACATTGCCATCAAGTATGCAATCTGATGAGTCAATTGAGTATTACGACTAAAGCATTTCAATAATCGACTAACTGCTCTAAACTTTTTCAGACATTTCAATAATTAACTCTTAAAACTTTTCAGACATTCCAATAGTTGATTAAATACTCTAAACCTTTTTCAGACATTTCAATAATTGATTAACCACTTTAAACTTTTCCAGACCTTTCAATAATTGATTAACTACTCTAAATTGGCATGAAAAGGCAGTCAAGGTCGCCGCCATTTTGCAAAATTGTACTGGTTAAAACTTCACCTCGAACAAGTCAGACCCTTAAATTTAATACGCATCTAACCGCCACTCCGGAATTATTAGTCCCGACTAATTACAACCATTTTTACCTATCACTGTCCCCACCACACTGAATCCCGTCGACACTACACTTAGAATTGCACGAAGGCGGAATAGGAAGACATACCTCTAGATGGTTCGTCGTTCGATTCAAGTTCTTTATTTACAAATCAATAATGGCTTCACGCCCAAACAGAATTTCTTGGCTATAGGCCTCACGCCCAAACAATTTATTGGAATTCTGGTCACTCAGGTTGACCCTGCGTCGTCAATTTTCAACTTTTTCCCAGTAGGTGGCAAGCATGCCAATGGCCGAACACAGAATGAATGCTACGACGCGGAGTACGATTCTGTAATGTTTTATGTGGATTCACGACTACCCAGTCGTAAATTCATAAATTTGATCGTGTGGATGGTTCCATGTAGTGGCTGGGCCCACCGGCCTTGAGCGGCGGGAAGATACAAATCCTGGGCCTCGAAGGGTTCGTTTTATGGCAACAAGCCACCCCTGTCGAAGCTCTCGCCCTATTCAAATTCAGAAATGGATTCTGTGCGCGACCAGGTATAATTTATTTATGGCTTTCAGGTAAACTTTAAATTGATTGGGCGTGATTCGATTGCGGGCGGGTTCAATTTTTGAAGAATTTCGCTATTTTTAATTTTTTCTTAGAATAATATTCCTTTTTCTTTTATCTTTCATTTCAAAGGAGAAAACTTCATGGACACTCATATGGTTCGCGAGTTATGAATATTTAAAGAGCGGCATTTCAGTCAGATGCTTGTGCCGCGCAGCAGCTAAGCGGGTAGTGCAGACATTATTATTAAACAATGCAACGCTGCAGTCTCGGACAAGTATACTCAATCCAGCGGTGTTGATAAACAAATTATTGGTACAAGCAGACACTGATGTACAATTCTACTATGCTTTTTGGACACTATTGTTGTTGACAGAGTTGAGCACGATATTCCTTAGTCAGCATTAATAGAGTTACATGTAGTGTACACAAATAGTTTCTCTAAGCTTTAAGTAAGTGTCTGTAAAAAAATTGATTTCCTCACGTGATCGCGTTATTGGATCCTGAATATAAAATCTATAAACAATATTGTCGGTTTCGATTATGACGATTTTCGAGAGTAACGGCGGAGGTAACGTTTGCTTGCTGTAGGCCGCTCATATTCAACAGTAGTGTGTGTCTGTGGGTGCTTTTAAAAATTGCATGGGATTTTGAAGAGCTTACAAAAATTCAAGGAATTCCAAAATATTCTGAATGGTTTTGAATATCTTAGGGTAGTTCGAAAGACCCTAGGAATTTTTTCATTGATTTCAGTAATTTAATGTTGCTCATAAGACTGGAATTATTTTATGGTATTTTAAAAGGTCTGAAGCATTTTCAAGAGATTTAAAATGTTTCAATTGATTTCCAAAGATTTTAAAGGATTTGACAACTTTAAGAGAATTTCAAAAGCTTCTAAGGAATATTTAATTGGTTTCAGAAGATTTGGAATATTTTAGAGTTTTTGAAAAGATTCTAAAGCTTTCTCGAGAGATTTGAAAAAATATGTATGGGGTGTTGTATCAAAGAGTTTCCTGAAATTTCGAAAATATAGATCGATTTAATAGGACCTATATCAAGTTTTAGGGTATATCAAAATATTCCAAGGAATTTTCCATTTATTTCGGTAACCTAATAGGATTTGAAATATTATAAAGTATTTTTAAAGACTTTAATACACTTTCAATGTCTTTAGGAGAAACAAACAAATTTTTCTGCGCGTTTAGAGATTTTCTTTAAAACTTCGGAATATATGAAACTATTCCATAGGACTTGCAAGGTTTCAATTGTTTCAGAATATTTAAATGAATTTTATGACTTTCCAAAGATTTCAATAATTTTATGTGATTTTAAAAGCTCTCAAGGTATTTCCAAAATCCAGGATGCAAGAAAATATTATAAAGTTTTATACAATTTCACGGGGTTTTATAATATTGTAATGTACTTCAGGGAATTCATTCACAAGAAGTGAGGCATTTTGTAGGTTTTCATAGATTTGTAGAGATTTTTAAATATGTTTTGCAATTAATTATTTTATCATCTCTTTCGAATTTTTTTAATTGACCTGAACTCTTTTAAATTAGGTCAATAATTCTATTCAGTTTAATGGATATTTTATTATATTTTTGTCGTTATTATTAGATAGATATTTATATTTTATTTATTTATTTTTCATTTATTTATTTATTATTAGATAGATATTTTTTAAGTTTTCAGTTTGTGTTTAACTCGTCTTGAAGTGTTTTGAACTCATTTTTAATTTTTCAACATTTATTCAAATTCTTTTGAATTCCTTTGTATTTTCCCAAAATCATTTTGAAATTACTCGAATAAATTACATTTTTTGGAGTTTAATATTATTTTTCAAATTCATTTCCATTTTTTAAATCCCAATTGCAATTGTTTGAAGTTTTATGAATTGAAATTTTCAAATCTTTCAATTCTCAGTTTTCAATTTTTCTAAGCGATGACGCTGTTTTGCTACTATTTTGAGAAAAATATACTAAAGACACTATTTGCAAATCAAAAACACGAATTCATCAACCAAGATGGATTTTCTAACAATAAAAAAAATGTCATGAAAAATGTTTAATTCCAAGCCAAAAACATAAATTTTCAACAAAACTGTTGAAGGTTCGACAAAATATTTAAATTTTTACTCAAAAAGATGAATTTTCAATCAAGAAGATTGATTATCTATCAGAGAGGAAGAATTTTGAGTAAAATATGTACATAAATTTTAAACCAAATATTTGAATTTTCAACTAGAAAAATTAATTTTCTATCAAAAAATAAGAATTTTTGACAAATGACATAAATCTCCATCTGAGTACTTTGAACAATGGATGTGATGTTAGTTCAAATTTGATTTTATTAATTTTTGGTTTATATTTTTTTTGCTTCGAATTTTTTTGCATAAATATTTGAATTTAGAACCAGGAAGATCAATTTTGAACCACAAATGGAGCAGTTAAATTTTACACATTAATATTTTTACACATGGAAGATATTATCTGTATTTTAAAACGAGAATTAAATAATAATAACGAGGAAGAATTTTATAAGAAATTAAACTGTGAGATGAAAACAATGCTTACTAAAAATAGATATAAAAAGTGACGTAAGTCCGGCGACGTAAACCAAATGCTTTGAGCAACGTTTCTGTATTATTAATTATCTAACATATGTGGATTTGAAAAATAAAATTCATACTTTATACTTTCAATCATTTTATGAGAAATATTTTACATACATTTTTTTTATAGAAAGAATCCGTGTAAAATTATACATGTTCTACAAGTACAGTCACAGAATATATCAAGGAGAAATATTTTTTTAAAGTAAATTATGCGAAACGTTACAAAAAATTGTTCTAAAAAAAATTGAAAACAGATTTTCGCAAAAGGAAACAAAATATATATTTTTGAAAAGCTTTTGTTTGATTTAGCTTTTAATAAGAAAAATACTGAATTTTATCATTTTTACTTGAACAGCAGATACGATAAAAGTATTCATGTATAAAAAAGTTATACTAAAATACATTTTACTTTTTCGTAATAACGTGCATCATTTACAATAAAAATTAGAAAATTAATTTTTCATAGAAAAAGTTCACTACATCTCTCAATGCATAACAAAATATTAGTGGTGAATGGATTACTATAGAGTATAAAAGCAATAATTTCCGAGCAAATAGACAACTTAAAAATTTGTTATCATATTCCTTAAAAACTGAAAGATTGGTAGTTACTGCCATTATTATATGTATCATTTATTTTTGTAAACTTTGCAAAACTTATATAATCATGAAAATTAATATTATTCGTAGTATTTATCAATTTGAAATTTATATGCTCATGTACATGCTATAACAAATTATTCACAATTTATTTTAGAAATAACATTTCTTTTAATTTATAAAATAAAAAATGTATTACGGTGGTATAATTTACAAATAAGTTAAGTATTAGATAAATTTAAGAGCCAATTATGATAAATTGAATTATAATTATATTCACAATTCATTCAAGATGATAACTTATATAAGATGATAAGATGATAAGCTTGAGACTGCAGCGTTTCAACGGTGCATTGTGTAATGACAATGTCTGCACTACCCGCTTAGTTGCTGCGCGGTTCAAGCATTGGACTAGAATACCTCTCTTTGAATATTCATAACTCGCGAACCAGATGAGTGTCCATCAATTTTTTTTTTATAATGAAAGATAAAAGAATATTATTCTGAGAAAAAAAAATTAAAAATAGCGAAATTCGTCAAAAATCCAATCAAAACATTTTTTTGAGTTTTTTGTGTGAAAATTTTGAAATTTTTGTTTGATTCATATTTTATATAAAACAGCATCTTGTTTTACAAAATGCCTACAAGTCTCTATGAAATCAGAAAAAAATTGTCGCGAATATTACAATTTTAAAAAAGGTCGACCTCAGATTCCAAAATAGCGTCACGCCCATTATTTTAAAAATTTTTGGAAACCCTTCGGTCAAGAAACATTACACATAAAGTACCACAACAGCAATGTGTTTCATTAAAATCGATGAGATGGCTGCCAACATTTTTGTTGTCAAACCTGTGTCTCGTTCCAACTGTTACCCAACATTTTTCCTTTACACTTACTTGCACAGAATATTTTTGATATCAATGTAAAATTCATTATCGTGGACTAAAATACTTTCTTTGAAAAAGCATGCTCATCATACGTTCGATGAGGAATTGTTCTTTTACCAATATTTCACGCCTTCTTGCCCCCACACTTCTCATTGTCACGTACGAATCCATGTGCACACCCTTCAAAGCGTAAACGAAATGAAAAATGTTTGGCTTGGTAGTGTTAAACATAGTGTAGTCTTCAACACAGTTTTAAACATTGACGCTCAGCTCCAGGGAGTCTCTTCACGGGACTGAGTTCGAGTGCAGCCGAGTTTGATGAGGGTTGATGGCCATGCCGTGAAAATGCTAACCGAGCTAACACTGAACGTCAGTGAAATTTGATTCTATTGTTTTTTTCTTTCTATTTATAGTATTTAATATAAACATTTTTCGAAAAAACGGCTCTGTTCTGCACAAAAGACTTAAATTTAGTTCAGGTATGCAAAAAATCAGTCAAAAATATTCAAACGTGTGTCTGAAAACTGGAATCGCGTTGTTCAGCTTTGATAAATCCCCTTAAGGTCGGTTCCTACGACTCGCACTAGAAACATACACTCATAATTTTGATTGAATCATCAGGAAGATGCTTTCTGCAATGAAACGTTGGATTCAGCAGAAGATATTAGAAATAAACATGCTGCACAAAAAAAATTAATGTTCTATTTCTTCTTGCCGAATGCAGTGCACAGCCCGACGAGAAACCTAATAGCGAACGTAATCCTAGCCCTACTTCTTCTGCTGACCGACAACAACATTTTCCTATCCGGAATCCTTCGAAGGAGGCTCCTTTCCGTCGCCGGTCCAGGTTTCCGGCTAGCAGGAATCCTAATGGCGAACGTAATCCTGGTTCTTCTTTTCATGCCAGACAACATTCACCGGTCCGGACTTCTCCAGCGAAGGCTCCTGATCGTGCTGGGTCCATTTCTCCACCCGGCAGGCCTCCTTCGGAAGGAGTACTTGGATGTACAATAGAACAACTTGGATATGTTCGACTTATTCCTCGCACGAATCGAATCCGTAAATTTTAATTTCGAAGATACGTTATTCCTACCGGTATGACAATTAAATTGCGAGCAGAACAGAATAGATATGTGCCCGTGACAAGCCGAGAATATATTGTGTTATCAACATCCAATGGTGAGGTTTTCGCAATATTGGATTATAGTGGGTCTCATCTTGGAATGTATAGAGCAGATAAAAACCATTCGCGCATAAAAATAAATATGATGAGCGGCGCAGTTGATAATTTGACTCAAGATGAAATAAAGGAATGTCCTGTAGGCAAAAATAACCCAATTTTTCCACGTTGGTTCAAAGAAGTTGCTTCCAATGAAGATACTCTACAATATGTGTATCATTAATCTGATAGGAAAAAGATAGACTGAAATATATTATTCTTTGTAATCGACACTCGGGTCAAAATTAAGTAAAAAGATTTGAATGGGAATGTGTTATAGTTATTGCCCAAAGTGCTCACAGAATTTTTATTTTGGATTCTGTTTTTGAAGAAAAATTTGTTATTAAATTTATAACTGATGTGTGCAAGCCATTTCTGAATTGCTATTGTTGATAATGAATTAATATCGATTCTCTTCTTTTTCTTCTATCATTTGGTAAACAACTTTTCAAATTTTATTATCTATTAGATTCGATGCGCAGGGGTGTGCGGAAGCAAAAAATGATTGATAAGTAATATTATTTGTTGTAACGAAATTACAATATGAAAGAAAATTAATATATTGTTATCGATTATTTGATTTCAAAGTAATATTTCGACGAAAAAGTTACTTGCTTTTATCGACGATTTGTAGAGGATAATAAAAAGGTATCATTCGATATTATCTCAAAAATATCATCAATTTTCATACAGAAATAGAATACTTTTAGTGAAAAAATTAATGTTCAACCAAAAAGACAACCAATTTTCAACAAAATTGTTTAAATTTGTATAAAAAGAATGAAGTTTTAGCAAAGTAATGTAATTCTCCACCAATTATTTGAATTTTATATCAAAGATTCAATAGTGTTCATTCCAAAAAAAACGATAAATTTACAAAATATTTGTTATTTCCCTGTAGTGTGAATCAGTTTTTGAAGGTTTTGTAAGAAACTTTGAACAATTTGATAGGTTTTTGAAGATTACAAGAGATCCTAATCATTTTAAGGTATTTCAAGCGTTTTCCAACAATTTTGTATGATTGTTCGCGATTTTAGAAATTTGGAAGATTCCTCAAGCTGCAAAGATGTTACGAGATTTGAAAAATTTAAATTAAATTGTAAAGGATTTCATAAAATTTCAAAGGATGATTTAATTATATTTAGAGAGATTTTAAAGGATTTGACAAGATTTCCTCGAATTTGATGAATAATGTAGATCAGATGATTCAATATGTAAAAAAATTTAACGTGACAGAAAAAAGAAGGACTTTTTCAAAGACATGTGTTTTTTTAATCTTATTACGTTTTGAAACTCTAGTAATTTTTTTACTGAATATCAAATAGGTTCCAATTGTATATTATTCATCTGCACACTTCCATTCATATAAGTACACAAATGTTGTAAGTCACCTCAAAATTTTACTAATCAGATCAGAATAATGAACTCAAGACTTAGGGTAAGGAGAGGAAAATTTTGAACAATTTTCAGTGATTTCAATAGACTATAGAATATTTTGAAGAAATTCTAACATTTGGATGCTCTTTAAGGGATTTAATAGACTCCTGTGGAATTTTTGTATAATATCAAAGAATTGTAGATACTCAAAAGTATTTCCAAGAATTTGAAAGAATTTTTCGAGATTTAAAAATATTTCTAATGATTTGAACAAATTTTCTATTTATTCTTATGATATGGAAGTATTTTGTAGAATTTTGAAGAATTGGACTGTTTTGAAGTATTTTTACAAGGATTCTCAACAGATTCAAAAAAAATTCTTGAAGAGATATTTAAAAAATCTTCTCAGAATAATTTAACAGATTTCAAATTCAAAATAACCATCAACTCTAAGAGACGAAAAAAAAAAAGAAATAAACATGGAAAATTAATATAATTTTTCAGAATCCGCTATTTGTTCTATAAAATACATGCATGCGAAGAAATATACCAAACAATCCTTTAAAAACTTGAAAAAGTTAGTAAATTCTTTTCTGGAGATGAGGCACATCAATTCTTATGCTTTCCAATGCACTGAATGCGAATTAGCTGTCAGAATTGATTCCACGCGTTGTCCTTGAACGCTAACCTAAAAAAAAAACTCAATAAAATGATATAAAATTGTAATATACTGCCTTGAAGATTGATTTTCGTTTTGAAAGCTTATATCAGCGGAGTCTCATTCTTACAATTGACGTGACCTAACATAAACTCACATAAACTAACCTAACTTAGCCTTATATAACCCGTATCTTCCATCGCGATGACGGTAGCTTTATCAAATAAAATGCTATGTCCTGTTTCGAGATGATGCTCAGCTGGTGCTGATTGCGTGAAATGTTTGAGCCTGACTTTACTCTCATGTTCCTTCATACGGTGGCTCACAGGTCTCCCGGTTTATCCAATATAGACTTTTCCACAAGAACAAGGGATTTTACACAATCCACGGCCCGACGCCGATACTGGGGTTCCTAATCCCTGCATCGTAAAACACTTTCTTTTTGTGCCTACCATGACGGCATGAACGCCGTTTGCGAAAAATGCGAAAAGGGTTGGCGATACTGGCTGAGTCCCTGGGTAAACGGCGTTCATGCCGTCATGGCAGGCACAACAAGCAAGTGTTTTACGATGCAGGGATTAGGACCCCCAGTATCGGCGTTGGGCCATGGCTTGTGTAAAATCCCTTTTTCTTGTGGAAAAGTCTATATTGGATAAACCGGGAGGGCGGTGAGCCATCGTGTGAAGGAACATGAGAGTAAAGTCGGGCTTAAACATTTAACGCAATCAACACTAGCTGAGCATCATATCGAAACAGGACATAGAATTTTATTTGACAAAGCTACCGTCATCGCGATGGAAGATAAGGGTTATATAATGCCAAGTTAGGTTAGGTTATGTAAGTTTAGGTTAAGTAAGGTGAGTTCAAGTTCAGTCACATCAGTTATAAGAATGAGACTCCGCTGATATAGGCTTCCAAAAAAAATCAGCCTTCAATGCACCATATCTCAATTTTATATCATGTTATTGAGTTTTTTTGAGGTTAGTTTGAGAGGACAATGTCGCGTCTCCAGACCAGGGCCGTGACTCTCTGTAATGAAAGTGACGGAAATGTTGAGTACGGCCGAGGGTGGCGCTGGCTGTACTTTTAGGCCGAAAATTATTCAAATGCATGGGGAAAGTGTGAAAAATGTGAAATTTTATGCTTTTTATATTATAAAAACGAACTGTTCAGATTTTTTTTTTCTACAGAATTAAGTTTTAAGGCTTTTAGACACAAATTTTATCAAGTTTTTTCTGTGATGAACGAGAATAATGGGAAATAAGTGCGTTGTTTTTGGGTGCAATTCTGCGGTTACGCGAATTGCTACGAAAATCTTCAAGTTTACACCGTACCAAATGACAAGAAAATAATGAAGATCTGGCAAAGAGCTATTTTATTGAAAACAATTTATTGACGTTGTTATAAAAAAATTTGAAAATAATTCGAAGTCGCTACAATTGTCTTTAAAGATCGCAATCTTTTTTGTGCACTTTGAAAATAATTTACAAAAAAGTGTTGTACTATAAGAAAAAATTATCATCGAAAATATGCAATTAAACATTTTTTTTTAATCACAAGTTATTGGTAACATGAATTTTCACTTAATATTAATATAATAATTGAATCAAGTTCTTATCAAAAAATTTGAAGACATTTTTAATTTATTACAATTGTTTTTAAAATCGCAATTTTTTTTCACTTTAAAAACAATTGACAAAAAAGTGTTACACTATAAGAAAAATTTAAAATTTCAGCGAGATATTGAGTAAAAAATATGCAATTAAACTTTTTTTTGTTGTTGTAAAAAACGCAAATTATTGGTAACATGAATTTTCAATTAATATTAATGAGACAATTTATTAAAGTTGTTATCAAAAAATTTGAAAACATTTTAAATTCATTACAACTGTTTTTAAAGATCGCAATCTCTTTTGTTCACTTTGAGAATAATTGACAAAAAAAGCGTTGCACTATAAGAAAAATTTTTTATTCCAACGAGATATTGAGTAAACATTTTATCGAAAATATGCAATTAAACTTTTTTTTTGTAAAAAAAAAATCGCAAATTATTGGTAACATGAATTTTCAATTAATATTAATAAAACAATTTAGTTGGTAGTTGGTATCAAAAAATTTGAAAACAGTTTTAATTCATCACAACTGTTTTTAAAGATCGCAATCTCTTTTGTTCACTTTGAGAATAATTGAAAAAAAACGTTGCACTATAAGAAAAATTTCTAATTTCAATGAGATATTGAGTAAACATTTTATCGAAAATATGCAATTAAACTTTTTTGTAAAAAAAACGCAAATTATTGGTAACATGAATTTTCAGTTAATATTATTAAAACAATTTATTAAAGTTGGTATACAAAATTTTGAAAACAGTATGAATTCATCACAATTGTTTTGAAAGATCGCAATCTTTTTTCTTCACTTTGAAAATAATTGACAAAAAAGTGATGCCCTAAAAAAATTTAAATTTTCAACGAGATATAGCGTAAAAATTTTATCGAAAATACGCAATTAAACTTTTTTTTTTGTAAAAAAAACGCAAATTATTGATAACATGAATGAAAATCAATGAAATTGGACGTATTTTTTATCGCAATTAGAATTAAATTTACTTATTAATTGAAGGGTTGCAGTACAAAACTAGATAAGCAACAAAATCAGAATTTTCCAGGGGAGACACATAAAACTCTGTAAAATCGACATCACCATTTAAAGATAAAACAAAAGTTTACTCCTGAGGAGATAAAAAATGCAATTTTTATTTTTAACAAAAAATAAAAACTTACTCCCGAGATATTGAGTTGCTAAATTAGGAGAAAATGAGTTTCGTTAGAAAAAGTTAACGAATTTCGAGTAAATCATTTAAGAATTTGGAGGTGCAAATTTCACGGATTTGAAAAATATTTTTGAATAGCGACAAAAAATCTGTTCTTTAATTTTAAAAAATCACAAAAACTTGCTCCTAAGATATAGGGAGGCTGAATAAGAATAAAGAATTTGTTATCAACAAAATTTATTATTTTCCGGGAAAATAAAAATTTAGTGTGACGATATTGCACTGTAACAGACGATTTTGCGCTGGAAAGTCTATAAAAATATAAATTGTTAGAAATATTCGACATATTTGTAACAATAGATATTTTTTATTATTAAAATTAATTTTTATAAACGTCCTATAACGAAACAAAATAAATTATTTTCTAGCTTTAAAAAAATATATAAATTTTCATAATTTCGTTCAATTAAGCGTTAATTTCAATTTTCAATAATCACTATAAATGTCAATAAAAATAAAATTCAATTGAAATTGACTATTTTCACAGTTGACTATATTTACATATTTCAATGCTAAAAATGTAATGTTCACTTTGTAGAATTATTATTGGTACTCTGTGAAAAGTTTATTCGTATTTTATCATCAAAATAAAGTTTTCTTCACTTTTTATTAATACTTGTCAATTTATTGAATATTTAATATGCTGCAAAATATTTTTCCGAGATAAATGTATGCAAAAAACGTATTTTAATAATTGAAATCAATTAAATTTGTATTTTCTCCATGCATTTGAATAATTGTCGGCCTAAAAGTACAGCCAGCGCCGCCACTCGGCCGTCTTCAAATCTCATGACACATTTATTCTACAGGTCTTTATATGAGAGCCATCCCCCTGCTCCAGACCAAGAACCCTGCCTTTGTGTGACTGTGATAATTGATGATCAAACGAACTCACAAGTGAAGCTACTCATTTCATAATAAGTAATATTCTACCAATTTTACATCAAACGAGCCTCTAATTCTGAACTATAATGGCTCACCGCTCTAGCGCGGCAAGGGATATAGGTTTTATTTTCACTTTCGAGAGACTCTGAAAAGTAAAGGATTTTAGAATTGAGCGGTGTGAACTGAATGATATAGTCATTGAAACAGTTAACAACTGAACTTAATATTAAAAAAAAAAAAATTTGAAATCGAACTTTTTTTAAATTGAATTATATCATGTGATATGATATTTGTGATATTCCAAGTATATATATATATATGTATGTATTAAGAAGTATTTGTATCCCATGTAATAGTGTGCGTTCATACACTTCCACCCGTCTTTCTTTTTGCCATGCGCCAGCGTGAAATGCAAGATCACGTGACCCCCATTTTTCGTGTAGTGGTTTAGAAAGATTGCAAAGCGTTTGTTTCGCTTCTTTCGAAGCACTATATCAATTTTCTTCCTTCGAATCCATTACAAAATTTAATATAGCGACTTAGAAAAACTGTAATTTTTTGTCTGTAAGAATCTAATGTTCTTACGATTTATACCACTCAGAAATATTAGTGTGCATTTTCACATTCACTATTGGACTTTTTCTACCCGTACCTCGATCAACCTTAATTTCGTCTGTTTTATTTTAATTATGAATATGCGATAAAAGAAATATTAATACCAAAAGTCTCTCCGTGTACAATAATGGAGCTTTGGAAGAGATGAAATCGGACCAATAAAGATCTGTTTTCTGGAACCTTTGTTTAAAGTACGAGCGCATGTTGACATAATTCTTCAGATACCGCTATTTGTTCTATAACATACATGTACGCAAGGACACATACCAGAAAATCTCTACGAAACATCATTGTTAAATAAATAAGTGTTTCTCTCAAGGCTTAAATTTACGATGTCGAGTAAGATAGTGACTAGCGGCTGTCCGTGTATGACCGTATATATATATATATATATATATATATATATATATATATTTCTTTTGGGTGAGAGAGACAGGACGTCAGAAAGGGGTAATCAGCAAATCAAAATTGGCTACGTGGAATACGAGAATCCCACTAGTATATATATAGAAAACATTACAATTTAAGTTTCTTTTCTCGCTGAATCAGTATAATCTACTGCCATTTACTCTCATTAATTGGATTAGTAAAAAATGAGGATAAGCGTCGGTACTTTGTTCCTTGTTTCTGCCGTTTTCCTGGATTATATTGGTAATTATATAATAATATAACATCCTATTTATAATTTTGAGTATACTAAGAAGCAAACACGATTATTCTTTTTTTTTCTCCCACACAATTTTCAGATTATATTATTAAATTCCTGTAAATACGAAACTAGTGTATACAAATATGAATTTTCACCAAAAAAAAAGTGAATATGAAACCAAATAGTTGAATTTTCATATGAATAGATGAATTTTTTACCAAATAGATTGATTTTCTACCAAAAAATACGAATTTGCAAATAATGGTTATATTTTCGACAAAAACGATTAATGTTCATCTAAAATCATTGACCGTCGACCAAACAGATTACGTTGAAATCAAATTTTCCACGCAAATATCCAAAAATGTAACAGTTGACATTTGAACTGATGGGAATCTAATTTTGAATCATAGAAAGTTTTAGTCATGGAAAACAGGCGAATTTTCAAAGAAATACTGCAACCTTCAACTAAAACAGAATAATTTTGAACAAACCAAGAGTAAATATATTACGACATATTATTACATAGTTTGACCGAAAAATAGAATTTCTTATTTTTTAAGAACGATTTTCAACTGATAAACTGGGACCGGGGGTAGAAAATGACTGGCTAACGAAATCATCCTTTCTCTTTATGCCTTAAAATCATTATTCCTCAATCAATAAGTTTAAAAACGTTGAATCTTGCAGAATCTGGCTATATTAATTTTCACATAAAACAAATACTTTCCATATTAGATGAGAATGTTATAATTGTAATGATCATAAAAAGAAATAAAGAATTACTCAATCATCTGTGAAGGACAATCATGACACTAGTAACGTTGTTATCTCACATATATGTGAGATGAAGGCTACTTATTTATATTATATTTGTACCCTGACTATGCAGTGGAATATTCCTTAGATACAGTTATTGACAAAATTATTCACTGAAGCATTATTCAGTTTTTTCTCTACTTTACGAAAATGAGGATGGTCTGTACTTTTGTTTTCAGTTTAGCGGTCATCGTTAATTCTATTGGTGAATATAGTAATACATCTATAATTTTTATTATAGTTTTCGTAACACAAGCATGAATATACGGCTATTTCTCAGGCCTCTGGAGTGAACCTTAAGTCCCCCTTTCCAGCTTATAGTCATAAAATAGCCATTTGTATATTTATGGTGTAAAAACTAGAGATTTCATTTTTTACCGCATGATTTGTTTGCTTCCTGTTTCTGAAAGGGATAACTTTATGCTTTTATTTTCAAGGCCAAAAAAACGATTTTGGGTTCTCGCCAGTGGTCTCATTTTATTACCACTTCAGAGTAATTTTCCTCAATCTTACTGTAATACCTAAAACCCAGTTCCTACAAATCGCACTGGAAACATGCACTCATCAATAATGTCCCTCTTCTCACCCATGGTGCGTTGTATAATATAAAACTGACCACAAGGAAATCAATTTTTAACACAGTAATGCATTTTCAACCAAATAGTAAACAACTAAACGAATTAATTTTTGAATTTCCCACTGAACATTTGGATTTACGAACAAAGATTTGAATTTTTAATTAGGTGAGAGGAATTTTCAACAAAGTAGCTAATTTTTTATTGAAATAGTTGAATTTTTAAGCAAAGAAGATGAATCTTCAAGGAAATAGAACGAGGGTTGTCTTTTACATTTCGGGAATGGGCGACCCTGCTGCTTCCATATGGAAACCGATGTCTCTATCGTCAAGTTTGACATTCTTAAGTAATTTTTTATTCAGAACGTTTTGACATGCGGGCGAGATATGTGTCGTGTACAGCGACTTGAAAAATTCATCTCGAGAAAAAAATGGAATTGACTAGTGAACATTTCCGTGCGATCATTTTTTACAACTTTCGACGTGAATTATCTCAACAACAGTGCATCGACGAACTTTATTCGACTTTTGGCGACGAAGCACCATCAAAAACAACTGTGTATTCGTGGTTCTTCAAATTTAATCGGGGCCGTGGTTCGCTCACCGACGAACTAACAAGAAGGTCGTCCAAAAATCAGTCCTTGTCCAAAAAAACATTGAAGATGTGCGTGAACTGATACTGAAAGATCGTCATGTGACTTATCGTGGGATTCAGGCATCCTTATGCATAAAAAGGACCAGCATACATTCAATAATACGTGAACATTTGGCTGCCAAAACAATTTTTCGCTGTTGGATCCCACATAATTTGACCATCGCTCAAAAAAGGCTTGTGTGGTGCGATCATTTCAAGTCCCTGTACACGACACAAATCGCGCGCGCACGTCAAAACGTTCTAAGTAAAAAATTACTAAAAAATCTCAGACTTAACGATAGAGACATCGGTTTTCATACGGCAGCAGCAGGATCGCCCATTCCCGAATTATAAAAGACAACCCCCGTATAGCTAAGTACTGTAAGTAAAATATACCCAAAAATAATCATCCGCAGGGTGATGAAAATAAGACAAGAAAATACATGGGAAGTCCAAAGTGGATATATGCTAGGAAGGACATGTACGGAACAAATACTTAGCTTGGGATAGATGACAGAAAGAACTAAAAAATTAGGAAAGCAGGTTCTTGTGCATTTGTTGACCAAGAAAAAGCATTAGACAAGGTGAATACAAGTAAACTTTAGGAAGTCCTTGAAGAGTACGGAGTAAATATTATGCAAGGCGTAGAACAAGAATGCGTTATGTCCTCATGGCTATTCATCATATGTATGGATAAGTGTCTAAAAATAGTCCTCTTCGACGAAGAAGGTGTAGATCTCGTGATAGTGAGAAAATGTGGATTAGCTTTCGCAGATGACAAGGTTGTTACAGCAGAAACAATCAAAGACTTACAAAGGAACTTAAATAAAACAAAAATCACATTGTTTGAAGGAAAAGGTAAGAATACAATCTGCAACAATGTCCAAAATGATGTGAAATGAGAACAAGTAGATATATATGTATATCTATGTAGCCTGTTCACTAGTGACGGGAAGATAGAGAGGGAGTTAGATAGGCGCATAGACGAGGGTAAGAAGGTTATCGGTAGAGCAGGCTCCATTATCAGAAGTGAAAACATATTTAAAAAAAAACTAAAATGACAATATATAATTCTATATTAGTACCGACTGTACTATACGGTACGGATACATCGACCTGTCAAGAAAAGCACAGGGGAAAAATCATGGCTATTGAATTTGAATAAATAACAAGAGAATTCCAGATCAATCTACAAAATCTATACCTTACACCTATACACCTATCCACATCATAACTATGTATATACCTATATACACATTACTATTTTCCAAACGTTCGAGTCACGCCTACACCGAAAGAGAAATAGCTTTATGGTTCCTTGACATAATGATAATGATCAACCCAAAATATGACTAAAACTAACTAAAGGTGATTAACGTGCATAATTAACGTGTTTAATGTTCTTTTGAATTTAAAAGGGTTTGATGGAATTTATAAGAATTTCAGGAGAATTTCAACAAATTCTCAGGATAAATCCCAAAAATAGAACAATTTGCCAAAGAATTGGATATATCACCAACTCTTTATTTTGTGGAGATTTTCGTATAGCAGAAAACCGTTTATTGTCATTAAGGTTGACTAAACGTTCATGCACTTGTCTTCTGCAAAAGGTATATATATGTTCATTCGACAAGAAAAACGTACGGTGGGGATTTATTATTCTCAAGATTTATCTCCCAATAATTTTGATATAAACATCGGAAATGTGCTTTCTGCAAAAAAAAAACGTTGAATTAAGCTAATGATATTAGACATAAATGTGCTGAAAAAAAATCTTCCATTTCTTCTTGCAGAATGCAGTTCCCAGTCTGACGAGAAGCCTGATAGCGAACGTAATCCTGGCCCTTCTTCTGCTCGACGACAACATTTGTTTGATCGGACTCTTCTGGAGGAAGATCCTTTTCGTGTTAGGTCCAGGTTTCCTGCTAGCGGCAATCCTATTGGCAACCGTAATCCTGGTTCTTCTTCTTCTGTCAGACAACATTCACGTGACCGCACTACTCCAGCGGAGGCTCCTATTCGTGCCAGGTCCATTTCTCCACCTGTCAGGCCTCCATCAGATGGAGTACTTGGATTTACAATAGAACAACTTGGATATGTTCGACTTATTCCTCGCACAAATCGGAACCAGCAATTTGAATTTCGAAGATATGTTATTCCTGCTGGAATACCAATTAAATTGCGAGCAGAACTGAATATATATGTACCCGTGCCAACTCGAGAATATATTGTATTATCAACATCCAATGGTGACGTTTTCGCAATATTGGATTATACTGGGACTCTTTATGGATTGTATAGGAAAGATAAGAATCATTCGCGAATAAAAATAAATATAATGAGCGGCGCAATTGATAATTTGACGGCTGATGAAAAAAGGGATTGTCCAATAGGCAGAAAACAACCAATCTTTCCAAGCACTTTCATGAAAGCTTCTGCAAATGACGATTCACTACAACATTTATATGTCTCGCCTCCTTCTCAGGAGCCTCCTCTTCATGCCAAGTCCAAGTCCCCTCCGGGCAGGCCGCCTACTGATAGAGTACTTGGATTTACAATGGAAAAACTTGGATATGTTCGACTTATTCCCTATACAAATAAGAACCGTCAATTTGAATTTCGAAGATACGTTTTTCCTGCCGATATGCCAATTAAATTGCGAGTAGAACAGAATAGATATGTGCCCGTGCCAACCCGAGAATATATTGTGTTATCAACATCCAATGGCGACGTTTTTGCAATACTAGAGTATACTGGGATTCTTCGTGGAATATATAAGGCAGATTCAAATCATTCGAGAATAAAAATAAACATGATAAGCGGCGCAGTTGACAATATGAACGAAATTGAGAAGGGGGAATGTTATTTAGGCCACCGTTCAATCTTTACACGTTGGTATAAAGAAGTTGTTTCAAATGAAGATACTCTACAGTATGTGTATCATTAATTCAATAGAAAAGAGATAGACTGAGATTTAATATTCTTTGTAATCCGTAGTTGAATCAAAATTGAATAAAATGATTCAAATACGAATGTATCATGGTTATCAAGGCTTTTTTTCTTTTATCTTTTGCTAATCGCCATAATTTCCATCTAATTCTAGTTCTTCGAATATTCAAAATTCAGGGAGTTCTTCAATTCCATCAATAAGTTACACCCTAATATCAAGTTCAGCATGGAAATTGATCAAAACAGAAAATTGCCTTTCTTGGACGTACTAATTTACAAAAGATCTGAAAACACATTAGGACATGACGTTTGCAGAAAACCTACCCATACAAACAGATACCTACATGCCTCCTCCCACCAACACCCATCTCAAAAGCAATTACACTTCAACTCCCTTGCATACAAAACGAGTACACAAACAAAAAAATTAATGAAACAATAAGAAAATACACTCAAAAAAATAAGTCAACACAACCTACTGAAGAAAGGGAGAGAAAAACGACCACCAAAAACGATTCTTATTGTTAACTGTAACTAATTTTGGAAGGGAATCGAAGGTGAACTTGAGGAAAAATATTTATGCTTAGAATACTTAGAATTGTTTAGTTAACCATAGTTATGTAGAATTTTATGTTTTTCTTTCCTCTCCAGGTAAATGTTGCAATTCTTAATTAATTATAATGTTGTAGGGCTCATTTTACTTCTTTAAAGATTATATAAAAATATATTTAGTACGTTTTTATTTCAAATTTTGTTTATGAATAATATTTTATGTAAAAAATAACAATTTGATAATTCTTGAATAATTTTTTTAAATAACAACGTACCAAAGATATTTGTGTAGAATCTTTTAAGGAATAATATGAGCTCTACAACTCTGAAATTATATGAAAATGGATATATTCACCTAATGAGAAAGCAAAAACATACAAATACAACAACAAAAAATATTTTTTTAAGGGCGTTGAAACCAGGACCTATCCTCAGAATTGAATTGCCTCATTTTACTCCATAAATAATAGAATTGAAGCTTTTTTAGATAATTAGGGGCTATTTATGCTTTGAATCAAATATGTATTCGTAGTTTAAAATTGGCTCATATCAATAGTTTTTGCGTAAAACGTTTTATTATTAATCTGAATAGAGCTAAAAAAACATTTCACACAAAAACTATTGAAAAAAGCCAATTTTTCATTCCGAATACAGATTTGACTTGAAACAGGAATAAGCCCGAACCATTTTAAAAATATGTGACGCTATATTATTAATGTAGTAATGAGGCAATTCAATTTTGAAGTTGGGTCCAGAGTCGCGAGTACTCCTTGTTGTTCCCGGTGCGACTTGAGAAATTTGCACCCTCCTCCCGAACGCCAAAAGAGAATATTTGGATATTTGCACCCAGGCCAATCGGGATAATTTTTTTTCATTCTTTAAAGACTTCGGTGAAAAAGTGTTAATTTGTTCCCATTTGCGCCCCCTCACGACCCGCGTCAGATTTTATAAATCATTTTTAACTTCTCTCATTCTGGAATTTGAGATAACTTCAGTCATCCTTATAAGTAATTGAATTATGTCAAAAAATTTGAAACATTAGAAAAGTAGCGTTGTGACAGTTTAAATCTGAAAATTCACAAGATTGATAAGTCCATGTAGGCGTTCGACTAATTATATCTAATAATAAAAGTTTTCATAATTTTGAAGATTTCAAACTTTTCAAAAGTTTTGAAGAAACTTTAAGAGACATTACAAATTTTAAGATACTTCATGGGGTTTCAATGTATTTCAAGGGATTTTCAATTTTACAGGATCTCCATGGACTTTAAAGATTTAGAAAAGTTTAATGGATTTCGAGGAATTCTAGAGAGGCATCAACGATATTTATACAGATAGTTTATAAAATGGAATGAAAATTTACAGGACTTTTGGTTGAAAATTTAACTATTATGCCAAACATTTTTTTTTTTTGGCTGAGAAATAATTTTCTTCCCCGAAAAAGAACCTATTCCATTTTTGGTTTAAAATTGTAATTTTTAATTTAAAATTTATCTTCTATGCTTGAGAATTCGTCTGTTTGATAGAAAATTAATTTTCTTGGTTGAAAATTACCAATCGGCGAATATTTTACACGTTCCGGGAACGTTTCTGGAATGTTCCGCTGGAACGTTCCGTGCTATTAGGGCTACACTTACTTTAGTATTTGTCATCTGACAGTTTTCTGGTTGAGCGAAATTTTTTCTCTCATTGCTGTTTGCTTGATTAAGAAAATTAGAATTCCTGCTTGAACCAGGAACATGAGCCAAAATAATGCCTTGTTTGTGAATCAGTGAAGGTTTTTTTTGTGTTATTCATATCCTTCGAAGCAAGGGCCTCGGCAAGGGCAGGCTGATGGACAATTACTGGTACAGAAAATACATCCTTCAAATGTTGGTCGTCTTCAAGTGATAAATTAAAATCTTTTTCCGGATTCTTGTTTTCATCTTCTAAATCAACTTCTTCGGACATCCCTGAATTATGAAGGATCAACAGTCTAGGGTGGGCCGAATTTCACGGAAGCTTCCGAATCGAATCGTAATAGCGCGGAAAAGTTGCTACTCGCCGCCCTGATCACAATGATTTTTTTTTTAAATCGGACCATATCTTCCGGTCGTACATCGCGTCCAAAGTTTCGAAAAATCGTAAAAAATTGAACACGTTTTGGGATTTTTTTTAGTAAGTTATAGTGATCGAATTTCGTTCAAAATCGGTAACTGACCTCTTCTAAATATCTTTTGACTAAAAACAACATTCCCCTTCCCCTCTCCTGTGAGGGTGGAGGGAGCGGGGCAAATATCATAAAAAAGAGCCATTTTACGGTCGTTGCTTTCCTCGTGTGAAGTGTGCTGGTGCGGTCGACTGAACGGTTAAAGGCGTTTTTCTTTTGTTTATATCGCTGTATCCGAACAAAAGAAAAACGCATCACGTGTCGAAAGCGAGCGAGGCTGTTTTCTCGAGGGGTGACGATGACGAGTCGCATTTTAGTGTTAATTAGAAAAGGAGTTTGATTGACAATGAAGTTGACGACGTTTGGTCAAAAATTTCATTGTCCTTTATTTGGACCGCCTCAAAGTCTGAACAAACAGATTCTTCCTTCACAGGCTGATTTACACTAAGGCATCTTTGCCAAGGATCTCTCGCACGAGAATTATACAACTCATCAAAACTCTCCACGATAAGTATTACTACACCCGTCAAAAGTTAAACAGGGACAAAAAATACCTGGAAAAACAGTAGGAGTACGCACAATATATTTCTGACTATCAAAAAACTTTATTTGACGTATGTTCCTGCAAGTGCAAAATGTACCTTCAGTGTGATTGCAACAGAACGACAGATAAATGCACATGTGATCAGTCGGTTGCAATCGACTGTTCTTGCCCTGCCACCAGGAAAGTTTCTGTGATAGAGAGGAAATTTCTTTACGCACAGCGGCATCGCAGAATTGGCAAGATAGGAACAGTTGACCAAAAGGAGAGTGAAAAGATTAAAAAGAGGCTGGCAAGGAAAGCAAAACAAATAAGACAAGAGGGTGCTAGTCCTTCTAAGACTACAGCCAACATTACCTCAGATTCTGAAACAGAAGAGACAGATAACGTTCACGAAAAAAGGACACAGAGTTTCATATTAACTTCAAATCACCCTTTGGGATTCAAATAAGAAAAGTGCTTGCCAATACTGCTCTTGCTGGCGACAGTTACGGTGTATCAGACAGGGCAACGGCAGCTATCGCCTTTAGTATTCTCTCCGACTTGGGCTTAATATCTCAAACAAACAAATTACAGGTTATTGACAAGAACAAAATAAGACGGACGAAGTCTCTAGTTCGGAGTAACTTAAGGAATGAGCAGTTAGAGAAAGCTGACATACATCCTAGAGGCCTATACTTCGATGGGCGCTCAGATGACACTCTTGTAATTGAGACGAAAAACTTTAAAAAGTATAAGAAGCTCACGAAAGAGGAGCACATGTCAGTAATTGAGGAACCAGGCTTGGTCTATCTCATTCACACTGTACCCATTTCAAAAACTGCCAAGGATATTGCCTCTAGTATTCTTGATGAAGCTAATGCTAAAGGTATCGACCAATTTGACGTTCGCATCGTTAGGAGTGACGGTACGAATACTAATACTGGCTGGAAAGGGGGTGTCATTAGAATTTTAGAGTTTTCCCTTAAAGGACCTCTTAAGTGGTCTGTTTGCCTTCTACACTTCAATGAACTACCTTTGAGACACTTAGTTGAAAAACTGGATGGCAAAACTGAGGGACCAAGAAGCTTTTCAGGAACTATTGGCAAGATTCTAAAACATTGCGAAAAAATGCCTGTGGTATCCTTCCAGAAAATTGAGTGCAATCTTCCTGAAATCGACACCAAAATTCTTATAAAAGACCAACAGTACTTGTTTGAGATATGTCAAGCTGTCAGCTCTGGCACCTGTCATCCAGATCTTGCAAATCCTGAACCAGCGCCTCTGAATCACTCTCGTTGGCTGACTGCTGCCCACAGGTATCTTCGACTCTTCATATCTTCTAAAAAACCTTCAGCAGAGCTAATCCACATTACAACTTTCATACTGAAAGTTTATGCACCATTGTGGTTTACTATAGAAACAAACACACTTCTTGAAGATGGACCTAAACATTTGTATTAGCATCCAAACCAATGGATATTTCGCCCATCCGAAAAATCTGCTGGTTGCAATGATCACAGATCCTCGACATAGTATCAAAGAACTTGGGTGGAGACATATCCTGAAAGCAAAACTGACAGATAACCACAAAACTATAAGACAATTCAAAGTATTACAAATTAATGTCAAAGCTACAGCCTGCACGGAAATGATTGAATGGAGTGCAGTTAAACTTATCTGTCCTCCTATTCTCCTTGGGCAGTACGATCAAGATTGCATTAGTGACTTCATTTCCAAGAAAGAATTCCCTACATTACCACCAGAAACATTCTCCTTTCCAAACGGAGAACAGGGATGGTTTCATCCGTTCGAAACTAAAGTCTGGACAATTAATGCCGACTTTCACAACTAAGGCTGACTTTAATACATTAAGTTTTTAAGTACCACGCCCAGGTTATGGTTGGTTGGTTGGGTAGGGCGTGGGTGGAACTCACAGTGCAGCCACCTTCACGTGGTGAGTTCTGAGTCGCTCTCATAAGCAAAAAAGTTTTTAAGCGCGGGCGAAGAGCTGCAAACTTCACACGATGAAAACAGGGACCGTAAATGGCTCTCTTTTACGATATTTGCCCTCCCCCCCTCCCTCCACTCTCACAGGAGAGGGGAATGGGGAGGGAATGTTTTTCTTAGTCAAAGGACATTTAGAAGAGGTCACATACCGATTTTGAACGAAATCCGATCACTATAACTTACTAAGAAAAAATCCCAAAACGTGTTGAATTTTTTATGATTTTTTGAAACTTTGAACGAGATGTGCGACCGAAAGATATGGTCCAATTTAAAAAAAAATCATTGTCATCAGAGCGACGAGTAGCGACTTTTCCGGGCTATTACGATTCGATTCGGAAACTCGTGAAATTCGGCCCACCCTAATCAACAGGTCGTCGTGTTGAACTTTTTTATGCCTAATTGGCAAACACCCGCAATAAGAGCATGATGAATCTTTTGCTGACGGCGTCCATTCATAGGCAGTACAATCTTCGCATATTTCGCAGAAGGAGCACTTCACGCCCTTTGAATCGGGGACGAATGTCATTGCTGGTAACTAGGGAGATATAAGTGATTGCATTCATTTAATTTGATGCAATGGATTTTCTCAGATTTAAAAACAAGATTTTTGTGGGTCATTTCTAAAAAGCTGAACATTTTAATTCCCAGCTACTTTTCACATTCCCTTCTATTAATCAATTCAACATTGTTCATAAATTATAAATAAAAAGATCACGTTATACGGCCTCTATATTGCGTAACCATCAAAACTAAATTCCTTGATTTCTTAGTTTAATATTTTCATATTCTATGGGGTTAGACTTAATTACCAAAAAAAAACACACATTTTGCCCCTTTTAAATTGGTTTTATAAATTCAAAAAATGTCATTGTCTAAAATTTTCAACTTTTTGGCAATCACCCTTATAAAGTTTTAATTTTATTCTTGAATTATTGCCGTACCCAACATAATACACTGACACCCTCCCCACCAACCCTGTTACTAACCGCGGGTTTCAGCGTGATAGCCTACCCCCCTTCAAATTGGTAAAGTAGTTCATGGACGGTCCCTATATTACTCACAAAAAATAAGAATATTTGAACCAATACATGTTTGCAGCTGTATAATTTCAATTATAATTGTTAGCATTTGAAAACATTTTAAAACAAATTTACGTCATCTTTAAAGTGTTTAAGATGTATCTCGAATAAAATTAGGAATTTAGGCTTTAATTTAAAGTCAATAAGTAGTACGTGTTTACCAACTTTAATGCAGATTTCCCAATGCTTTTTTAACAATGATCATCTTCTTGGCTCCAAATCGATGTGAATGGAAAACTTCATGCGAAAATACATCTTCTAAACGAACATTAAGAAAGTCGTCATTTATTTCCACCTCGTATGCCATGACTGATGTATCATGCTGGATAGTCGAAACTTTCTCACACACAAATGTGGGTATTCGATTTACGATGATAATTGCGTGTAAAGAGGCAAATTGTGGTAAAGAATCTTCACTTAGACAAACTGCCAGAAAGCATTTTGTTGAGGTATACCTCACACCGTTTATTTTAACCCACGGTATCGTAATAAGGTTCCTTTCATTCGGGAACAGTTGACTGTATGCTAGTACTGGTGCATACACAATTTTTTTAGGGCCGATTTCAATTTTCCTTTCCATGAGGGGCCCAAATTTTAAAATCAGCTCAGGTCGATGTGTGAGGAAATGTTGTTTTGGTGTCAGATTCAGTCTGTAAATCTCCTTAAAGCCTTCCAAATATTCAGAAATACTGTAACCCAAGTAATTCAAAGCCCTAATAGGTATCTCGTCTGCGCACGAAATACAGAGAATCTCTAGCATTTTCAGATAATTCTGAAACTGAGGCAGTCCCTCTGGTACGACGCGAATGACGATTAGTGGCAAAATGACAACTAACTGCCATATTTGCGAAGCAGTCTGCTTAAAGCCTTGCTTATTATCCGTCTAATGACTTTCTTTTATTGGAGACGGCTTTGAAGATTTTTCAGAATAACCGTAATCAAAAATCTGAATTCTTTCGTTCAATTCAAGAAGCGTCATTAGTCTGATGTTTAGACATATCTCCTTAAGGAAGCATTTAACTGTAACAAGAGCATACCCCTCCAAATCGTCATGCGTTGAATCTGTAACACCAAACGAGGTGCTTAATTCTTCTCTTTCTGCACCATCAGCAGCTTCCACGGCAGTAACTTGGCGATCGTGTTCTTCTGGTGTTCTTTTCAGCGCCACATTTTATTTCGTCATTGACCTAACCTGTTCCAGTGTGGCCATGCAATACCTACATGGATGGCGTGCAATAAACGATTTTTTCAAGCCACAACATTGGTGAATAGCAAGATTGTCGCCTATAAATGTCGATATAGTGCCATACAATTTGTTACCGTTAGGAAGGTCAACTCCATTTTCTAATTCCTTCAAGTCATCAACAATATATTTTAAAATTCTTTGCATGCCATACTTTCGGACAGTAGACTCCCGTACGATCGCAGTTTAGTTAATGAATTTTTTTTTTGAGAACAAAAAGCTGGCGACATGTATTCTATCATTGTATAAATATTCCCAAATTTTTGTTCACCACTTGCTTTAGAACCGGCACTATCGCACATATCCACTTCGTCGTAATAACCCTTCACAAGTACAGAATTCGGTCGTCTAAGCCTATACGGATGATTGCGGAATTGAAGCCCGTCCGAAGGAACCATTCGTTATCCATTTCTTCAAGACAATAACATTGAACGCTTTTTTCACCTGGGCTGCGTTGCATGGTTGGTACGTATTTAAAAAAAATGGTGGCTGCACCAACTGTAACGTGAAATATTTTCTTATAAAATATTAGCATGGCGCCGAATATGAGAAAAACTTAAGTAGTGGGATTAGCGTGACCAAGATTAGCGTGACACTTCCGACGTTAAAAAAGTTTTTCATTCTTACAATTTCGTTTTTGCCTCTCATAATTTTTTTTGAATAGTAAATATTCCCTTAATAGAAGGCGATGACATCGATAGATATTTTCTGTATAGAGACCAGACTAAGTCAATGTTAAGTGATAATAAGCAACCTACTCTTTGTGTACACTTGATATAGTAAAAGTACGCGCTTCATTATTTAAATACCAAGGAGAATATAGCTTTAAAACGCAGGATCTTCAGAACTCTTGACACTTTACCTAACCGTAAACTACAAAACAGCTTATAAAAACAGAAAAAGTGGAACCAAAAATAATTTCAATGCATTTGGGAAGAAGAATTTTGTACGTTGAATTCTATGAAAAATATTTTTGTCTAGGATTTGTTGAATAAACGAAATTTTTGCAGTCTACAGTTTCTAAAACAATAACTTTTAATATATGATTGAAGAGAGTGTTCCAGTGAAAAAATCAGCTATTGTTTATGAAGTTCCGATAAAAATGACGATTGTTTACTATTCATTCCCAAATAGTTTAAAGAGAATATAAAGATGTATTTCAAAGCAAATGGTCGAATTTTCAAAAAAAAAAACTCAATCAAATATTTGAATTTTCAAAACAAAAAGACAAATTTTATAGAAAAAAGTTAAATTTCCATGAAAAAAAATCATTTTTCAACAAGAAGGACAACTTTTATACCATGAAAAATGAATTTTCAAGAAAAAAGTAAAGTTTGAAAGGTAAAAAGTCGATTTTTATAAAAACAGTGGACTTTCAAATCGGAAAAGATTAATTTTTAACAAATTTTCATTAAAAAAAAAGATGCATTTTTAACAAGATAGTTGAATTTTCAACCAAAAAGATAACTTCCAACAAACAAGAATAATTGTTTACCCAATAGTTGTATTTTTAAATTATATAATATATAAGATGAAGTTGGTGTGGGTGTGGTGGACCCACACTGGTAGTATTTATCCACCTAGAAACACTACCCGGATCGGGTAGTGAGGCAATGAGCTTTCGAGTTCGAAATGCTAATCAATTTTTTTTTTTAAGATGAAGTGTAAACCAAAAATTTAATAGTTACATTTCCAGATAAAAATTCTGATAAAAAAAAAGATGACTTTGAACAAAAAAAGAAAAAACAAACTTTCAACAGAATTGTTCAATTTACAGCCAAAAGGATAAATTTTCGACAAAGAAGATTAATGCTCTATCCAAAAAGACGAATTCAGAACCTAAATTTTCAACAAACAAGATTAATTTTCAACCCAAAAAGATAACTGTTCAACTGTTGAACAAAACAAAAAAACGAATTTTCAACAAAATTGTTAACGAATTCTCAAAAAATTATTCAATTTTAAAGCCGAAAAGAGAAATCATTTACAAAAAGTTGAATTTTCATCTCAAAAATATGAGTTTTCAACAAAAAAATTTAATTTTCAAGTAAATAGTTTAATTTCCCAAATAGCACAAAAAATTCCGTGAAGATTTCCTGAAACTTGCATTGTAATGTGGGAATATTGCATTGAAAGGTTACGGTAAGGTTCGGTAAATCAAGAAAATGTCCGGTTGTGAAGGAATGTTGCACGGCAAGTTTCAGGACAGTTTGGAAGATTCATTTAGTTTAATGCGATGCGCAGTAGCTTTCTATGGGACCTAAGTCTGCGCAGTAGTTTTTTTAACCCTCCTAGTATATCACCAGACACGCGTATTGAATTTCCAACTAAAATTTCAAGTAAAGAAGAGTAATTTTCAACCAAATAGTTAAATTTTTAACTGAAAAAGATTAATTTTTAACCAAAAATGGAATAACGTAAACGTCCCAGTAATCGCGACCTTAGTCCCAGTAATCGTGATGCCAATTTTTTGCTTTTTATTTTATTTGAATGAATGTAATTTCTGTTTGCTATTATAAAATGCTAAAAATAAGTGAGTTTTATCATTAAATGTTACTGTTAACACATTTTTGTAACAATATATTCAAACTATAACCAAGTTTCATGATTACTGGGCCCATCACGATTAGTGGGATATTTATCTTACTTTAATTGTCAGTTTGAAAAATTTATTTTCAACTAAACACAAAATGATTTTTCATCAAAATTGTTCAGATTTCAACCAAAAAGATGAACCAAGAAAAAACACGAATTCTCAACACAACTATTTAATTTTTAAGCCAAAAAGACAAACCATCTTCAAAAAAGTTGAATTTTCAACCTAAAAATATGAGTTCTCAACCAAAAGTTTAATTTTCAAACAAATAGTTTAATTTTCTACAAAACAGTAGAATTTGTAACATGAAAGTTAATTTAAAAGCAAATACTTGAATCTTCAACTATAATTGTTTTCATATGAGAACATTATTTTTTTACAAAATAGTTTAATTTTGAGTCAAATGATTGACTTTTCAACTAAAAAATATGACTCCTTAACGAAGCATGCAACACTTGTTATTTCAACCATACAATTGCATTTTTATCAAAAAGGAATAAATTTTCAACCAAGAAAATTAAATTTCTACCAAGAAAGATTGAGTTTCAACAAAATACATGAATTTCTAACCAGAAAGTTGAACTTTCAACTAAAAAAGATGAACTTTCAACTAAAAAAGATGAATTTTCAAGCAACTCGTTAAATTTTTATTTAAAAAAAGAAATTTTTTAACCAAAAATTGAATTATTTGTCAGTCAAAAAAAAAAAAATTTCAGCTGTACATATGAGATGAATTTTCATTAAAATTGTTTGATTTTCAAACAAAGAAATGATCATCTAACTACAAAACTGAATTTTCAATAAGGTAGTTGAATTTTTGATAAAAACTATGATTGTTCAACAATATAGTTGAATTTTCAACTATATAATGCCATTTTTAAGTAAACTAGACAAATTCCGGATCAAAAATATAATAGTAGCCTTTTTAATAAAAAAAATTAATGTTTAAACAAAAATAAAGTTGGATTTTCTTCTTTCTTTTTCGTTTAAAATATTACGACAAGAATATGAATTGGATCAAATTTGTAATTCGTACAATGTAGTATGATACATAAATGCCATAAACGAAAAATGTCGGCTACAGTAACATGAAGTAACAAGAAAATTATAAAAATTAATCAAATATTATCAAAATATTAAAAGACATTTAACTTGAACTTTAAATTTTCAAATTTTTACCAACGAAAAATACAAATATCTATACAGAAAGTTAAATAAAAAATAAAAGATATTCCAAAATTCATTACAACATAATTGTAATTTGATCTCGAAATTCTCGTACGAGAAATAACTTTTACCAAACTTTTAAATTTGTGTAGATAAATGAGGTATTTAATTTTGTGACGTCAGCTGGCAAGTTGTCTACACGCCGAAGGCCAAACAAGAATACCAAATAATACCAGATAATACCAATTACAGGGAGTATGGCTTTAAGGTTACGAACCAGTGATAATTTCGCACCTCCGAGATCACCTATCACAAGGACAATTAATTGTACAGAATATTTTGGGTACAGTCGTTGCAGCTCTCTTTTAAGGTCTTGATATCTCTTCTACTTTTCTTTCTCCTTTGCAGTGATGTTGTATTCGGACGGAGCTGAGAATTCGATCAAGAATATAGTTCGTTTCTCAAAGTCTTGGAGAACAATGTCGGCACGGCAGGGTCGCGACCACCACTGCAATAGCGACAAAGATGGTAATGAAGCACACTTAGGGCCGCATTATGTCTATAGGCTCTACCCGAATTAAGCAAATAACTGTGTAAGTTAATACATATTATAAATTATAAAGCATTATTATTTGTCCAAAGTTTTGTCCCAATGAAAATTAAAATGTACAATTTTTCACTCTTCAATACAAGCGTGGTGAATCATATGAAAAAGGTATTTAATTTTTAGGGCGTGTATCATCTTCTGAACAAAGGACAAATTGAACTCGACCGAAACAACAATAGAACTTTTATCGAAAGAAGCATAAATGATCAAATCTGTTGTTTTTAGATTAAGTATAGCCATACCCAGTTGAGTTTGTCCATAATATTCGTGTTTTTCTTTTCAAGTCCTTTAAGAAAGTTTGATGTATTTTCAAGTAATTAAACTTCCTTCGGCACTGTTTCTTTACCAGCATGAGGACATTTGATCTCGATTAATTCATAAGCTTTACTGTCTTTAAATACTACACCATCGGGGCTGTAAGCTAACCAAGGATCTTGCGCAGACATTATCAAACCAAATTTTATCACGTGAACTTCCATTTCATTAGCTTGTCGAACAGGTTCTTCATCTTGTATATCATGCTTTATTGCTTCGATCGCTTTGAAGGCCTTTTATTGGAAACTAATAAGAAATATTTTTATGCATGCTAATATCAATTAGAAAGCAGAATTGAATTCGAAGTTCATTATTAAGGAAGTATCAACATTTGTTTATCATTAATATACGACTGCGAGAACTGAGAGACCGTCCCTTCATCAGGATTGTGCAATTTCCAACCATCTCGACAAATTCTGACAAAAATTTACGCGCTTTTCCTCTACTCGCGTTCGAGTATTTTAGGTTGGCAGGCGTGGCTCTCGTTTGGGTGCCAAGACCCCGTATTCGATATTTGTGCCACGGAGCAGTCAGAGACCTTACTTTTTCAAAAGCTCTAGTTTGTCGAATTCTTTGACATTTTTTCTGTTGAAAAGAAATCCAAAAGTATCTGTGGAATGTTGAAGAAATTCAAATCTCTCTTCTAGGGCAGTAATTGCTTATTCCAACAATGTGAAATAAATTTCAACTTTATAACGAAGCTCAGGATCTTTTACCGGTTCGACAACGTTTTCATAGTCTGCATGCCTAGTTTTTCTTCTCTGGGAAACTTCTCTCACAGCTGGAAAGTTCCCCTCTGCTTCAACTTCTCTTCCGAGTTTGGCTGCTTCTGTTACATATTCCTTGAAACCTTCATCAGTTCGATTTTCAATGAGAAACTTTTCAAGATAAGAAATTAAATTAATTTTAAAATCTTTGGTTTCGTATAATGTCTGAAACTGGCTTTAAGGTTAATTTCGGAACGTGCTTTCTGCAAACTTCCCATCTTTGCGGTGAAGCTGAGAAAAAGAATGAATTCGAATTAGCTATCATAATTGATCCCTGGCGTTGTCCTTCAACACTAATCTCTAAAAAAAACTCAATAAATTGATATAAAATTGTGATATACTGCCTTGAAGGTTGATTTTTTTAAGGCCTGTATCAGCGGAGTCTCATTCTCACAATTGACGGGACCTTACTTCAGCTTACCTAACCTAACCTAGACTCACCTAATCTAACCTAATCTGACCCAATCTGACCTAATCTGACCTAATCTGTTTGACGGCATGTCGAAGAAATGGACTAAATGTCTTCAGTTTGATTGCTTTCCACTATATCGACGAATTTCTTGGGGAACAACAAAAGTCCTAACTACAAACAAATTGTGAATGAGATGGTAATGAATTTCAAAAAATTGGGGTGTCTGATGAATCTAAAGTTACACTTCCTTGATTCCCCTTTGGACAGCTTTCCCGACAATGTTGGCGACTACAGTGGAGAACAAGGTGAACGGTTCCATCAAGATATAAAAGTCATGGAACAACGGTATCAGGGTAGATGGGATGAAGTCATGATGGCTGATTTTTGCTGGATGCTGAGAAGAGAAAGTGTTGTCAAGGGGAAGAAACGTTGGGGAAACCCTTTGCATCGCTCCTTTGAAGAGAAAATAACTCGATATAGTGGAAAGCAATCAAACTGAAGACATTTAGTCCATTTCTTCGACATGCTATCAACCAGATTAGGTCAGATTAGGTCATATTAGGTCAGATTAGGTTAGATTAGGTTAGATTAGGTGATTCTAGGTTAGGTTAGGTAACTTGAAGTAAGGTCCCGTCAATTGTGAGAATGAGACTCCGCTGATACAGGCCTTAAAAAAAATCAGCCTTCAAGGCAGTATATCACAATTTTATATCAATTTATTGAGTTTTTTTTTAGAGATTAGTGTTGAAGGACAACGTCGGGGATCAATTCTGACAGATAATTCGAATTCAGTACATCGAAAAACATCAGAATTAATATTCCTCATCACCAGAACTGGAAATACCTATTTTTTCAAGTTTTTTGAGGTTTGTGAGAAACGCTGACGTCTAGGGCAAATTCTGACTCCAGATTCGGATTCAACTCGTCAAAATACATAGGAATACGTAGGTCGCATCCCCAGATCACGACACTTTTTTTTTGTGTGGCTGTGTTATCGTAACATTGGCCGTTAACATTTTGTATGTTTCAACTGAGCTCTTGCAACTGATGAACAATTGTTCGGGATGAAACTTCACCAGTAGAATCACTTATAGGAATGAAGCCAAGGAAGTACACGCGTATTTCAAAATCTCTTTTTTCTAAGTCAATGTCAACTATTCGTGAGGGAAATGTTGCTTGTTCTATACGACTTTCATCTGGTGGACAGTCAAGACAGATAGAAAAATGCTTGATTTGTTTAATTTTTGTGCAAATCAATTCAAGAACTTCTTTTGCAAGTGGTTCAATTATTTCATTCTGAATTCCAGCTCCCAAGTACCTTGACAGCCTGCTATCCTCTTTGTGCTGTACATGTTTGATATGCTCCACCATGACCATGATCCGCGAAAGGCTAGATTTTGTTCTGCTAGCAAATATTAATAGAGTAATGAAAGCGCGTAAATTGAGATGGGCGGGGCATGTAGCAAGAATGGGCAATGAAAGAATAGTGGCTCAAGTTTTAAGAGGGAGACCGACTGATGAGAGAGCCCTAGGCAGACCGAGAAACAGATGGGAGAAAAATGTAAGGGATGATCTAAAAGAACTAGGACATGATTACTTAAACTGGATGGAGGATGCACAGGGCAGAGATGTGTGGCGGTCTCGGGTAGATGAGGCAATGAACTTTCCAGTTCGAACTGCTAATCTATAATAATAATAATAATAATAATAATAATAATAATAATAATAATTGGAATGTGGCGACCCCATCGCCCGAGAGCTCCGGCTCTTGCAGTCAGCCGCGTTGCTTTGGGCTAACTCCCCAGTGCAACGAATTCTGCGGTTACGACACAAGTATCGCGCAGTGCCACCCACAATAGGCCTCTCTCGGATGGAGGCCATGGTTCAGTTGGGAGTGGCAATAGGAACGAACCGAGGCGACGACCAGGCAACGACCCCGGACAAATGCGAGAACATCGATTTAAATGGTCGGAGCAACTAAGGAGGGACCTTCTTACCTGTTGGCAAAGAAGCTCACCGGCGCGGAGAGGATTCATGAAGAGGTTACATGACCGTTTGGGCAATATGCACCCGGAATATGCTCATAAAACGCCTCAGTATTTAAGAGATCAGGTATCCTTCTTGCGAAAAAACGGATATGAAGCTCTTTATCAACAGGAAGAGGAGCAACATCCACCAGCGAACATTCCACCCGTTCCAGCAAGACCACCTTTGCAGATAGCCGGTAATGCCAACATGAGAAGTAGGAGATCTATCCACCAAAAAGTCTTCCTCAGGATGGACAAATTAGCTGAAGCTAATACTGCTCTCCGCGATTTGCTCCCTGAAGATGTTAACCTCTGGAATCTGAACTGTGCAGTTTACGAGAAGGCGGCTTCCCTGCTTAGCGACGATAGAAGTACCGATACTTCGGGACGTCTGAGTAAGACACGCGAGCGTATTGCACAGCTTCAGTTCAAAATTGAAACGGCGAGACGGCATGCATCAAATGTTCAGTGTGTAATTAGCTACATAACATCAAATAAAAAGTTCACTCCAAAAGTTAGGGCAATTGCTCGAAACTTGAGGAAAGCAAATCACACGCTGAACAAGTGTAAACTGTCGACCATCAAGCAGCACTGGACGCAAAAAATAAGATGTCTTTCAACAGCGAAACAGCGCCTTGAGCGGCGAGCCGAGTGGATTCAAGAAAATTCCACCTTTTCTATTAATCCTTCCCGTCTGTTCAATAAATCGTGAGGTTCCGTTAAAAATCCGCCTAGCCGAGAAGAGATTCAAGTCTTATGGGAGCAAGTATATGGAGATACTTATCAGCTAAATGAAGACGCTTCCGATATATCACACTTTCGTAACTTTTGCCAAAGGCAAAGTTTACAAGCTCCAGAGGAAGAGTGTCCACTAATTACTGCTGAAGAAGTGAAGAAAGTTATCGCCAGAACTAAGAACTTCTCGGCGCCAGGGCCAGATAAAATCAACAACTTTTGGTGGAAGAAGTTTACTTCTACGCACCAACATCCAGCTCGTATATTTACTACTTTCTTAACCGGAGAACAACCCGTCCCGCAGTGGCTAGTGGAAGGACGCACGGTATTGATCCCTAAGACCGGAGATTTGTCAAGTCAAAAGAACTACAGGCCCATAGCTTGTTTAAACACCAGCTACAAGCTATTCACTGGCATCCTCAAAGAGAGGATATTAACATCTATCGAGCCGGTATGGAGTGTAATAGTTGAACAACGTGGATGCAAGAGAGGGCTGGCAGGTTGCAGAGAGAACATGTTAATAGATAGGTGAATTACCCAGGACTCGATCAGGTATCGACGCAATCTGTCCGTCAACACTGTTCCTCTTAAATTCTACAAAGATTGGTAGCTCTAAAAAAGTATCCAGAGGTGAAACCTTCATCTCCAACTGTCTTGTCTGCCGCGTAAGGTCATCCGCGGCTAGAGACCTGATTCCAGGGAACAGTGTTGCCCGATGTTATCACGCGTAAATTTCCCGCTCTTGCTTACCTTCTAGGACAGAAGGAGCAGAAGCGGATGACGTACACGTTCCAGTAGCTTTGGGATTGGTTTCTTTAAGGAATCATGATCGAAGCTTCCGGAGCCTACAACTTCTCTTAATAAGATATTGTATAACGTGAATTATGCGCTTAATGACGGAATACCAGTGTCGCTTCTCCACTGCAAAAAGCCTGTTATATTTGTTTTTGTTTTCAAAGCTATATCTGAATCGGACCATTTCCTAAAGTTCTCAATATGCAGCAAACTTTTTTCATGCCGCCCTAAGTGACGCGATGCATGTTGCCAATTATTAAAACCTTCCTTAATTAAGGGACTTGATTCCTGACTCAAAAGCTTACAACAAAAGCATAATATTGCGTTCTTGGAAACTGAGTACAGTAGCCAACTTCTGTCGCAAACTTCATTATTTTTCAAAGAACGTGAATAATATTCACGTCAGCTCGACCTTGTCATAGGTTACACTGCCAATGCATATGTTTGAGTCCTCCCTGCCATTGCCATTCAACTTATATTGCACATCCTTACAGTTTTCCTAACAGGTCAAATAAGTTATTCAAGTAAGTTAATTACATAATAAGTTTATTAAGTTTGACCTAAAAAAATTAATGAGGGCAAACGATAATTCAGAGGAAGAAAAGTTATGACATATTATGGAAATACGTTCGGAAAAATGAAACTTATGATATGAAATAAAATACAGGTTGGGAAAAACCATCAATTGGAAAATATGAGAATGATTCAAGATTCTTTTACGCCACATGATTTTCCGTAAAAGAAATCTGGTAAAAAATAGAATTTGAGGAATATCCATGGGCCTTATAATAATTACTCAAAAGCAAAATGTAATACATGTACGAAAAAAATACAGTAATTATTTAATAAAATTCTTTGGGATGAATTTATTTCTATGCCAAATACTAACTGTCACTTCCATTCTCATCAATCTCATTCTCAACACATTCTTGTTTTTCGGAGAGAATCAAAAATGTTGTCATCACGCCAGATTCTTTTTTCAAAATTCGATCTTTTTCCTGCCTTAGTTTTCTGTACTCTGCAGCAGATTTTCGTTTTCTTTTTCTCTCTGACATCTAAATAAGTGACGAAAAATGGTAATAATGATAATTTATGATATGTATATCATATTGTATAACATATGGATCTTTGCCAAAACTAATGAATCCTAAATTATGGAGAGATGCTAAATTCAAACTTTTCACTTCCGGGAATTACATACTACTGCTCCAGCAGCTTATATAATTTACACTATAGTCGTTATCTTTCAAATTGAAGGCGTCAAGCTTGATGATGTCACCTTTTATATCATCATCAATTTTCTTCTTGATTTCTTCTTCATATGATGAAACTCCAAGCAAACTATTATTCCAATTCATTACTTTGGTTATACTTTTAGAACGCTTTCTCTTAATAATATTTTGCTATTAGACTGATTTTGATTGAAAGCCTGGAATTACTTTTAAATCAATTTTCACTTCATCTTGCAGACAACTCAATAATTAAAGCTGCAAGCGATACTTGAATGTTATTCACATTATATTATATAATATATTTTACATTATATTATCTTGAAATTTTGAGCTGTAGCTGCAGCTGTAGCTCTCTTGTGAGACGTTTTAGGAGGTCAGTCCTATCGACAAACTTATTATTTTTGAGGACTAGAAAACGCTTAAATATATTTTAACTCTGCACGCGTCAAACCCAGTTCCCGTGAATCCCTCAGAAGTTTTGTAATGTCCATTTAAAGATTCTAAAACACACTGAAAACTTTTGCAAAATCATTAAAATCCCTCTAAATCGCGTGAAGTCTTCTAAAATTTGTTGCACTTCATAAAAATCTTTGAAATTCCTCAGAATACTTTTATAGGCCATGAAATCTCAAAGGATAACGGAAAGTTAGTTAAAATATTTTTAAAAACTCCGTAAAATCCTCAACTATTTTGAAATAGTTTGCAGTTTCTAAAAATTGTTTGCAATCCGTTAGAAACATTAAAAGTTTCGTGATGTGCCCTAAAATATTTTGAAACTCTTTGAAAGCGCTTTAAATACGCTGAAATCCCTTGAGAACATAACAAATTGATTAAAATCCATAGATATTCTGTAAAATGTTTAAAAATATTTTGCAATATTTATAATTCTTAATAATTTAATTCTTGAACTTACTTTCATTCTTTCTTTATTTTGTGAATAAACACTAATTTTTCATGAACAATGATTGAATTTTTGTTGTTACAGTCTTATCCTAATAAGAAGTTATTGGTTTTACGTCAAGGATTGTATTTTACACGCGAATTATTTTAAAATTCTTTTTGATTGAAATATTTTTACCTATTGGACATTCTGCGATTTCTTCTAAAGTCATTTCTTCAACCGCACCGCTGTGCATATTTATTTTCGCCCGTTTTCCAATCCGAATAACAGGTGTATACATTCCACATAAACTTTTTTGTCTCTTCACTGATTTCTCTAATATTGCACATACGTCACCATCGGACGTTGATAATACAATTTGTTCTCCGGTTGGCATGGGCACGAGAGCACTATATTTACTTCTCAATTTAATTGGTTTATCAGGAGGAAAACCGTATCTGCGAAGTTCGTACATCCGGTTTGGATTAGTGTCGGGAATAAGTCTAATAAATTCAAGTTCTTCAAGTTTAAATCCAAGTACGCGAGGAAAAGTTTGGCTGAGAGGAGACCTGGACCTGGCATGAAGTGTAAGTTCGGCAGACGAATTAGGTCCGGCGGGAGAAAGAGACCTGCCAGGAGAAAGCCTGAGCGGGAAAGAAGCGGAAGGTGTGCACCTTGGAACTCCAGGAATATGTTCGCCATTAGGCAAACAGTCGAACTGTAAACTTAATTCTGCGAAAAAAAAAACAGAGAATCACATTTTTCTTAAAGTACACAATGATATGTTGGTATAGTTGCATAACTTAATTTTTACCTTTTTTCCGAACAAATATTTGATATTTTAAAATATATCAATACCAGATCAATCTTCGAAATATTCTCCTAGGTTGTCGATGACAAATCTTCGAACATCGTCCGGAATTTGGGAGCGCCTACCTACCAAAGCGTGTTGCATTAACTGGAACAGATGATATTCATATCGGGCCAAGTCTTTTGAATATGCCGTGTGCTGAAGAACTTCCCAGTCCAAGTTTGAAATGGTTTGCTAAGTCTGGCGAGCAACATGAGTTCGAGCGTTGTCATGGAACAGCATAACTTTTCGGCTTCCTTGTCCAGTAAATGGCCTTTTCTCATCAAATATCTCGTGCAATTCGCTCAATTGTCGGCTGTAACATCTTGTAGAAACTGATAGCCCCGTTTCCAGAAGCTCATAATAGAGTACATCCTTCATATCCCAAGGCCATTTACTGGGCAAGGAAGACGAAAAGTTTCGCTGATCCATGACAACGCTCGACCTCGTGTTGCTCGCGCGACTCAGCGAACCATTTCAAACTTGGGCTGCGAAGTTCTCCACCACGCGGCATATCCACCAGACTTGGCGACATCCGAATACGACATGTTCCAGCCATGGCGATCCCAAGCTCTGGGAGATGGCGCAAGGTCATCGAAAAAAATGGACAATATTTCAAGGATTGATCTGATATTCATATATTTTATGATATGAAATATTTTGTTGGGAAAAAGGTGAAAATTAAGTTATACGCCAATATAAGTTGCAAATGTGGTTTTAATTAGGGGTCCCAATGGACCCATTGACAAAGGTACAAAATCAGAGCATTAGATTTTAGAATTTTTTCAATTAAGTGCTAATTGCTACTCTAAATGTTATGCTTCACACGTTTTCGAATCTAAAGCATCTCTCTGATATGTCTGACGCCACACATAACAAACTGTTAAGAAATTAAACAAAAAATATGTTATCTTTACTTCTGAATAAAATCGGGTAAGGGGAGCAGCAAAATTTAAACAATTAAAAAAAATAGAGAAATAGTTACACAAGTCACCTTCAGAAAACTCTAAGCTATATTTTCAATCGTACAGTAATATTCAAAATCTTCTGAAAACTTATCCTAACTTCTTTCTAAAAACTTTGAAGATTCATTCATAACTCAGAGTCTTAGGGGGGGATATTTTGGCTTGATGAATATAGGATATATTGGAAACATGCCTATAGGATTGGAAACATGACTGGATTTTCCAAACTTAACTTGGATGAATTGCCTAAGATTATGAGTTCTATGGTTGCTACGTAGGGTGTGATTATGAGGGTTTAGGTTTGTAAATACTGCAAAACTGCATGCAGGTTTAATTGTAAATATTCTGATTGCTGTAAAGCTTACAGAAAATTTACTCGAAATAATAAATGTATTATATTATCATATTCACCAATAGAATTGAGGATCGAACCCCAATAGAAGACCAAAGTACAGACAATCTTCATCTTTTCTTATCAAAGGAAAAACGGATTATCGTGTTAATAGAGACTTTTATCAACAATATAACTGAAAGATACTCGACTGCTCCAGTTGCTTATCTAATCTACACTACAGTCGCTATCTCTGAAATTAAAGGTAAATTTATTTCATTATATTTATTTTATTCCGAATTTTAGTATTATACTCACGAATAGAAAAAAGGACAACCGTCAAAAATAAGACTAGAGTATGGACAATCCTCATCAACTCTAATTATATTAAAAAATTATCAATTTATTAGTAATAAATTTGATTAAAAACGTATCTAACGAATATCCTATTGTAACGACTTATGTAATCTTTTATGTTTCAAGGAAAACTAATTTTTACGTGGCGAACGGATATAGTGTCTACTAAACCGGCCAATTTGAAACATATATTTGAACACATTTTTAAAAAGTACTCAGAGAAGAAGTTATATTGAAACAGTAGTATCGTCCTCTTAAGTCGATTTCCAATCGACTTTTGACTGTTTACTGTACACTGCTAGAAATATTCTGACCATTCAACTGGTGTGGTTCAAGTTTTTTTGTAAACGTATACTTTCGATGATTGAATAAACTTTAAGATTTCAGAAACATCACGCGTTTTTAAAATTCAATAGAAACTTCTAATTTTCCCATTCTCATCTCAATGAGAAGGTACTGGTTTCGTGTCAATAATGACGTCGGTATGTCTCTCTCGTTGCAGTCATTGTCGTTGCCGTCGTTGTCGTCGTCTGTGAACACAGTAACTTCCAATGTAATTATCCGTTTGGATTGCCCTTTGGCACATTTCATAAGGTTGTAAAAATGAAGAAGAACGACTCTTCATCAGAAGTGGAACCGGAAGCAGAAACTCATGCAGCTTGCATTTCTTGCAATTACCTCTACTCTGCATCGAACGAGGGGTGGATACAGTGTACTACTGCTAAATATGTTATCAGTATATCTAGGATGATGAATATTATAATTTTCATGTTAGGTGCGCAAATAATTTCTCGCTGTCTTTTCTAGGAAAATGCAACTTTAGTGTGAAAAAATGGTTACAAATGAATGATTGAAAGCATTGCTCATCGTTAGCTACAATATTTCCAATCTTTATGGTAGAGTTCGAATAACGTTACGGTAAAATTGTTTATCTTTTGAGGCTATCCACGAATCAAGACATTTTTGGATATCTTCATATGAGCGGAACTGCTGATCAACCAGACCATGTGCCATCGTCCGGAACAAGTAATAATCGGACGGCACAATATCTGGGAAATACGGCGGGTGGGTTAGAAATTCCCATTTGAGTGTTTCCAGGTAGGTTTTGACGCGCTAGGCAACGTGAGGCCGAGCGTTATCATGCTGTAGAATCACTTTTTCGTGTCTCTGCTCGTATTGTGGCCGTTTTACGCGCAGTGCTCAGCACAATTGCATCCCTTGAAGTCGATACCGTTCCCCAGTGATAGTTTCGTACGGTTTCAACATCTCATAATAAATAAAACCGAACTGGTCCCACTAAATACACAGCATAAACTTCGCAGCGTGAATATTCGGCCGAGCCGACGACTTGGGAGCATAACCGGGCAGTCCCCATGACTTTCTTCTCTTTGGGTTGCTGTAATGAATCCATTTTTCATCACCGGTTACTATGCGATGAAGGAAACCCTTCCTTTCTTCCCGCTGAAGCAGTTTTTCCCAGGCAGAAAAAAAGACGCATTGTTTCACTTAGAGCAGCATCTTCGTGATCTTTTTGGAGCTCTCGATGCGCTTCGACTGCCGTTTTCTTTGAATGAAAGAAGAAAATCAACACTTCCCACAAATGACGATTATTTGGCACAACACGAGGGGCTATTCACTCTCGAATATATTCTTAATAAATTACATATATGAAATATATTCAAATTATTTCATCTGCTATTTGTTCTGAAATTAGTAAGTGGTAAGTTTCGGGCTTGGAAATACTGTAAATAGATAAAGCCAAAACTCGGCACTATTTCACAGTATTTCGCAGAGTATTTCAGCGCTAGCGCCGGCCAGTGCCTGAAACACTCGATTACTGCAGTCTACTCGGTGGTACTGCATCCTACTCGCTTCTTATTCGTCCTTATTTTCAAGAAATGCAATGACTCGTGATCTTAGTATATTGCTCGCGTCGAGGCTCGTGTTAAGTTTCTTAATATCAATAAGTCGTTTCTGTGTTCAACATGTTTCTTACTTCAATTAACAAAACATTTATTTAATTTTAATTAATTTAAATAAATTCAAAAAAAATTTATTTAGATCAAATAAATATTTTTTTGTCCCCATATCAAAGTGATAATTTGTTTGATTCAAACAAATTTTTTTTGAATCAAAAAAACTTTTTTCTGAGTGTAGATCGAGGTGTAGATGGGAGTATAATGCTTTTATTATTTCATGTTTTTGCTTCCTCATCGAGTTCCTCATAGAGGAACCTTTGTACTCGTTATATTTTCCAATATTCAAAAAATGGTTTAATGGTGGTTTAATTAAACTTTCCTCAGTTGATAAATGTGTAAATACCGAGTGTAATACAACATTCTAATCAATTGTATGGATGTCGACATTTTTTGTCGTCACTATAGCTTAAAGACAGTTGTTTATAAATTTATGAAATTTGAAGGGTTTATCTGCACCACCAATATCTTAAAACGTGCCAAAGGATTTTTCAAAATATTGAATTTTATCAAAGCATATGTATGTAAGGGGAAGAAAGATTCCTCGTGTCGAGACGTTTTTCGATTTTAAATGATGGTAGATGCTTCCTCTATGAAGAAGCTAATGAATTTGCAACTTCATCATAATGAGGAAGCCAACTGCTCAATAAGTGAGCACAAAAAATATAAATAGAGTTAAATGAAACACTCGAGATCGAATTCACAGCAGGTTTATATTTAATTTGTACTTATGGTAAAACAGATAACTTAAATATAATACACGCTTAATAATTACAAAATATTCCACATTTTCGTATCACGTAAGATAAATGTTTCTTATTTATCATGTGAAGGATGAATCTCATTTTTCCTTTCTACATTGTAACATGTTTTTTATTTCCTTATAAACATCACTATGAAAACTTATACTTATGTCAGTCAATATTGGAGATGGTACAGTAAATCTGTACTGCTCAATAGGATGATACCCATGCTCGATTATTGGGATCAAAGTTAATTTGCCATTATCATCAATGTTGCACCAATGACAAAATACTCCGATAGATTTTGTATTCCCCATAACTTTGGCATAATTACTTGAATACTCCTTTGTCTTCCAAGTGCGTCCATTCGTGTACGAAAATCCCAATAGGAAACCTGGAATACAGGCTTCGCTATGGGATCGTCCATAAATTACGTAAGACGTTTTTCTTTTGTTTATAGCGTTGTGTCCTTCACAACTTCACAGCAATTTTATTCCTCTCTTTATTCAAACAAAAGAAAAACGTCTTACGTAATTTATGGACGATCCCTATCACATGATTGGAAGTAACACCACTCTTCAACTTTTATTTCTTCAGACACATGAACAGAATTAGATACTTGAGATTTCTGTAGCGCCCGGTTTTTGTCTAATTCCGAATTACGAACTCGCTGCAATCTATTACTACTCAGTTTAGATGCGTTCGAATTTAACAGCCAACATATAGAAGACTTTCGTACTACATGTTCTTTACCTCGTGGATCTCTGACAACCCTGAATGGACTGTCAATAGTAACCTGTTTCTGAGTTGCAGAGTGTTCCGGTAATTCTAAATTCCCTGTTATATTGCGTAACATTTTCAAATCATCAAGAATTGCAGGATCACATTCTTCGTCTTCGACCTGATCATTTGAATTATTCGTTGCTGTTTCAGAGTTGTCTTCAGTTTCTAATTTGTCATCGCCATTAAGAAAATCTTCGACATTTGGAGTAGGCAATGTTTTGTCTTGAATCTCGTAAGATGAATTTAAATGTCGCGTGCGTTAAAACAGAATCGTCTCTCCTTTAGATTCAAAATCGAAAACAGATATGTCGGCCTGTAGTTGTATTCGTTGTATTCGGTGAATTGACTCTGGAAAACTGCAGTTTACTACAGTTGAACAAGATGTGCTTGTCGATCGCAAATTTCTAAAGAAACTCTCACATTGCTGACTACCTAGTTGCCATGGTAAAAAAATATTCTCGCATTCATCTCTCGTGCATTTTAAAACCATATTCAACAGAGCGTGCGCATTCGATTCGATGTATAAATACGTATTTGCTGTAATAAAATTATTTGTCACAGTGTAATGTTTATGAAATCCTAGCCAAGCTCGCCACAATCTAAGAAAAAAACGCTATGCCAAAGAAAGTAGATTCTGTTCTCTACTGTAAGCGATGTTGAGAGAAAAGAATTGATAACATAATACATGATTTTCAGATAAATGCGAGTGCCTCCGCTTGCAGGGATATGCTCTTCCAGAGATGAACAAACTTTTGGATTAGCTATTTTGACAACTGACGCGAAATTCATTTTATTAGCGGAGTACAAGTCAGATAGTGCAAGAAGGTGTTTATCTTTTGCGACTGTGTTGATCAATGCTTGCAAATGTCCAGGTGATATCACAAATTTTCCATCCGGGGGTATCACAGATGATTTTAAAAATCTTGTATTTAATTTAGTGCCGATATGAACGGTATTTTGAGTTCATATTATACTCAGAAGAACATCTGCGTGGAATTCTGGAAAATTAACATTATTACCGACTTGTGAAAAGTCTGGATTTGCAATTCCTATATTTGTTCTGAGTCGCATGGTTTTCATAAGACGGGAATCGCCGTCAGAAGAAAATCCAACAACTTCTACTTTCTGTTCCTTGAGCCCCTTGATTATGAATTCCCATCGTTGCATTACGTGATCTGTCGTGAATCTATTCTCTGCTCCAAAAACGCATAAACAGAAAGATGGGGTATCGTGTTGTAATGGTTGAGCCATGACGGTGTACAATAATGAGGAAACTCTATTATTATCGAAATGAGCTTGAATTACTTTGGCTGAAGTGGCTAAAAATGAATGTGTTATCGGCATTCCGTTTTCATCAAATGGTAGAACAAATCCAACTAGTTGATTCGTTTGAGGATCATATTGAACTTTGGAAGTAACACGCGTAGCGTCTTCACTCAGCCAAACTTTGAACGGTAAATTTCGAGACCTGAAGAATTCTTTTAATTAGATAAAACGACATTTCCCCTCTGATATTGATCCAACGTAGGTGCTAATTGTACGACTGATTGTACTTGGCGAAGGTAATGGTAAATTTGCTGCTAATGTATCATATAGTATTCTTCCGCCGATGACGAATAAATATGCTGCTATAAGCTTCAGTGCTTCTTCGTACCTGAATCCACCTTTTTAAAACTACTTTTTTTGTTCAGCGCACCGCACAAGCATTGTTAGAAGTGAAGAAGACTTAGACGAGGACTTAGATTCATTTCCTCGACAACTGTTCACACTGTCATCTAATTCAGTATCATGATTTTAAAATCAGACTCTTTTTTTCATTGATTGTTCGGAGTCAAGGCGATCAGTCCGAGGATCAGTCCCTTCATCACCTGAAAAGATTTTTCTCATTTTTGATTTTTTTCTCATTTACTTTCAATAGTGCCAACGGCAATACCACGCTGGAAACACCAGTTCCCGTAAGATCACTGAAGTTAAGCAGCGTTGGGCGCGGTTAGTACTTGGATGGGTGACCGTTCGGGGAATACTGCGTGGTTGTTGGCCCGTCGTGGGTGTGGTGGACCCACACTGGTAGTATTTATCCACCTAGAAACACTACCCGAATCGGGTAGTGAGGCAATGAACTTTCGAGTTCGAAATGCTATTCAATTTTTTTTTTTTTTTTTTTTACTTTCAATAGTACCGATGATCCCAGAAGCATTCCAGGAACATCCCGAATCCCGGATGATTCTGGGAAATCTCTGAGATTTTCCTTGTCATTTATGCACGATTATAAGAGACAAAAAGGAAATTAAAACTGACGTCTCGGCTCCATTATTTTGTTGAAAAAATTAAAATTGTGGAAAAAACTGGTCTAAACTAAATTGCTCTTATGGTAAACTTTCACATGCCCTTAAATAGATTATTTTAGAATTAAAGTTTTCCTTTTTATTGCCTTTAGTTTCACATACCTTGACCATCTATTCCCCCGCCTTTAAATAGCTAAGTGCACCCATTCCTGCCTCCATCGCCGTAGGTGAATGCGAGGGTGAATGTAAGTCCATCTCGAAAGTTGAGAGCTCATTTAAAGCGACTGATTTCGATGTTTCCATTTCCAAATATTGCTTTTGCCCTGATTGGGTTGGGTTTGTGGTGTCGGAAACTTGAGAATTGAATTCTTTGCAGTGACTAGCAACATGTTTTTTCATATTCGATAGAATCCATCGAGACTGTACGGTGTCGGTTCCAGGATTTTTAGAAAATGTCAGCTTTTTTTACATTTAAAACAAGCTGCAGTTGCTTTCAATCCAATGCGTCCATCGACTTGTGATGGTTCAGAGATTATTTCGACATTTATATTGTTCTGAAATGAGGCCCGTTGCGAGTCGTTCAAAAAGTCGACTTTTTGGAGTATGGAAAGGATGTGTTTTTCGACTTTCTTCTTCCCTCCTGTGTAATCTGGTGTTTGTTGGTTGTTTTCAGTGTTCGTGGATTGAACAGGGGCCAGAGCCCAAAAATTCTACGGCTTATTCTTCACGAAGTCTGCTAATTTCAGTAATTCCAATCTATCGCCGACAGTAAATCGGAATTGTTCTGGTTTTTTATGGAAAATTCCATAGTAATCCTTGTAATCAGTGGTTTCTTGGTCTTCAAGAAGTTCATGCATCGTTGTTATTTGCATATTTGTTATCGTGCACTTTTTTCCAAAAATAGTCAATAAGTCTTTCTTCCGAATAATTATCTGCGGCTGCCGTACCACCAGCGTTTTGAAGATCGGACATTGTTTTCTGTTTTATTCTACAGAAATCAGCAGAACAAGTACCCTGTAACATGTGACATATGAATTTCTTCGAATATTAAAATTTCTATCAAAATTTACTTGGTTATGAATCCAACGTAGCATTGAATTTTCCTCGGAATTTCCAGTATCGCCAAAATAAGAGGCCTCGTTAAATATAACCAGAAAAAAAGCTCCACCTTTGGATCACACATTGGGCATTTATTGCGCGAATATTGACTTTGAACCCAATAATTGTCCAATAAATGCCCAATGAATGCTTTAAATGTCGCGTTTGGTTTTCTGCGAGGTTTTCTGGGTGTAAATTACAAACAAATTCCTATATACTGAACTAATTAAAAATCATTATGTCCGACTAGAATTATGGACTTTTTATTTTATTAAATCTAATTAGTTGTTGTTGTTGTTATTAGTTGTTGTTTTCTGATTTTTTTTATCCATTTTGAAGATTCAATATTGTTTTCTACATTTTTTTGATTGCTTTATCCTTTTTTTAATTTGTAAATTTTGAAATTATTCACAACTTTATATTTCAATCAATTCTTTTGGTTGATTTGTAAATTAAGGGGTTAGGGTCAGTTGCAAAAGGCCAAAGAAACGATTTTTTTGAGAATATTTATTGAAAACAGGTTTTATTACGTATTGACAAATATTCTACAGTCCGGAAAATATACATTTCAAGAAGTTACAGTAATTTTTAAGGCAAAAATATCGATAAACAAGCAACTTAAAATAAATCTGCCTTTTTAGTATAATTTTTAAGTACTTGAAGGAAGAGTTAAGTCAAAATTTTAATTTTCAAGAAAATGGCGGATGTGTAAACACAAAATTTTTATTTTCCTTGCAAAAATCGCTCATTTTTCGGTTATAAACAAAAAAACAAAATTATAAATTAAAATATCGATCCTGAGTACTCAAAAATTATGTTAAAAATAACTGGTTAAAATTTGGTAATCGGTTGAGCCGTTCTGGAGATGTCATGCAAAACATAGTTTTTTTGGGACCTCTGTCAGATTGGCTATGAGTTGCTTGTTTATCGATACTTTTACCTTAAAAAATGACTGTAACTTCTTGAAATGTGTATTATTCGAACTGTAGAACATTTGTCAATAAGTAATAAAACCTTTTTTCAAACAAAATTCTTTAAAAAATCGTTTTTTTTTTGCTTTCCGACTGACCCTAACCTCTTAAAAATATTGAAAGTTACAGGATCGATTACATATTTTAATTCCTAAAATTAAAATTGCAACATTCGTTTTATTTATTTTTTCCAAATAAAGCTGTCTAGGTCGAGGTTTAAGTATTACATTTTATCTCGCATTTTATTATATATTCAATTAACACTCACCTTTACCTTAGTGGAGGTTTTAGCTTGCTACTTACTGCTGCACATGCACATTGCATCCACTTATTTATTCAAAAATCGTTTTAAATGGTTTTTTGGTTTTTTAAAAATAATTTTAACAATGTTTGCACCTCGGATTGCACGAAATAACGAACGCTCTCACGTTAAACTAAACACAACGAGAAACACAACCACGTTGCTCTGTTTACAAAATGGGCGCATGCGCGCAATATACGTGAGTATTTTCTGCGCGTGTGTGAACGCTCTTTACGCGAATGCCTTACCATAATTTTCGAATAAGTCTCGCATTATTTCTGTTAATCCTGCACGATCCTGCATTATACCTTGTACTCACTCGTACTTCCTTTTGTTAATTTCTGTTAAATGTGAAGTATTCGAGAGTGAATAGCCCCTCAGCACAACATCAGACATTTTCAGATACCCTAAAGTATGACGCCAAAACAAAGGTCACTGATGTGTCACAACGGTTTGTTTACCATATGTCTAAGCTTGATTTATGGCGTTTTAGATATGTTTAAATCGACCCGTATTTACTGCTGGAGCCATCTATTGACAAACGGCTAGAACTTATTTGCCCACCTAATGCTATTACAACTTTCTTGAATGCACGCACTAAATTTAATTTTTCTCAATTACATTGTGTTTTGTAATCATTTCTATAGGTACGTGATTTACTCTACCCACGGAGAAAAACTGTAAATTTTGCGTTTTTTTTTCAAACGTTCTTTCAAACATAAAAAAAAAAATTTCATTTCATTCTTTAGTTTCTTGTACCCAGAGTCACAGACGCCAATTCACTCTGAATGAAGGCTTTTTAACTTTTTGCTTTTTCACACGACGCCAGTGTGTATCATATTCAACATAACCTTGAAAACTGTCACATTTCATGTGCAGTATCTTCCCTTCAAGAATGAATTATTTCTGTAATTTTAGTTTCTTTATTAAATGTTTCCCAGTGCAATATTATTTGATCCGAATTATACAGTGAAATGTACATCATCAACTTGTCAAATCTTCGAAGTCAGTCAAGGCAGAATGGACAAAAATCCTCTATTCCAAAGGTTAGAATCCATAATTTGGGTTTCTTCAGAAACCAAAATAAATTGTGTATGAATGGTGACATCAGTTTTAATTAAATCTGTAACCAAATTTATTTTCTTTAAGAGGGCTTTCATCAAATGTAAGTATTCTAGAACTCAAAGGCCTCACATTAATCAGCTTTTACTCCGATTAGGAAAGATAATGATTGTCTGGACTGTAGTCTTTTACTTGGCGGTCATCCCCGAGTTTATTGGTGAATATGATAAGAAAAAAGATCGTGAAATGAATGTATATAAAATATAATAAAAATTATAGATATATTAGATGATATATCTATAATTTCAAGTCAATTTTTTGTAAGCTTGTGAAAGTGTGCACGTCAGTTGATAAGCTAGGCGGGTTCTGGAGATAATCACCTTGTAGAACAGTGACCGGTAATTTACCGAAAGTCAGTAACTCAGTCGATTTTTGTGTAGGTAGCGCTCGTGGAATCGTGGATTCCCCTGAATTCTATACATTTCGAAAATCTGTAAGATTCCAATTCGTTAAACTTTCTAGAACTTTCCAAGTATTCAGTAAACAGTAATCGACATTTTTAGAGAGCTAGAGCCAATTTGTGATTCGCTCAAGTTGAGTTATGTGAGCTGGGGGATTCTCGATGCTTCTAGAAATTTTGATCTAATATTATCCATAGGTAAAATGGCTATTTATCTAGTGTAAATGGAAACGATATCGCGCGAAATTTGAAAATACAACCCAAGGATGTGTGTGTCCAGCGCTGAAATTCGGTAGCAACTCAGCGATGTTGATATAAAATCCAACATCGAAAATGCAGCCCAACAATGTTTGTGACTGTCCACCGCAGACAGTACGCGATATTTGGATTTAGAGGAATTATATTTAGAGAAGTAGGAATCAGAAGATTATTCATCATACGTGCAACGGGCCAGTTAATAGTGATAAGAGCGATGTAAAAGACGTCTTGGGGACACTTGATATGAAACGATAAGTACTTGCGATCATGGTGAAAGAATCTTTCTTCTAGGAGATATGGATGGATGAGTTGGCATCCAACGTCAAGAAAAAATTGAAGAAAGGGTGCTAAGTAATATGGGGATCCAAGAAATATCTCCAAATGTCACGCAGATGTCGATTCAGTTGTTTTATGTTGAAGGCACGCTTTCCCCGAAGCTTCCGCTTCATTGTAGATCACACACTTTCTATGAGATTTCCACCTGGGGATTATGAATGCCAGTTTAAGACAGTGACCCCATTTTCCTCTTTCTACTGGCTGCACAGGCGGCTTCGGTGTTTTGGGTAGTTGTCTTCCTAAAGTATCCATTATCTACTTCCTTACCCTAACCACTTTTCTGTAGACTTTATCATTGCCGTCGGATAGGTTGTAAGCATCCTTTCGACGTTCAGATTGCCGATGAACACGCGCACTACGCCAAAACCCACCTTTCAGAAGCAACCCCACACACGGACCTTGACCGGGTGCTTAACGCTGCGTTCGACAAATGGTACATAGACTGGGTACGAATCACGTACGTGGTGTACGAATCCATGGTCAAAGCGATGACTCATCTGTGAACACTGGGTTCGGCCAGTCGAGCTGGATGTTTTTGTTTGCACATGCCAGTCGCTTTTCAATATGCTATGGTTTCGAAAACGATTTCAGCACTCTGCTCCTCCATCCATAGCGGGAGGCCTTAAGCGATGTTGTATCTTCTGCAGACTTATATTTACTTCCTTTTTTGACAAAACTTTTTGGGCTTGCTGCGAATCATAGGTGAGGTACTTCTCAAAAAGCTTGATAAGAATCATCTTATCCTCCATTATCGAGGTCACACGTATCTTAGCTCTGTCTGTCAACTCCTGAACGTTTTCTACCTCTTTATACTGCTTCATCTACTTCCTTACAAAGTCCTTTGACTCTCTCATGGAGCGCGCAGCAACTGTGAAAGTCATTTCGGGTCCTTTGGATGCGTACACAGAAACACGGCTTCGAACCGACTCAACTAGGCTACCCTTATTGCACAAACGCAAATGAAGATTAAGAATCTACAGAAACTAAAAGTGAGAAAATATTTTCAAAATAGGATGAACAAACGTATAGATGAACCATCTTGGAAGGTCTAATAAGCAATACAAATATAGAGGGCGCATCGACTATGATCTAGGATGTCACTTTTAGGAATGTGGCTGAAGTGCGCGGTACTGTGGTTGTAGAAAGAATATCTGGTAATGCGTGGTGGAATGATGAAATCCAAGTAGCCGCCGTAGAAAAGAAAGAAGCGTATACCAGAAAGTTGAACATCACAGGCCTTAGCACTGGGGAGAGAAATATACCTGAAAATGATTACAGGCACAGAAAGACGAAAGTAATTCTACTAGTCAAGGAAAGTGAAGATAAAATCAAGACAGAAGAAAAGCAGGAAGCGCAGAACGATATTAAAGGAAACAAGAAACTGTTTTATAAATAAGCGTTGATCAATATGGAGGGAGGTAAAAGTACAGAGTTAGTCAATATGAGGAATAGCACAATCCGTTAGGAAACCCAGTTGAGAGAGTCTGTGCCTCTAGTGTTAGGGATATCATTAAGAATTAAAAAAATGTATCGCAGAAAAAAGTTCGAGATTCAAGAAAAAAGTTTTCTGTGCATTTGTTGACCTAGTAAAAGCGTTTGATAAGGTAGACAGAAGTAAGCTGTGAGCAGTGCTGAAAAATTACGAAGACATTGGATGGCTTTAAGTTATATTCATAGAGAAGTGTCTAGGAATGGCCCTCTTCGACGAAGGATGTGCGGATCTCGAGACGGTGAGGGTACTTGGGATAGCATTTGCAGATGATAAGGTTGATATGGCAAAGTCAATCGAAGACTTGCAAGGAATGTTGAGCAAACTAAATACAAGCATGGAGAACATAGGCCACAAGATTAAGCGTAATGAAACAAATATTATGGCCTCCCAAAAAAAGCATCTGAAGCAGATAGAGGATGTTTGGTGTACTTAACAATTTTATATTCAAAGTAAAAGGAAGAAATAGCGTACTTTGCAGACGGGAGACTGCGGGGTCCAGCGATAAAATTTTTTTTTCGATCAAGATTATTTCCTTCATATTTCCACTTACGTGGTGCAGTGGGTGTGTAGCGGGCACAAAGTTTCTCGTCAGCCCGGCGCGGCGGCGGCGTGCATTTGTGCGAACGTCGCTGGGCTGGAAGCCGCCATATTACGCCTACTTCACGTGCATGTGATGGCGCGTTTTTATGGGGGTTGGACATAAAATATATATTAAGTAAAGCTGAAAGGACAATACATAATTCTATATTTATACCGACTGTGCAGTACGGTAGCGAGGTCTGGACCTATCAAGAAAATGATAAGAGTAAATTTAACGCGATTGGCATGAGATTCCTGCTTATGATGAGCGGAAAAACACTGATGGTGAGTAATGAGATAATCCTCAAAGTGCGTGGTGCAGAGAAATACTAGTCGACATATGTGAAAGAAGTTCGTTAAGATGGTTTGGGCATGTTGAGAGAATGAAAGAGGAACGATTCACGAAACAAGTGCATCAAGGTAAAGTAAATGAAAGTATGTTCAAAGGCAGAACGTGGAAAGAATGGTTGAAATGTGTGAATGATAACCTAATTCGAAGAGACGTAAGATCATATGACAAGATAGGGAAGTGGGACGACAAATAGTTCATAAGAAATGCATGAAGAAGAGTGACAGTAGGACGAATGACGCCTGAAACGAATGACCGTATATATGCACTAATGGGCCCGAGTGGGTGCGTTACATGATTATTTTGTTAGGCTCTTCGATTGTGGTGGTCGCTACAGAGTCGCTAAATGCTAAATTTTTATTTTTATTTTCGAATTACTTGGAAAAAAGGAGGTTTTAAGTTGATTTTGTTACTCATGTTTATTTTATTGTGAATTTTATTATTATATTCACGAATAGAATCAAGGATAACTGCAAAGGATAAGACCAGAGTCCGGGCAATCCTCATATTTTTTAATGCGAGGAGAATCTTATTTATCAATTGGTAATTACAGAATCTTATTAACAATGTAATTAATCCAGATTTTACTACTTCGTTAGCTCGTACAAGCGCAATTATAGTCGTTATCCCTTACATTGAAGACGTCAACTTTGTCCACCTGACATATTGCTATTTGATATGATTCAATTTCAAAGACAAAAATTTGGTTACAAATTTAATGAAATCGATTTAAAGATTTATTTATTCATTTATTCATTTATGAAGAGTGCACGGGCAAGAGCCCTTTATTACAAATCCACTTATAAAATAATTGAAAAGCAAACTTAAATCTAGATCAGCTGAACGAGCATAATGGCCGCGATTACTGGTTGAATTACGCAACAAATGGTTGAAATCAGTCGCAGTAGTGTCGAAAAAATCCATATTATTGCTTAACTTTTTATTTATACCATTCGCTTCTTGACATATTCTACATCATGCCGAATTCGCTCCATGGTTTGTGCGATGATGAGGTTCATGGAAATGTGTTTTTGATCGAAGAGATTTTACGGGGCATCTAATTTTATTTTAGAAAGTAGAGTAGGACAGTTGATAGAATTATTTTAGATACTGCGCAAGAATCGTAAATCATCAGAGAGGAATCTATAACAAATTTCAGGGGTATTAAGTAGCGGTCTCATCCTGCGATAATCGTGATTGCGTCTGTTCATAGCCATGCCCAGCTGTCTAGTCGCGAAACGGAGGAATCTACTCTGGATGCGTTCGAGTCTAATCTTATGAACGGCATATTGCGGAGACCAGATGACTGATGCGTATTCTATGAGTGGTCCCACTTAGCCCCTTATGAGATAGTTTTACTCAGGAACATGTTTTTATTCTAGAAAATGTCAATGTAATCTGGATGGGAGCTTATTTCCTTGCATAATTTGAGGACATCAGCGAAAAGCAAAAAGCAGCAAAATTTAATAAATGGTCCGGTGTCGTTAAGGTGCAGGAGGGACAAGAGAGGTTCCAGATGCGAGCCTTATGTTACACCAGAAGAGGCAAGAAACACTTCAGAAAATTTCCCATTAAGACGTACTGATTGAAATCTACCATCCAAATAGCTAGAAAGACATAAGAGTGAGTTAGAAGTACTCTCAAGAGCTCTGAGCTTAGACACTAGAATGCCATGGTCAACTGTGTCAAACGCCTTAGAAAAATCAGTATATACTGCGTTGACTTTAGAGCCCAATTCAAGCTGCTGTGGTAAATAATGCACGTAAATACAAAGATTAGTAACCGTAGATTTCTTTCTAATAAAGCCGTTCTGTTCCTCTATAATGGTCTTACTGGAAGCAAGGTAAAGATGGTCAAAAATAATACTCTCAAAAACTTTAGCCATGGAATTGAGTATAGTTTTCGGCCTGTAGTTTCTAATATCCATACAGTTACCTGATTTAAAGATTAGAACAGCTATATCCATCTTCCATTGTTGAGGGAAGTAACCCTTCGAAACTGGAGAGGTCTATAACATCAGTTCGCTTAAAATAGATATCGCTGGAGATTGGTCCTTTATAAACGGACTTAAAATATCTCAGACTGCGAGATTGTTCATAATTAGCATGGGCAATTTTCTTGGCAATAACACAATGTTTTAAATTACTGTCAAACCAAGGGGGTTGGGAGGAGGTTTTAAGGATTATTGTGGGTACGAAATAATTAATTGCAGTAAAAATATGTGTATACAGAGTGTCTATACCCTCATCTACAAAATATGAAGCAAGGAGGTAATCCCAGTCAGCTTCGATAATAAAGTGACTTGATACTTTCACGATGATTCATTATAATAAATTTAAATTTAAAATTTAAAGATTTTTCGGGTTTCAATCGTGTGCGAAACTATGAATGTTGCCGACGTTTCGTGAACATTGCAGTTCACTTCTTCAGGGCTGACCTGAAACTGAAGTTTCAGGTTATGTTGTTCTTATATATGTATTCTCTATGATGTCTGTGATTGGCCAGAGTGCCCCATGGTGGGGACTGCTTGAACTTGATTGGCCAATCAAGTCTATATTTAAACCACCTGCAAAAATAGGACAACTTCTAAACAACCCTAAAGATAAAAAGGAACCTTTCAGTGATCCGGGAGTATATCAAATCCCTTGTTCTTGTGGTAAAGTCTATATTGGAGAAACCGGGAGGGCGGTAAGTCAACGTGTAAAGGAACATGAGAGTAAAGTTAGGCTAAAACATTTCACACAATCAGCAGTAGCTGAACATCATATCGAAACAGGACATAGTATTGTATTTGACAAAACAACCGTCATTGCCAAAACGTACAATAAATTTCCAAGAAAACATAGAGAAGCAATCGAAATCTTGAAACACCCTAATAACATCAATAGGGACAATGGATATAATACCAATCCGATTTGGCTTTCCGTCCTCCCGGGTTTTTTTTAAAAAAGACTTGATTGGCCAATCAAGTTCAAGCAGTCCCCACCATGGGGCACTCTGGCCAATCACAGACATCATAGAGAATACATATATAAGAACAACATAACCTGAAACTTCAGTTTCAGGTCAGCCCTGAAGAAGTGAACTGCAATGTTCACGAAACGTCGGCAACATTCATAGTTTCGCACACGATTGAAACCCGAAAAATCTTTAAATTCTAAATTTTAAATTTAAATTTATTATAATAAAGTGACTGATTGCCGCAGTGATCGCTTTCTTAAAATTAAATCGGAGTGTGAGGGAAGGGTGATAGTTATCTATGGGTAATAGTCTAACAGAGCTCCGTGCATATTATAGTTGTTGTTCAATTGCGAAAGATTTAAGTAAACAAGGACATCGGATGCAGTAGAATAGATGTCAATACACAGCTGTGACTATCCAAGTTTCGAGCAGCAGCTGGAACACTGTTTGAAGTTTAAACTCCACATTGCCTAGTGCATGTTGAAATCATCAAAAATATAAACGGTTGAACCAAGAAATGAGTATGGAACCTCCTCACATATAGTACTGAAGTCAATTTAACTTTGTGAGTTAGCATTTGGAGGACTATAAAAAGCGCCAATTTTGTGTGTTTCTGAGTTGATACAGAATCTTATAAACACATGTTCAACTATAGTAACATTAGTGGTAATTCCAGCACCGCCTAGGTAGTGTACGGAAGCAATTAGGACAATGACACCCTGTACTTTATCGCTAGTCAGAATGCTTCCATCAATCCTAAAGATATCGTAGCCTAGGAAACCCAACTCAATCTTATCAATATTAGTATAGAGCCATGTCTCAGAAAAAATTATTACATTGTATGAACTCAACGGAATATCTTGACGCAAGAAATTTAATTTAGTACGTTATGTTCGTATGCTGATTCACCTATGTAAAAGCTGGAATCCCATCACGATACTTCACTGCGAGATCTACTCCTCCCATTTGCAGACGGAAGGTAAGCTCCCTCTTGACTTCTGATAAGTCCTCCAACTGAGCTTTTGTTTGTCGGGTGTTATCCAAATTGATTTTAATCGATTGATTCTGCCGGCATCTTTCTGCCGGTGCCCTTATTTGCATTAAGGAACGACCGGAGGAGTACACGCGCTGCTTGTGATGTGACACATATCAGCCTCGTCGGCGAGGCCTGGATCACGTCTGCGAGAAAATACCAATTCTGTAGGCACGAAAATTTACAAGCGTGTTATTTGGAACTATTTCAGAAAAAAATCTCGGAAACTGTGGACATAGGGATTTTCTTTGGTAGTGGAGCCATCATCATTACTCTTCTCGGGAATTCCAAAGAGTATAAGGTTATTTTTCCTGGAGAATCTCTGCTTCATTCCAGAGCGACATTGGCGGGTGAGCGACTTGATGTCAGTGGATGGGTTGGACGTACCAACATATTTTAATTTGTTAATCATGCCTTCAGCAGCATTAATTCTGACAGTTAGGTCCACAACTTGCTTTTCTGTGCCATCAATTCGTAAAATTGCATTGTCGCTTTTCAAAGAAAGATTTTCGAGTTCCTCGGAAAGCGAATTTACGGAATTTGAGACCATTTCCAGTTCAGGTTTCATAGATCCCGCATAAAACAGCATCTATCACAGTGCCTTCACATCCGCGACAAGTTTCTCAGCGTGTATGAGTAATTTGTCGGGTTTTTCCTTAGTAAGCATATTTTTAAGAACACTAACAAATATCCGAAAGAGGTAATAACCACCAGTCAGCACGTAATTTTAAGTTTTTGTTGGAATACACTTGTACATACAATAACAATCAGGCGCCACTGCACTGCGTATTAACGAAAAATTAATTGATAGTACTCAACAAAAGACGAATGACTAAGCTTTAATTTTTCTTGATTGCAAGTGCTACCAAACATTAAGATTAGCTATTTGTTTGCGGTTGCCATCGACACGACTGCAGAAGGCAGCTTTTTGTAATCTTTCATGTTTTAGGAAAAATAGTCTTTTTACATGGTTTTGTATATTTTCTACCGTAACGGCCAACTTAAAGCATCAAAACACTAATATAAATGTCACGAACTATGTTTAAAGAATTGGAAATATGCATTTCATCCTTTCATATTTCTGATCTCATTTTTTAGAAATTACTTAGGGAAAAAGAGGTTACCTTGGAACAAAAGCAGAAAACAGTATTTCAATCAATTTCCGCATCTGATTCAGGATCCTGTATCAATTCATGCCAAGATGATCGACGCTCTTGGAGTAATTTAGGTCTAAGCCAACTTTTTATTAATTATACTCATGCTTGGAAAGTTAAAAAAATTACGTTACCTGATAATATTTCTTCTGTTAAGAGCAGACAGTAAAAAAAGGATGTTATTCTTTGCAGAGCAATTCGTTCCAGTGATCCTTTCAATCTCGAGATCATTATGCTCTTCGATTCGTATCATTTCTATCTACCTTTCAAATCATCTCTTAAACTAAACAATATGGCGGCTGTCTGTTTTGATCACAAAAGCGACAATTACAGTTTTTTGTAATTTGATTATCTTTTCAGTTGACTGCTCAACAAGGAAAGATAATGGAGTGGAACAAGATTAATTGGGATATTTTGCGACCAGTTAAAATGTTAATTTTGTGAGTAATTGTCGTTCATGACCAGTGAAATTTTGAGATATTTATATATTTTTCATGGAGATTGTAAGATCATCGCTTTTGTTAGCAGTATATTGGAATGTTTTAAATTATTGCTATTATTTTCTTATTATTCAAGACCTGTCAACGCATAAAAAAGATATACAGACATGCGATAATAACGTATTTTACTTGTCATAACCTAAAAATATACTGTGAAGCTGCCAGCGCGTGACAACCAAGTGGACTTGGACTGATTAATGATATTACTTTTGAATATGAGAATTATGTAATATTATTAATTGTAAAATACTTTTTCTAATTCTAGGCTTTAAGAAATTATTGGTAGAGTGTTAAGTATTCATAGCATCAACAAAATAAGTATATTGGTTAAAGAAATACAAGTCTTAATGCAGATCGGTATAGAATTTGATTTCAAATTTCTGCTCGAAAAGAAATGCACTGTCATTTCCGATTTTCAGGGTACAGTAGCCTGCCTTTAAAGATTTTTAAAATCGAATATACGATGTGAAGTATTGTGGTTTACACACGAAATACTCTGAAACTCTTTGCGATTGGCTTTTGCTTGCCAGATTTTTCAAATATCGCAAGGACATCACCAGTGGCCGTTGATAATACAATTTCTTCTTCGATTGGCATGGGATTGAAGACATGATTTTTGGTTCTCAATCGAATTGGTTTATCGGGAGGAAAAATGTATCTCCGAAGTTCAAATATCCGGTTCGGATTGTTGTAGGGAGAAATTCGGACAAATCTAAGATGTTCAGGTGACAATCCAAGTATGAGAGCTGAAGGATCCCTGGCATGAGGAGACTTGGACCTGGCACGAAGCGGATGCTCGGTTTGTGTAGCATCCCAGGAAGCAGGATGAGGTCTAGCAAGAGGGAGTGGTCTTTGTGCTAAATTTTTGTCAGTGATAGAAGAAGAAAATGACGAAAAGAAGAAGAAGAAGCAGAAGAAGTTCCGGAACGAGCAACACCAGGTATAGGATCGCCATTAGGCAAACAGTCAAACTGTAAGCTTAGTTCTGCAACAGGAAACAGAGGATTAAATTTTTCTTGAAGTATACAAATCGTATGTTGGTGTATAATGAGTTGCGAATGTGGTTGTGATTGTCAATGTAGTTTTCAACATAGTTGCCAAGTGTTTTGTAACGTTTGTATTGAATTCTGCTCGACATAAAAAAAACTTCAGGTTATGTACTCAGCAGTTGAATTTCTCGTGGGCAAAGATTCATCATTTTAAGTTGAGAACTCATCTCATTGGTTAGCCATTCAAACGATTTTTGTTGTAAGTTAATTCTTTTTAGTTGAAACGGCTGCAGTTATATTTTTGGTGCAGAATCAATGGGCCTTGACTCTGAATGGCGATGGCGCTATCCAGAATAGAGTTTAATTATATTCTCGAAAATTGAGCAATGTTTTTGGTTGTTTTGTTAGTTGTTAACCATTTTTTTCACTCTTGACTGAAACATCTTTCTTGGCTAAACTCCTGTGTTGAAATTTTAATTTTTTGTTAAAAATTGATCTTTTTTTCCGAAAATTGATCTTCTTGAGTTGGAATTTCATTTAGTAGTAGGGGAGTGTCGTATAAGTTGGGATACTGTACATGTTGGGACAGCGCGTTTTTCTCAATTTGTTTGCACTGGTGCCACCTGCTATTACTGTTATATATTAGTGTCAATAGTAACACCTGTACGACACTCCCCAACTTGACATTATTTTCTTATTTCTTAACAAATTCAACAAATGTTTAAACATCGACAGTTCTACTAGAAACATTTCTGAATAGTTGTGTAACTGATTCTAGGTCTTCTTGTATGAATCTGAATATTTCATAACTAACTTGGGATTGGGTTCTGGTTGCCTGTTAAATTTTCGAATATTCCAAAGATGCTTCCATTGGGTGAAGTCAGAAATGCAAGGAAGTAGAAAGTGTGAGAAGTGAGGGATGTGAAGAATGTTAGGGGTTGTGATGTAGAGGGGGGAGAAGCGAGAGAAATAAAGATGTTATATTATTATATATTTACCAATAGAATCAAGGAGAACGGCAAAAGCAAGGAATATAATGACGACGGTGATCCTCATTTTTCAATAGTTGATTAGATGAGAGCAGATGACAGTAGATGATACTGATTCAGCGAGAAGAGAAATTTTCTGCAAGATGTTTCCATATACATCTTACTTGATATCGTGAATGGGAGCCTCGAGACAAACACTTACTTATTTACCAATAAAGTTTCATAGAGATTTTCCGCCCTATGTCCCTGTTATAGAACAAATAGCGGTATCTGAAAAATTATATCCACATATGCTCATAGTTTAAACAAAGGTTCCAGAAAACAGATCTTTCTTTCTGCAATTTTATCTCTTCTACTGCTTCATTATTGCACAAGAAATTATATGATGAATTTATGTGATATCGCTCATCGATTTTTTTTATAATGAAGTAAGTTTCAAAAGTGTGAATAAATAGATTTGATGCGAAACAGTATCAACACGTTTCGCTTTCCTCAACTTACAATGTATATAGTGGGTAGAAGGTCAAATTTTTGTAATTTTCCTGATGTCCTAGAAATTTTCATGATTTTCAAATCATACTTTCGGGCTGATTTGAGTTTTCAGCCCATCCTGGACTTTCGTGGTTTTAGGCCAGGTTGCGAACCTGATACCCGACCCGACCTCAATTCGTACTCCTCTCGAAAGTAGCGTAACAGTTGGCTAAACACGGATTTGAAGTTCATACTGCATTTCTTCGTTTATTTAAATGACAATAATGAAGCAACAATCAGTGAAAATAATAAAATGTCACACACTGTTATATTTCTCGTCGAAGATGTACATTTCTCAGTTGAAAAATTAAAAAAGATGAGTTATCAGTACCTGAAGTTGTACGTGTCAGAAAATACAGACAAGTTTGAATTTAGTTGTAATCGTTGTGGGAAAATAGCACATATCTATAGCTGTCGAATGCAAAACTGGCAAAACTGGCTGAAGAATTATGTGTTTTTTTTTATTTCAGATGAAGTCTTAAAAGCCCAAGAAGCGTTAAAAATTACACCTGACCTCAAAAGTTTGGTGTTCCGACAGCGGATGCACTTTTCATCTCTGCAAGGACTTGGAAAAGTTTGAAATCATTGCGAGACTAGAATGAGGAAAGCTTAAACTGGCTACCAGTGCTTCGATTATGTGCTGACTAGAGTCAGTTATCTAAGTTAATACTCAACATGCTACGATGATGTACAATGGTCAGCCGCAATAAGAGCCCTACGCTATTTGGAAGGTACTATGAGCATGAGCTTATTGTTCAAGAAAAGCTTGAGATCATTGAAAGGCTATGCAGATGCTGATTTGGCCGATTGTTTAGATGATAGGCGATCATACGCAAGACACACTTTTGTTATTTCTGGCGTTCCGATATCTTGGTAATCGAAGCAACATCAAACCGTAGCACTATCTTCAACAGAAGTGGGATGTACGGCTTCATCAAAAAGAGCTAAGGTAGCTGTTTTTTCTTCGATGATTCCTTGAATTACGACTCAGCGACCTTGTAGATGTCAAATTGTACGACGACAATCGTACAGCAAAGACATTGGTTGAAAATCCAATGTTCCATTCAAGACCCAAACACCTCGATGGACGACATCATTTTGTTCGCGTTAAAAAAAGAGGTGAGAACTTACTAGTTTGCGCTAGATAGTATAGTGGCCAATGTTTTAATAAAAGCTCATCAGGACTAGAACTAATGTGTATTCACAATATCAAAAATGTTAAGAGTTTGTCCACATCTCGAGGGAAAGTGTTAAAATATTATTTATATTTTATATCCTACGATCAGCAAACGAACTATTTGAATTAACTACGATCCATGATGCTACATTGTCTTTGTATATTTATAATTAACCAGTTAACTGGTAGAATCGAAATCAACCTTATGTGATGATGAATCCGGGGTCAAAATCGAGAAATTCGAAATGGCGGATCCAATATGGCGGTCTGAAATTAAAAAATCACGTGACTTGAATGAATGGCAGTACTAAAGAGTTTTTTTTAAATCGCTGATGACTTTTCCACTATATTAACAGCTTATTTGAATTTTTTCAATTTTGACCCCGGACTCGTCATCAACTACCGAAAAGACCAGTAGGTACTGACTTTCATTCAAATCACGTGACTTTTGTATTTTAGTTTACCATGATGGAACCGCCATATTGGATCCGCCATTTCGAATTTCTCAATTTTGACCCCGAATTCGTCATCACCGACCAAAAAACCTAGGGCATACCAATTTTTATCCAAATCCATTGAATTTTGTGGTAGTTATTCCAAATGCGCTTATATGCGTCATTACCAGTTTGGTCACAGATTTTTTTTTGCGCATATATGCGTCATTGCCGGTTGACTATTCAATGAAATTCACTCCTAATCTCGCTCCACTTCCACGTTACTCTCTTCAACAGAAATTTCATATTTTTTGTTCAAGCACCCGAAAACAGCCTTAAGGCCTATTGCACGCCATCCCCGAACCGTAATTCAATCCGGGTTCCAGTTATTATTTTATAATATTCAATAAAATGTTTCCTATTGTTCCTAGAAGGCTAGGAATGGTCAATTCTGAAACGTAAAAATTCACTGAAAAGAGCAAAGAAGAGTTACAATAAGTGAGGGAAAAATGTCTCTCATGGCTTCCTCATAGAGGGAGGTTTCTTACGACCTAAAATTTTTCAATGTAATTTGACATATTTTGAAATAATTCAACCTATTTCTTTAATAGCGTCATTCGTTTTCTATAATTTGTGATACATACTGAAGTGTACATAGGCTAGCGTTTGGTTTAGGACAGTAACTCAAGTGTTGTGACTGCCCGATGTAAAAACAGAGCTAGACCATGAACATAGAATAAGTGGCCCTATCTGATTGTGTGTGCTTATTTTACTTTCGCCCAGGCAAGCCTGGTGAATTTTTATTTTCTATTAAATACTTCACAACGTTTAGTGTTTAAACCGAGGGTAGAGTGTCGACGTTGATATGGTCGCATTTGATTGAAGTCAAGTTCACGGCGATGTTGCCGTAGTTGGCCTCCCGCTGCTTTTCTAGAAACTTCTAGTGTAGGGTGAATAGCCTCTTATGGAATGTAGGCTCATCGATCATTTCGCATAGATCTTGGGATGGAAAGGTGATGGGAAAACCTCCAGACTGTCGAATCTTCCTGATCGCTACTTCCAAATTTTTGGTTGATGTCCTACTGAGTCTATTCGCAACTCGTATACTACCGTATTCTAAGACTGGCCTGATATCGCTTCATATTTTCTGCAAAGCAGTTAGAGATTGTACCCAATATCTGTGGCGGCTGGAACTATGTATTGATGCCCCCGAACTGCCATATCTTAACCACTAAATACATTTAAAATAAGAAAATGAACTTTTTGGAAAAATGATACACACGACAATAATATTTTATGCAACGAAATTTCCCGCCTGAATTATCTTTACAATTTTTCTTGAAACCACTTTTTGCTAGGATACACATTCTGGATTCAAATCATAGAAAATAACATTGAACATGAACAAATAAAATTTATGGAAAAATGAAGCAAGTTGCAATGAAATGCATAATAACAAATTTTTTCCCAACAAAATGCGCACATTTCTTCAATTATAAAGAAAGACAAGGAAAATACGCCTGTTTTGAATATCAATGCATATTATGAATTGCAGTAACGTAGAATTGCTATAATTCACAATCATCAAATTGCAGTTGTCGATGAGTTGACCTATAATTTTAAAAGGTCTGTACACAAATGTTGGGAAAATAGAAAGACCGAGCACGCAACGCGAGGTAAATACATTGTTGCACGCGAAGCGCGAGATAAATATATGATAGAGCGTGAAGCATAAGAAATTGATGAAATTGATGAAATTCACAGAATTTACGAAATTCATAGAATTCGTGGAATTCAAGGATAGCACGGAATGAAAGAAAATCACGGAATTGGCGGAATTCATAGAATTCGAGGAATTCGTGGAATTCACGGAATGAATGAAATGTCGTGAATTCTATCAATGCTGTGAATTCAATGAATTTCTTTAATTCTATGAGTTTCCTCAATTCCGTGATTTCCTTTCATTCCATGGAATACTTGAATTCCTTAAAATTCACGAATTTCGTTCATTCCATGAATTCCTTGAATTCTATGGATTTGTTGAATTCTATGAATTCCTTGAATTCTATGAATTCCTTGAATTCTATGAATTCC
>CAKNXH010000495.1:49770-77930 GCA_932178445.1 Andricus quercusramuli | reverse complement strand
ACAGGAGCCTCCGCTGGAGAAGTGCGGTCAGGTAAATTTTGTCTGGCAGAAGAAGAAGAACCAGGATCACATTCGATTTTGGAATTTCGTTCGGACTGCAGTGTATCGTAATTTTCAGAAACTTTAATGAAATTGTTTGGGAAGATTGGTTGCTTTTTGCCTACTGGACAATCCTTTTTTTCATCTTGAGTCAAATTATCAACTGCGCCGCTCATCATATTTATTTTTATGCGCGAATGATTCGCATCTGTCCTATACATTCCAAGAAGGGTCCCACTATAATCCAGTATTGCAAAAACGTCACCATTGGAAGTTGATAACACAATATATTCTCGTGCTGGCACGGGCACATGTCTATTCAGTTTTACTCGCAATCTAATAGGCAGTCCGGCAGGAATGACATATCTTCGAAATTCAAATTGACGGTTCCGATTTTCGCGAGGCATAAGTCGAACATATCCAAGTTGTTCCATTGTACATCCAAGTACTCCTTCTGAAGGAGGCCTGCCGGGTGGAGAAATGGACCTGGCACGAACAGGAGCCTCCGCTGGAGAAGTTCGCACAGGTGAGTGTTGCCTGGGATAAGAAGAAGCACCAGGATTATGTTTGCCTTTAGGATTCCGGTCAGAAAAATGTTGTTGTCGAGCAGCAGAAGAAGAAGAAGGGCCAGGATTACGTCCGCTATTAGACTTCTCGTCAGGCTGTGAACTGCATTCTGCAAGAAGAAATAGAAGCTTAATTTTTTTGTGTTCAGCACGTTCATTTCTAATATCTTCTGCTGAATTTAACGTTTCATTGCAGAAAGCATCTTCCTGATGATTCAATCAAAATTGTGAGTGTATGTTTCCAGCGCGAATCGTAGAAACCGACCTTAAGGTGATTTATCAAAGTTAAATAACGAGATTCCAGTTTTCAGAAACACGTTAGAATAATTTTGTCTGATATCTTGCATAACTCATCTAATTATCAGACTGTTTTGCCGATCAGAGGCGGTTTTTTGAAGAATGTATGCATTCAATGTTATAAGAAAAAATAACAGAGTAAAACTGCAGTGACACTCAGTGTCAGCTCAGTTAGTATTGTCACGGCATGGCCATCGACCCTCATCAAACTCGGCTGCACCTGAACTCAGTCCCGTGAAGAGATTCCCTGGAGCTGAGCTCAGTTAGCGACGCTCTTTCTCCATTCCTCATCTACTTGGCTAACTTTCTCTCTCTTTCAGGAAGAGAGTGAAAGGTGCAAGGTAGCCAATATGTCATTTTCATTGCTAGTAAGTAGATTTTTGCATATTCAGCGTCAGTGTTTAACACGGTGTTGAACACGAGGCTATGTTTAACACTTCCAAGCCAAACATTTTTCATTCCGATGACGCTTTGAAGGGTGTGCAAATTGATTCATACGTGACAATGAGAAGTGTGGGACAAGAGGGCGCGAAATTTTGGAAAAAGAACAATTCCTCATCAAAAGTGTGATGAGCAAGCTTGTTTAAATAATGTATTTCAGTCGACAATAATTCATTCAATAATGATATCAAAAATATTCAGTGCAAGTACGTGTAAAGGGAAAATATTGGGTAACTGTTGGAGCGAGAAAGAGGTTTGACACCTTCGAACATCTCCTCTCTCACTTAAGTTTCTCAAAGGAATTTTCTTACCCTATGCAATACACAATTAGTATTTTTCGTTACCTTCTCCCAACAACGTGTAAAAGCAAAGTATTATTTCGGGGCTCCTTGCAGTCATGTTAATAAAAATAAGAAAAATTATTATTAAGTGGTACGAAAATGAGACCACTGGTGAGATCCAGAGGCCTGAGAAATATCCGTATTCATGTTAGTGTTACATAACCTATAATAAAAATTATGGACATATTACCATATTCACCAATTGAATTGACGATGACCGCCAAAGTGAAAACAAAAGTACAGACTATCCTCATTCTCGCAAAGTAGAGAAGAAACTAATCAATGCTTCAGTGAATAATTTGGTTAATTACTGTATCTAGGGAATATTCAATTGCATCATGAGAATTCAGATATTTACAGTAGCCATAATGGTTTTTACTTCGGTATCTGTCTGTCGCCGCTGTCTGTCATCACGAAAACTTTCGAAGAAATTATATCATTAAATTATCTGATTAAATTATCTGGTTAAATTTTGACTAAATTTCTCATTTGTATGGAAATATTATTACTATACAAATGTATGGGAATACTGCGTTTCTGTTGCGGAATTGAAATGCATTTAAATAGCATGCATGTATATATATTTTTTGTTCTATTTCTAGCGTCTTGCACATATGTTCAATTACATACTGAGATAAAAATAAAAAACAATATAAGGTAGAAAAACAAATTTCACAGGTGAATAAATTTTTTTAAATTCATTTTTACGCTTTATTTCGATCAATATTATTCTTATGGATGAAATTTATATGGAGGAGCAAGAAGTAACAGAAGGGAGGATAACTAGAAGTATATGAGTGGAATTAGGGGAAATAGAGGATAGAAAAATAAGGAAAGTGATGGTGGGGAGAAGTAGGGGAAGTATGGAAGTAAAATTAGGAGAAGTAAAAGATGGAGACGTGAGAGAAGTGATGGGATTGGAAGAGTGGGATGTGGGAGGTTGAAAAGTAGGAGGAGCGAGTGTAATTGTTGGATGGGAGGGGAGCGAAAGTGTGCAACGAAGAAGTCAGGAAAGTGAGGAGTTAGAAAGTATGAGAAGCGAGGGATGTGAAGAATGTTAGGGGTTGTGGTGTAGAGGAGGGAGAAGTCAGAGAAGTAAAGATGTTGTATTAGTATATATTTACCAATAGAATGAAGGAAAACGGCAAAAGCAAGCAATAGAGTGCCCACAGTGGTCCTCATTTTTTACTAATCGATTAGATGAGAGTAGATTGCAGCAGATGATACTGATTTAGCGAGAAAAGGAATTTCCTGCAAGATGTTTCATTATACATATATAATAGTGAGCTTCTCGTATTCCACGTAGCCGATTCTGATTTGCTGACTGCCCCTTTCTGCCTCCTGCCTCTCTCGCCTGTAAAATTATATACGTCGTATTTGGACAGCCGCTAGTCGCTATCTTACTCGATATCGTAAATTAGAGTTTGGAGACAAACACTTACATAGTCATCAATAAAATTCCATAGAGATATTCTGGTCTACGTCATTGTATGCATGTACAAACAAATATCGCTATCTGAAGAATTCTATTGGCATACGCTCATAATTTAAACAAACATTCCAGAAAACATATCTTTTCGTCCAATTTTATCTCTTCCACGGCTTCATTATTGCACAAAAAATTATATGATGAATTCATGTGATATCGTTTATCAATTGCTCTTTTAATGAACCAAATATCGAAAGTGTGAATGAATGGATTTCATGCGACACAGTATGAACACGTTTTGTGTTTGTCAACTGACAATGTATGTAGTGGGTAGAATATGAAATTCTTGTAATTTTCTCAATGTCCTAGAAATTTTCATAATTTTCGAATTAAATTTCCGAGCTGGTTTGAGTTTTCAACCCACCCTGGACTTTTGTGGTTTAAAGCCGGGTTGCGAACCTCATACCCGACCCGACGGCAATTTGTACTCTCTTGAAAGTAACGCAGCCGTTGGTTAAACGCGAATTTGCATTTGAAACTGCGTTTTTTCCTTTTTTCAAATTACAATAATGAAGCAAGAATCCATAATTGAATTATCTTTTTTGCCCTCCATCTTGAAGTTATTTGAAATACTTTTTCGATCTAGTAGGGCCAAATGAGTTGGATTTAGAGAAAAAAAGTCCAATTTTTCTTTTTTTCAAAGGCGACGTTTCGTCAGCATTGGTGCGCTGACTTCATCAGGCTGTTATAAAATTGGTTAACAACATCGTTAACTAGTTAAAAGTTTCTTAAAATTTTATTTTTGGCTTCATCATGCCAAGTCAACGGTACAAAGTCGACTTTATATTATCCTATTTAATAAATCTCCTCCAGAAAAAATCTCGAAATCTATCGAAATCTATCGAAATATCTCGAAATCTCTCGAATTATCTCGAAATCTCTCGAAATATCTCGAAAACCTTTCATAATAATTCCTTTTAATGTTATTTGCACTCTACAAGGAAAATGTAAACGTTATCGAAATATCCGTACATTTTATCCTTAATATAAAATCTCTAAACGATATTGTTGATTTCGATTGTGATGATTATATCATTTTCGCCTGCTACGCACGAGGCATCAGTGTGTTAGAAAGTGATGGAACGTGTCATGATTTTTCGTTCTTCAGTTGAAGTCATTGATCCCAACGAACTGCGTTGATCTGCGCTTGCTTGGATTATAGTGACGTTCATTGGCTACAGTTGGCATCTGTATTTGAATTTTAAATACGTACACGAACTAGAGCCAATGCGTGCCATTCAGTCGAAGCATGCGCATGTCTTTCGGGATCACTGTTGAAAATAGTAATTTAGTAATGTGATCCGCTATACAATAATGATGAATCATGAAAGAAATCAAGTTGGTCAGTGTTTCTGTTCCTGTGTTAAATGGAGACAGAGATAGCAAGAGATTGGATCAGTGTTGCCAACTCTTGCACTGTAAAGTCTGTCGAAGGCGAAATACGTGAAATGAACCATAACCTCAACTGTTATGGTAGTCTGTTTTTAAAATTTGTACGCAAAAACAAGAAATTGTCAAATTAATCATGTTTACGCTCGATAACAGTGATTTCTATTATAATTTAATTACAGTTATAATATTAAATATCATTTCTGAAACTCGTGTACGTTTCTGTTCTACTTTCAACTTTCTATAGGATTAGAATCTCCATTTCCTTATACTGACATATTCGAATAATTATTTGTTTCGGTTTGAATAGTAGAATGTCAGAGATCTGTGTATGTCTTCCGATCGAAGATTTTATAATTTAAAAAGATGTTAAAATTAAGCATTTTTACGCTCTTAAGAGACTATCCTATTAAAAAAAAATCACCGATACTTAAAGGAATTGATTTTGATCATTTGAAAGTATTTTAAACAAGTTAAAAGAATATAGGGCATTTTTTGTAATCCAGGGAATTTTAAAGAATTTCAAACAATTGCAAAGAATTTCAGCAGATTTCGAAGAATTTGAAACATTTTGAGATATTATGAAAGATTTTACGGTGCTTTCAACTGATTTCTAAAGTTTTCAGATTGATATATGTTGTAGGAAAATATTTGAAAGAATTTCAGAAGATTTCAATGAATTTGTTATTTATTGTAATGATTTGAAAGAACTTTAGAAGACTGGGCATATTTTAGGGCATTTGAAAAGAATCCAAGGTATTTGAAATGCCAAAAGATTTTGAAGGGTTTGAAATATTTTAGGATATTTTAACAGATTTCAAGGAATTTACAACTGATTTCAGTAATTTTATTGATTCAAAAGGATTTGAAATATTTTAGAGTATATTAGAAGATTACAATGTATTTTCAGAAGCTTTAAAATATTTCGAGTAATTTCAAAATATTTAAACTAAATCTTTAGGAAATTTCAAAAGACTGCAAGGAATTTTCAAGTGTTCTAAAAAGTTTAAAGTGATTTAAAAGAACTTGAAATATCTTAGGGAATTTTGCAGGTATTTGTTTCAACAATTTCGAAGGATTTTAACGGATTAGGAGAGTTTTAGATAATTAAAAAAAAATAAAAGGCATTTTCAAAGGATTTACATAATTTATAGAAGTTTAAAAAATTGTTAGAGGATTTGAAAACTTTTAGAGAATTTCAAAATGTTCCAAGAAATTTTTAATTTATTTCAGCAATTTCATTGATTTCAGAAAATTTGATTCACATAATTTAAAGGATTTAAAAAAATGTTTGGAGCATTTGAAAACTTGTAGAGTAATTCAAAATATTCCAAGGAATTTTCAATTTATTTCAGTAATCTAATTGATTTCAGGAAATTTGATATATTTTAGAGTATTAAAAATTGAATGATTGGAAATATTACAGGGTTTTTTGGAATAATGTAAGGCATTTTCAAGAGATTTAAATAACATCAATAGATTTCGAAAGATTTTGAAGGATTTGCAATGTTTTAGGGTATTCCAACAGATTCTAAGGAATTTTCAATTGATTTCAGTAATTTAATTGGATTTCGTAGGATTTAAAGAATATCAAGTAATTTTTAAAATTTTCAACTGATTATATATTTCAGGAAAAGATTTAAGAGAATTTCAAAAGATTCCGAAGAATTTTTTGTTATTTAAATAATTTGAAGAAATTTTAACAGAGGTAGACCGCCGAAAGAATGGTTAGAATCTTTAGAATCTGTAAATGAGACATTGATCCGAAGAGACATAAGAAGTCATAGGAACAGAAGAGCTTGCATGAAGAAATGCATGGACGTAAATGAAGCTAGAGTAGTATGCCAGGACAGAAATGTGTGGCGACAAATAGTTTATAAGCAGAGTGACAATAGAGTGAATGATGCCTGAAACAAAGACCTTGGATACTAATGGGCCCAAGTGGGGAACCATACATAACAATTTTGTGAGGCTCCTCACTTGGGGTGATCGCTAGAGAGATTGATCAGCAACCTGGGTCGGAGCAGTGTTGCGGAGTGAACGTGTTATTTGAATAAATAACACGAAAACTCTAGATCAATCTAAAATATCTATACCATAACACATATACCTATATACCTATCTACCTTATACCATATAACGACCTACTTTACACCTATATACCTATCCCACTACTTTCCAACCGAGTAAGTCAGGCCTACCCCGAAAGGGAAATGGCTTAATGGTATAATAATAATAATTAAGGGACTGGGCATATTGCAGTGTATTTAAAAAAAATACAAGGCATTTTGAAGAGATGTCAATAATTTCAAGGAATTTAAACAGATTTTAAAGGGCTTAAAATATTTAAGGGAATTTTAGAGGATTTCAAGGAATGTTGTATTTATTTCAATAATTTGAAGGAATTTTTAAAGATTAGAAATATTATAGGGAATTTCAAAAGAATTCAATGTATTTTCAAGAGATTTCAACAATTCGAAGGAATTTCTACAAAATTAATGGATTTGGATTTTTCATTTGATTTCAATAATTTAATTGATTTCAGAGGATTTGGAATATTCTAGAGTAATTTAAAAGATTATAAGGCATTTTCGAAAGCTTTGAAATGTCTTTAGTGATTTTTAAAGTTTTAAAGGCCTTGAAATATTTTGGGGAATTTCTAATGACTCCAATGATTTTTTTTTTATTTGAATAATTTGAACTAATTTCAAAGTATTTGAAATATTTTAGGCTGTTTTTAGAAATTTTTATTTGATTTTAAAGAGATGAACAAAGTTTCAAGAATCCAAGGACCTTTCAATTGATTGCAGTAATTGATTTCAGAGGATTTTAAATATTTTAGAGTATTTTAAAATATTTCAAGGCATTCAAAAAAAAAAAAAAATGTCAAGTTTCAAGGAATTTAAAAAAAGTTCCAAGAATTTAAAAATCATTAGACTGTTCTAAAAGATTTCAAGGAGTTAATAATGAACTTTAATAATTCAATTCATTTCCGAGGATTGGATATATTTTTGTGTATTCTAGAAGACTTCAATTGTAAAGGATTTGAGAACTTCTAGAGTATTTTAAATGATGCCAAGACATTCCCGAAAGCTTAAAAGAGTTGCAAGTGATTTTTCAAGAATCGTAGGATTTTTTTTTTATTTCAATAATTTGAAAGAATTTCAAAAGAAAAGAAATATTTTAGGGTGTTTTTAAAAATTGCAAGGGATGATGAAGAGCTTTGAAAAAATTCAAGGAATTCCAAAATATTTTCAAGGATTTCAAATATCTTAGGGTATTTCGCAAGATCTTAAAAATGTTTTAATTGGTTTCAGTAATTTAATGTTACTCATAGGATTTGAATTATTTTATGGTATTTAAAAAAATTCTAAGAAATTTTCAAGAGCTTTAAAATGTTTCGATTGATTTCAAAAGATTTAAAAGTATTTGAAATCTTTAAGAATATTTCACAAAATTATTTTGAATATTTAATTGATTTCAGAGGATTTGAAATATTTTAAAGTGTTTAAAAAGATTCTAAAGAATTTTTAAGAGATTTGAAAAAATTTGCCTGGGGTATTTTATCAAAGAGTTTCTTAAAATTCAAAATACAATACCTTCGAATACTTGTCAATCTGACGGTTTTTTTACGGCACTTTTTTTGCTTTTTTGGTTTAAAATTGCAAATTCAGATCTCGGGCCCAAGACACTATTGACACTTTTTTTAAGCGATGACGCTGTTCTGATACTATTTCGAAGAAAATACACTAAAGAAACTATTTTCAAATCAAAAACACGAATTTATCAACCAAGAAAGATTTTTCAAACAATAAAAAAAGCTTTCACGAAAACTATTAAATGTTTAATTAAATATTTGAATTTTCAATCAAAAAGATTAATTTTTAAACAAGAAAATTAATTTTCTATCATCTTGAATGAAATTTGTACATAAATTGTCAACAAAATATTTGAATTTTCAACTAAAAGATTAATTTTTTACCAAAGAAGACGAATTTTTAACAAATGACATAAATTTCCACCGAAGTACTATGAGCAATGGATATGATGTTAGTTCATTTTTGGTTTGATTTATTTTCAGTTTACATTCTGTCGCTTCGAATTTTTTGACATACGAGTAAATGGTTGAATTTAAAACCAAAATGATCAATTTTTAACCACAAATAGAGCAGATAAAATTTAAACTTTAACATTTTTACATTAGTAAAAATGTTAAAGTTTAAAATTAGGAAGATATTATCTACATTTTGAAACGACAATTAAACAATCATAACGAGAAAGAACTTCATAAAATTATGAAAACAATGCTTCATAAAAATAGTCTATAAGAAGCGATGAAGTCCGATAATGTAAACCAAATACTTTCTGCAACGTTTTTGTATTATTACTTATATAACATATATGGATTTTAAAGAATAAAATTTGTAAGCTGGGCCAGTACACAACAGAAATATCAGGATCTGCAAGTGGTGGTTCGATTTTAATGAAACTTTGTAAAACTCTAATGCTGCACTTAATACTTTCAATCGTTTTATGAAAAATATTGTACATACAATTTTTGTCTATAGAAAGAATCCATGTAAAATTAGACATGTTCTACAAGTACAGTCGCAGAATATATCAGGTAGAAAATATTGTTGTGGGTTAAATTATGCGATACGTAAAAATAAATTATTAGAAAAAAAAGTTAAAAATAGATTTCCGCAGAAGAAAAAAAATTATATTTTTTTTAAATTTCTTTGTTTAATTTAGCGTTTAAAGAGAAAGAGATTATAACGTTTATAAAGGCCTGGAAAGTTCTATGGACACGATCATTTTCTTCTTATAATACAAGAATTTACTTATTTTTACGTAAAAAACAACAGATTCGATAAAAATGTTCATGTGTAAAAAAGTTATATACTAATAATAAACAAATTAAGAGCTCGGTCATTTGTCAACGAATAGGATCAATTGGTTTAGGGAATCAAGAAAGAATGTATTTCCAATCAATCTTTTCTACGATACTTTGCAAATATACAATAATTATTAATTATTTAAACAATATTCATAAATAAATTCAGAGTTTAGCTATTTGTCAACGAATAGGCTACATTTTTTACAGAATTAACTAAGAATATCTTTCCGATGACTTTTTTCTGTGATACTTTGTCAATTCTCAAGTATCATTAATTATTCAAACTATTTTTATAAACAAATTGAGAGTTTAGCTGTTTTGGAACTAACAGGCTTAATTTGGTAACGGAAACAAGAAAGTACGTATTTCTAACAAGACTTTCCTACATTACTTCACACATTTGCAATCATTATTAATTATTTAAACAATTTTCATAAACATATTCAGAGTTTGCTTGTTTTTCAACGAATGGGCTCAGTTTGTTTATGAATGCAACTAAGAATATCTTTCCGATGATTGTTATCTGGTATGTTACTTTTTAAATTTACAAGAATTTTCAATTACTTTTTTCTGTGACACTTTGTAAATTGCCAAGTCCCTACGATACTTCGCAAATTTATAATAATTATTAATCATTTAAACAATTTTCCTAACCGTATTCAGAGTTTGTCTATTCTCTAAATCTCTATCAGTGAAAAGTCACTGATTGTCAGTAAAACCTCACTGATTCAAATAGCTAGAATCCGGTCACTGACAACCAGTGAAAAGCTACTTATTCATTCAGTGAAAGTTTCACTTTTGATAGTTGGCAGCTCTGCACCACGTCAATTTAGCGGTCATAATAAAATAAGATTTTAGTAGATTCAATATTTTTCATAAACATATTCAGAGTTTGGGTCTTTTTCAAAGAATAGACACAATCTGTTTACGGAGTCAACTAAGATTGTCTTTCCGATGATCTTTTCTATGTTGTTTTGTAAATTTACAAGAATTCTTAATTATTAAAAATATTTTCATTAGCAAATTAAGAGTTTGGCAATTTGTCGAATAAATCCTCTCGTCAAACCTCCTGCTCGACATTAATTAAAACCGAGGTTAAAACGTAGCGAATACACAACCCTGTCGTATACGTCGCAGATGGGCATCCATTCGAGTGCTATGCGCGCTCGAGATGGCTTGACATCTAGACTCTTATCGAGTCGAGATAATTTACTGTGTATTTCTATGAAGATTTGTACGCGCCGACATTTTATAGGTTTTTTTTTTCAAAGTTGCATGAAAATGTTTTGAGTTGCACAATTATTTATTCTGCATCGTCAGAGGGTATCCATGCGAAGCCGTGTACAAATCAAAACTATTGAAGTACAAATTAATTTCATGGTACTTTATCAACTTCATTTCCAAATAAAATAATTACATGTAAATAAATTGGTCGCGCGCGGAGCGCGCGTATGAGGCTCTAGTATAACTATTAAAATACGACTTTATACCGTTGAATTGGCATGATGAAGCCAAAAATAAAATTTTTAAAAACTTTTGACTAGTTAACGATGTTGCTAACCAATTTTATAACAGCCTGATGAAGTCAGCGCACCAATGCTGACGAAACGTCGCCTTTGAAAAAAAGAAAAGTTGGACTTTTTTTCTCTACATACAACTCATTTGGCCCTACAAGATCGAAAAAGTATTTCAAAAAACTGAAGCAAGAATCGTTGAAAATAATAAAATGTTACACTTTAGAGCCAAAAATGCTATAAATAAAGAGGGCAAAGGGTGATTTTTCACAAAAATAGGGCAATAATAGACAAATAAATTATTTTCAATACACTCATGTTGATACCATATGTAATTCAATGTGAAACGCTTCAAATTCTCCAGATTTCATGTCACAATATGTCGTATTGCCAACAAAAAGGTTTAATTTTTAACCAGCAAAGATTTTCTACCATAGGAAAACATTTTTAACCCAAAAAGTCAAATTTTCAATAAAATATTTGACTTCTCAACAAGAAATTGATTTTCAACTAATCACTGTTATGAGCCACCAATTAGTTGAACTTTGAAGCAGAAAAAACGGATAGACGCTGTAATAACATTCAAAAAGATCAACGAAGTATAGAAAATGCAATACTCATGCACTGAGAAAAAGTTTGCTTTTACTAAGTGAATTTTAGTTGGCTGAAGTAATTGACTGTCCTGACCATTTGCCAGACTGTGAATTGAAAAAATGATTCACATCTGTGCTGCCACGACGTGGCATAAAATGTATTAAGATAGCTACAATATAATAGATTTAATGATCTCACGATGATTCATTCTAATAAAAATAATGTGTTTCGGGTTTCAATCGTGTGTAAAACTACGAATCTTGTCGACATTTCGTGAACATTGCCTGTGATTGGCCAGAAGCCCCACCGGGCGGATATGATGCATAGCTGGTGCTGATTGCGTGAAATGTCCTAGCTTGACTTTACTTTGATGTTCCTTTACGCGTTGGCCTACCGCTCTCCCGGTTTCTCCAATATAGACTTCGTACTCCCCTCGAAAGTAACGTAGCCGTTGGCTGAACATGGATTTGAATTCGTTTCTTCGCTTTTTTAACTGACAATAATGAATCAACAATCAGTGAAAATGATCAAATGTGTAAAAGTCTACTTGAAAGGTTCATTGATAAACTTCACTGTTAATTATCTTCTGCTTCGACGTTATTCTCATCAACAGGTTATGGGCTCAGACCAACGGAAAAGTTTAGAGTGAAATTTTAACGAATAAAGTGAATTTTCAATTTTGGATTATACTTGCGTAATATGCTACACCGACGGAATAACTGTTATGAATGCAATGGCTCCAGTGCGCATTGAACCATTTGACAAGGAAAATTACGAATCCTAGAAAATACAAATGCAGGCACTGCTTATAAGAAACGATGCTTGGACGTACATCTGCGGAGAAAATTCCAATCGGAAATCATCGATGGAGACTCAGCATCACAGGGAGTCTGGGAAAAACTACAGTCAATATATGGGTCAAGCGGTCCAACTCAAAAGGCCACATTACTTAAAAAATTGACGTTATGTCGAATGGTAGACGGTGGAGATTAACGCGAGAATCTTCGTAAATTGTATGATGCAGTTGACAAGTTGGCCGAGATTGAGATTAAAATAAATGCAGAATTACTAACAGTAATGCCTACCTTAGGCAAATTTCGTTGTCATCGTTGTGGAAAAATAGGACATACAGATTTTGAATGCAAGAAATCGAGCGGAAACTAGTGAGATTCAGTAAAACTGGCTGAAGGTTTATGTTTTTTTTTTTATTTCAGAAGAAGTCTTGAAGGCCCAAGAAGCGTTCGAAATTACACCTGAGCTCAAAATTTTGTGTTTCGACAGCGGATGCACTACATCTCTGCAAGGACTTGGACAAGTTTGAAATCATTGAGGGACTAGAATGAGAAAAGCACAGATCTTTTATCTGTTTCTGAAACTGCAAAGACTACACAGTAATTTTTATTAAGACCTCTACATAGATTAAAGATATCAACGGAATTACGAAATTGATGGCAGACATAATAAATGATTTACATTTCGTACAAAAAAAGGTACATGGATGCAATACTACTACGGAAATGGATTTATGGAATGACTCACAAATTTCGAAACCTGAGAGCTCGTATCGTAGAATAGAACACGTCAACGTTCGAGATCTTTCAAAAAGTCATCCTTAAGATACTGCATTCTACTCAGTGAGAAATTGAAAAATTTTGGTAGAACTTCATCTCCTGCAGATCCATTCTCATTCTACTCGGGAGAAGCGAAAGATATATTACTAATCGCAGTTTATGTCTATGATATTTCAGTTGTCTCAAAGAATAAGATGAAGATAACTGAGACAATAAAACATCTTCGAAAAAGCTTCAAAAATCTTGAGATCAAATTTTCCAGATGCGAGGAAGGAATCGGAACGTGCCAAAAAGTAGATATCAAGGATATTCTAGAGCTTTTTGAAGTCCCTGAATCATAACCAGTTTTTTTCAATGTACAGGGCAGTGTGTTCCAGGACAGACATAGCATATTCAGTCAGTTATCTAAGTTAATACTCCACATCCTATGATGACACTCATTGGTCAGCCGGAATAAGAGCTCTACGCTATTTGGAAGGTACTATGAGCATGAGCTTATTGTTCAAGAAAAGCTTGAGTTCATTGAACGGCTATGCAGATGCCGAGTTGGCCAATATTGTTCAGATGATAGACGATCATATGCAAGATACACTTTTGTTATTTCTGGTGGTCCGATATCCTGGGAATCGAAACAACAGCAAACCGTAGCACTTTCTTCAACAGAAGGGGAATGTACGCCTTTACCAAAAGGCGCAAAGGAAGCTGTTTATCTTCGATGATGTCTTGAATTAGGATTCAGCGACCTTGCAGATGTCAAATTGTACGTTAACAATCGTAGAGCAAAGAAATTGGCCGAAAATCCAATATTCCATTCAGGACCCACACACATCAATGGACGACATCATTTTATTCGCAAAATTTTGAAAAAAGAAGAGGTTAGATCTTACTACGTTGCCGCAGATAGTATAGTGGCCAATGTTTTAATAAAAGCTCATCAGGACTAGAACTAATGTATATTCACAATATCAAAAATGGTAAGAATTTGTCTACATCTCGAGGGAAAGTACTAAAATATCATTTATATTTTATATCCGACGATCAGGAAACGAGCTATTTGTTTTTATCAAAATCGATTTTCTCAATTCAAGTTGTTTTTCGTTGTCAGAAAGGTTACATGGTTTTTGAATAAATTTGAGTATTAATCCTTCGCGAAACTGATATTATAGTTCTTTACGATTGTCCTTAGTTTTGTGCCTAAGGTTCCTTTTCTCTCATTGTTTTTTCGCTTCTGATGCTCCTCCATGGGTATCTTCTTTCTGAAACAAATATGAAAAGAAAAACGAAAAATCCGTCCTGGAGTCGACTGTCCTTTGAGTTTGTTTTTATTTGAGTTCAATTGTTGTTGTTTTATTTAGTTAATAATGACTAAAATTGTACATCCCATTAATACTATGTAATTTAGTTTATTAACAAAAAGTTAGTCAATTTTGTTTCCTGTTATAGCATTTTTAATTCTGCGTTCCACTGTTGCTACTTCCTTTGTAAGGTTTATATTTCTTTTTGTATTATCGTCTTTTTCTTTCTTCTTAGAGAATACTGTTACTTCTGTCTTGTGATAGGAGTCAAAATCCTGTTATCTTTCAAATTGTTTGTTAGAGTCGTTTTAAAGTAGTTGTGTTCAGAGTGTTGTTTATATTTTTTCGAGTTCATTTGTGTCACTAATGCAATTGATCCATTGCCATTTTTTCCCTTGTTTAAGTCTGAATATTCTTACTTGAACTCGTTAATATTTTTCACGCCTATGCGCCATTATCTGTATTTTTATATTCTAATTTAAAATCATTTATATTCCATTCTCCAATGCTTTTTCCCTTTAGGTTTTTTAATTCGTAAATCGTTAGGGAAATTTTCTTTTTGATTATGAAAGGACCTTCATATTGGTCATATAGTTTTCCTGCCTTTTCATCCGCTTTGTTTGATAGTTTAGTTACCCTTTTTAAAACCCTATCTTCTATTTTAAAGTCCAACGGTCTTCTTCTTAAATTGTAACTGTTAGCTTGTTTTGTGTTTGTTTCATCTAAGTTTTTCTGGACTTTTTCTTTTATAATTTGTAATCTTCTTAATCTATCAGTCCATTTTTCGACACTTTGGAATTCTATCTCGTTGTCAGTTTCTAAATTTTTTCTTAGGGACTGGAGTGGTTCTAATTCGCGACCTTAGTCTAAGAACGCAGGGGTAAATTGTGTTGATGAATTTTCACTAGTATTAATATCAAATCGTAGGTCATCTATATGTTCGTCCCAGGTAAAGTGGTCGTTATCTAAATAGGTTTTAATCATTTGTTTAATTGTCCTATTGTATCGCTTGATTGGGTTTGCTTAAGGGTAGTACTTTGGCGTTTTCGTGTGCCTGATACCGAATTTTTCTGTCAAGTCTCTTAGTATTTTATTCACAAATTCCGTGCCATTATCGGTGTGAAGAATCCGCGTTGTTCCCCAACGCGATATGACACGTTTATGAAATTCTGACTCTATCGTTATTCCGTTCGCTTTTCTAATCGGTATTATTTCAACCCATTCTGTAAATAAGTCTACAAACACTAGAATATATTGTTTTTTTCTCTTTTCGGAAATCGGCAATGGTCCCATGCTATCACCTGCTACCATGGTCCATGGTTCTTCGACGATTCTCTTCCCCATTAATTCTCCTTTGCTTTGGTTACCCGGTTTTACTCTTTCACAAGTCTGGCAGTTTTTCACGCAATTGATAATGTCCGAATATAACCCTGGCCAGAAGTAATGTTCGGAAATTCTCGCGTAAGTTTTCTCTGAGTCTAAATGTCTTGCCTGAGTTTCGTCGTGATTTTCCCGTAAAACTTGACGTCTAAGTTTTTGGGGTACGAATAATTTCCAAGGGTTTGAGTCTAGTAATAGAGTGGATTTTAGTGGGTCAGTTCTGTAAAAATAGAGTTGCGAATCCCTGATTCGCCATTTTTCGTGTTCTTCGGGTCTTTTTGTCACTTGTTTGAATTTTGTAGAGCACCAGTCGTCTGTTTTATCGTTAAGTCCGCTTTTGGTTTTTCTACGCTACAAGCTAACATGAAAGCTATATTTTTCATTGGTTCCCCTGACCCCGAGAGGGCATCAGGGACTAGGTTTGAACTACCTTTACGATATATGACTTCGTAGTCATATTCCAATAATTGTAATGCCCATCTAGTTAATCGGCTGGTGGGATTTTTTAGGTTATGGAGCCACTTTAACGCTAAGTGGTCCGTGATTGCTTTGAAGCTATATCCTTCTAAATATGGTCTGAATTTTCGTATGGCCCAAACTATCGCTAGACATTCTTTATCTGATGCCGAGTACCGAGATTCTGCGCCTTCAGGCTTCTACTTGCGTATGCTATTACGTAATTTACGCCATCAATTGTTTGCGTAAGTACGGCTCCTAACCCCGTATTACTAACGTCTGTTTCGAGTTGGAAGGGCAGTGTGAAATCTGGGCAGGTCAAAATTGGTGCTGAAGTTAAAAGGTCTTTAATTTTCTGGGAAGCCTCAGCTTGTTCTAATCCCCAATCCCATTTTTTATCTTTTTCTAATAACCTGTTTATTGGTTCTATTATTTCGGCAAAGTGTGGAATGAATTTTCTGTACCAACCTGCCATCCCTATTATGCGCTGTAATTGTTTAATGTTTTTAGGTTTAGGGTATTATAAACCTTTCTGAAAACTAAACAAAATCTATAATATTTTCCCGGTATTTTGATCATCACTGTGGGGTTTGACCAATCAGAGCAAGACGGTTCGATTATGTCTTGTTCCAATAATTTATCAACTGTTTGATAAATTATTTCCTTAATTTTAGGGCTAACGTGGTAGTATCGCTGTTTTATTGGATCGTGGCCCTGCACATCAATTTTATGTTTCGTTAAATGAGTCGCCGTATGCTCTTTTCCCTGGTGTATAGTTATTTTGTTTTCTAAAATATTTTCTAGTTGGGATTGTTGGCTTTCGATGAGCTCGACAATACCTCCGCAAGTTTCTGGTGAACAATAATTTTGTTCGTCGATTTTTTCTGACCTACACTATCCTTATATTCTTCTTCGTATTTTCTGTTGTAAAATATTTTTCCTGACTTATTTTCCTCATTTTTCTTCCTGATTCGCGGTTTATTCAAATTAAATGACTCTTCTATGCTTGAGTCGTCGCTAGTGTCTGGGGTGGGGATTTTCTCTAGGGGTTGGAATTTGTTGCTCGTAGGGTGTCTCATCAAGTTTGGGACATCCTTTGTAGGGGTTTTTACTGGAATTTGGGTGTTTTTTTTGGGGGGATTAGTAGGTATTGAGGGAATTTCGTTATCTCTAACTTGTGGGATACTTTTTTTACTTTCCCAAGTACTTTTTAAATTAATATTACCTCTGAATTTCGGTTTAGTATTTATTTTTCAATTTTCTTCATTTGTAATGTTAGGTTTCGTTTCGAGTTTGTTTTCTATTATTGGGGTGGGGAGCGACTTTGGATAAGCTTCCATGGGATAGTAGGTGGGGGGACTCCCTGGTAATCACCAGGTTCCCGTGTGATAATTTAAGGTCATCCGTAGGGCCTTTAACATGTCAACTGTTTTAACGTTCGCGACCATTAATTTCCGTGAGACGGGTTTAAAAATTGAAATTTTGGAATTCTGGATTCTTTCCAGTAACTCATTGCCCGTGTACCAATTTGTGGCACCAGTATCCACTAATATTCGAAATAAGGTATCTCCGAATTTTGTCATTATTCTGGCGTTTAGGTATTAGTTTGTAATATTTTTGGTTCTAATACCCGCCCCTCAAGTTTCCTTGGTTATGTGCATAGTAAGGACATTCTCTTTTAAAGTGTCCCGTTAAACCTCAATAATAACAATTTGAGTTATTTGTGTTTTCGTTAGTTTTTATATTTGAGTCCTGTTTTTTGTCTGAGTTGGGACTTGTTTTTTCTCGTTGATCCCTATTATTGTTAAACGATTTTTTGTTTTTGTTACCGTAGTTTGTGTTTTTATTGTTATTTTCTGGGTTATTTTCAGCTTTTTCTTTCGGGTATTCCATCATTGGGTTGCTTTTACCTTGATTCGAGCCTTATGATATTTGGTTGAACGTAGGTAGCATTTGGTAATAAGGGTTGTAAGGGTACCTGGATCTATTGTTTGTGAATCTGGGTAGGTAATTTGTTTGGAATCTAGGTGGAAATCTAGGTCTGAAGTTTTGTTGATATTGATTTGGAAAAGGTGGGAATGGAAATCCAAATGGTGAAAGTGGGAATCGGTTTTTATATTGTATTTTAGTTTGATAATTTTGCCATTGCGTTTTTGTTCTAATTTGTCCTCTATTTTAGGTTCAGTTATTTGTAACACTTGCGCTCGAATTTTGGATTTGGCTACCTCAGTTTCCCATTGTTTTCCTAAGTCTTCTAATTCTTCAAAAGTTTCGAAATCATTCCTTTCTATATACGTTTTATATTCGATTTTAAGCTTTTCATGGGCTCTGTGTAATTCCCATTTGGAATTTTTTTTTATCTCGCACCAATCTTTTGCGTCTTCAATTAGTAGGGCGTCTAAATTTTCTAAAATGTCACGGTCGTTTATTTTGTAACCCCTCTTAAATGTTTTTAGCTCTCCAAGGAAATGCGCGGGACTATCGTCTTTATTATTGCGAAATTTAATTGGCCAATTACTCATAATTTGGAAGGGTGTTTGGATCATTTCGAAAGGAAAATAAGTTGCTTGGACTGTCAAATTATTTAAATTATTTTCAGGTTCGCTATCAGTATCTGTATTATTTGTATGGATTCTAGAGTGTCTGTTTGACCTTTACCTTGTTGTTGAGAGTCTATGTCGTTTTTTGTTTTGAGTTTGTTCTGCCCTGTAATGTTTCGTTGTCGTCTGTGTATTGTAATTTCAAGTTATTATTTCTTACTTCGTTATGATTGTCGATATTATTATTGGAGGTTAATCAAGTTCTTCTGAACTTTTCCTTGAATTAAATTGAACGGATTGTCTGTTATGAGTTTCGTTTCCATTTTTCCTAGTATTTGGCTTTATTATTTTCTTTCTGTTTTCGAAAGTACTATTTTCTGGAAGGTCCAGTCTAATTCCTAAATTATTTGCCCTTTTTCCCCTTTCTTTAAAATTTTTTTTTTTTTTTGTTTGTTCATGAATTCATTGAACTCTATAGTTTCTAGAAGCTCGTCAGTTTCAAAAAGGAGCTGTGTATTATTTTCCAAAAAGGAATCACAACCATCAGTATATCAGTTTAGAGGCACATATAGATCATCAGTATATCAATTCAGAGGCACATATGAATCATCAGTACATCAATTTAGAGGCAATGAAATCACATAGCATGCAAAAGTGTAAGAAGATAGTTTTGAGTGATGTGAAAGAAAGAAATGCAATTTTTTAAATCGAAATTGTGTTAATCTCTCTCAGCTGGTTTGTAGTTTTAAGGATAAAAGGTGGGTTTTTTGGTTCGGGCGCCAGGTATTGCGGAGGTGATGCCGAGGAGGGAAATCGGGAAATTGGAGAGCCGAGAGTGAGGGTTGAGACATAATCAAAGGTTCGGTAATTAACTTAAAAGATGTTTATTGCCACTTACAATCGGTAGACCACCAGTCCGTGGCAGAAGGCAGGCGGTCTAAGGTAGAGTGTGAGGACGATAGAGCGGCAAAGTAGCGGAGATCCGGTACGGAGGCGATCCAGCTTCCTGGAGTCCGAACGGAGCCGGGAAACGTGATGATAGAACGAAGCACGGACACTTTCGGAAAAGTAGTTTAAAGGGAGGCGAACGAGCCAAGACGGAGGGAACACTGTGCTGCTCCTCGGAACTTTGGTTCCCCTTGGGGGATTCCGTTCCGTCTCGTGTGCGGCCCGGTGACCCTTTAGTGCAGGGCCATACCGAGTCCCGCGTTATGGTAACACTTCTGTTACACAGGCCTAGAACTAATGTATATTTACAATAGTGGCGAACGCAGGGAGGAGTTTCGGGGGTTCGAACCACCCCCGAAGCTTCTGAAAAAATTCAAAAGTTGAGTTTAATAATTTCCCTTTACTGAGCTAGAGTGAAAAACCAAGGGATTAAGATTTTCTTGATGTTAAAGTAAGTGTTATTGCAATTTTGCATCTTTTCATTGAATAAAGTTTCCATAAGTTTGTATTTTTGTATAAAGTTGAAAACTCTCCGTGTATGAATTAGGAAAAGATTTCGTTAATTTGAAAGTCCTCTACAAAGCCAAAAAGAAAAGGTATTTCTTATTTTGCAGTAGATTATGTTTTGTTATATGATTGAATAAGTATTATTTTCAAATTTGAGTAGATTCAATATATTTTAAGTATTCTTATCGTACCTTCAAAACCAGTGAACGACACAACTATCTGTCAGTAAACGACACCGAACAGAAGGAAGATTACATAATATTTCTTACAAATACCTCTGTAAATTCTTTTAAATTCAAAATTAATGCCGTTGTTGTTCACTAAATGTAGGGTGTCGTTCACTGAAAATGTGTTGTCGTTAACTGAATTTGAATAAAGTATTTTATAATAAATATAACTGTAGTTTGTCAAAGAATAATTATATTACTGGGTACTGCCTGAAGACTATAAAAATCCGAATCGTTACCAAACGATTGAGTGGATTAGCTCTTCTCAATGTTCATAGACACCGACAAATCAGCACTGATCAAATATTACATATCATGGCTAAAAAATCGACATAATGAGCAGGAATATTTTTAATACACATAAGTCAGACGGTTGCGTCACGCCGCTGGCCAACTTGCTTCAAAAACGCGTACACTCTTGATCTCGCTCTACTTCCACGTTATTCTCTTCAACAGAATTTTTTTTGTTGAAGGCCCCGAAAATAGCCTTAAGACCTATCGCAGAACATCCCCAAACCGTATTTCAATTCAGGTTCCAGTTATTATTCCATAATTTCAATAAAAAAAGATACCAACTTTTGCCATTACAAAATTTTGAGTGCTCAAGCATTTCTGATCAAGATAATAAACAATTGGAAATGTTTAAAAAATTTGCTTGATTAAGAACATTTCGAAAATGTGCAAAAACATGTTTTGTTATTTTTATTGCGCCATAGGTTAATTCTGAAATGAAAAAATGCCTATAATTTGTGATACATACTGAAGTGTACTTAGGCTAGCGTTTGGTGTAGAACAGTAACTGAAGTGTTGTCACTGCCCATGTAAAAACCTAGCTAGACCATGAACATAGAATAAGTTGCCCTATCTGTTTTCAATATCAATGCATATTATGAATCGCAATAATGTAGAATTGCAATAATTCACAATCATCAAATGGCAGTTGTCGGAAAGTTGACCTATAATTTTGAAAGGTCTCTGCACAAATGTTGTGGAAATAAAATGAACGAGCGCGCAACGCGAGGTAAATACATTATCGCACGCGAAGCGTGAGATAAATATATGATCAAGCGTGAAGCATAAGAAATCTCTTCAAATTTCTGAAATCGCAAGAAATCATACAAAATCTCTGGAAAACGCTTGAAATACCTTAAAATAATTATGATCCTCTGTAATCTTCAAAATTTATGAAATTTATTGAAATTTCTTATAAAACGTTCAAAAAATACCTCACACTACAGGAGAAGATCCAATTTCGTTGTAAATTCAACGTATTGTAAGTGCTGTGAATCGTGACTTCACCCTCGACCATTACAATAAATGTATTGTAGCATTTGTGATTTGAAAATTGTGCACAAGAAATTTACAGAATTAATGAAATTCACGGAGTTGGCGGAATTTATGCAATTCAATGAATTCACGAAATTGATGAAATTCACGAAATTCACAGAATTTACGAAATCCATGGAATTCATGGAATTCGTGGAATTCGCAGAATTCAAGGATCGCACGGAATGAAAGGAAATCATGGAATTGGCAGAATTCATAGAATTCGAGGAATTCATGGAATTCACGGAATTTATTAAATTCACTTGTAACATTATCGTTTCTCTAACCGGGGATCAATTTAGTGTTCATCAGTAATTTGAAATTAATTATAACTGCACTTGGCTGATTTTGTTTAAGGATCTCAATTTCACTAAAAATTATACTAATTTTTAGTAATGCTAGTGTTGCATTTTGAGCTTATCTCAATGATATTTATTCTTATTGAGAGATTCGTTCAACTTGCATTTACTTTTTCCTGTTCAGTAAATTGCAACCCACAATATAAGTTGATTCCAATACTGATAGGACGTTAAAACTAGCCCTACACATTTTATAACTAAACTTGATGATTAGATGAACAACAATTGAGTAAGATTAATTCTTACAATAAAAATTCCCACTAAAATTTAAATCATTGTTTGACGACAAAATGAAGAATTGCAGATTCACTCGAGGGAGAGATGATTGCGTATTTTTAAATTAATTAAATCAATTAGGAAAATACTCTTTTGTAAAAACAATTAAGTAGGATTCTCCTCCAGAATTAATTGAAAAACCAAAATTTCCTTCGCACAACAAGGTTTTTATCATATGATAAATTTCAAAGTCGTTACGAATTATTTTCCGGTTCCAGTAAAATTTCCCATTTGAATTTCAATAGTTAATGCAACCATGCACAACAAGGCCTCCACAGATATGTGGATTTCGAATTCGTTACAATAAAGTCTGCACAAACTAAATTATCATTCTATTTTCTTTTTAAAGATAAAAGTCAAATTTCCCATTCGAACTTCAATAGTTAATGCAACCATGCACAACGAGGCCTCCACAGATATGAGGATTTCAAAGTCGTTATAATAAAAATTGCACAAACTAAATTATCATTCTATTTTCTTTTTAAAGATAAAAGTAAAATTTCCCATTTGAACTTCAGTAGTTAATGCAACCATGCACAACGAGGCCTCCACAGATATGTGGATTTCAAAGTCGTTACAATAAAGTTTGCACACACTAAATTATCATTCTTCTAATAAAATAAAATTAAAAAAGAACTTGAAACCCAAAAACTTACGTCTGACTATCCGAATTCTTATGAATTGGGATAGTTTAGTAAGCGAAGCTTCTGAATGGTCCCTGAGAATCCTTTAGAGGTGGTGTCCTTTCAATGATGCTTATTGAATTTGAAATTTCTGTCGTCAATGACAGGTAGACCAGTAATTGCTTATGAGAGGTTCCTTCCTCGCAGAGGGTCGAGTCGGAAGGCATTGGTCCCACGCTACCCCAACTTATCAGCTGATGGCGCGCGCAATCGATCGTATGATCGGATGATTTCTTGAATCCTCCCCTCGTTACCTGCTTATCCACTTATGAGTCAGAGGCGTACCAGTACAAATATTCGCCCGTGACTTTATACTTTCATTATAATTATGAACATAGAACGGACCGTCTCACACTGAATTCATGGAACTCATGAATTCTTTGAATGCCGTGAATTCCTTAAATTCCGTGAAATCCTTGAATCACGTGAATTCCTTGAATTTCGAATATTCAATTAATTCCGTGTGTTACGACTGTCTTAAGAAAAAATAAGCATTAACTAAATTGTTTTTATTTTCTTTCAAGTAGCCCGGAGGTCCAAAATGCCAATTCTTATTTTGTTCGAAGAATTGTTTTTTTATTTTGCGAGATCGTTGCTTCACTCTCTTCTAACTGAAGATGCCATACTTGCTGTTCGTTGACCAACGTTGGGAATGGGTTTGACGAAAACAAACAACAGTTTATGAGACCACATAAGAAAACTATACCCGTTCTAAATTTATTTTTAACACAAGGATACACGTTTTTCCGTAACACTTTTTAATTTCTGCTTATTTCTACCACCTCTATTCCTTTACATTAGAAACAGGGCAGGCTCATAAATTCTGAGTAGAGAGAGATTTCAAAGGATAGGGAAGGAAAAACTAGTACATACCAGTTACTTGTAGTTCACCCTTTTCTGCCTTCACCGTCCGTAGCTGTAGGTTCGAACGTTTCACTCTCCGAACCTTCGTCCGTTTGCCCTTCCGTGAACCGTTTCCGTCTACTGTCTCTGATCAAGCGCCACTTAAAATTTAATTTCTACACCTTAACCGTTTCCGTGTCTCAAAATTTTATTTCAAATGGCAACTTGATATTTAATTCTCCCGATACCGTTTCCGTCTACTGTTAATACTCCCGATACCGTTTCCGTCTACTGTTACTTGTCGGCAAACATTCACTTTCAATGTCTACGTCCGTATCGTATTAGGTTGTGTTCTGTCATTCGTTACGATGAAATAAAACCGTCGGATGCGAAGAGAAGAAACACTCGAACACGAGGCCGATCCACGGACGTGCAAGGGAAAAGCAGCTAAGTGCTTTTCCTTTCAAACTTCTTATCGAGGCAAGGAAGAATGAAGGACTGCGATTAATTGGTGGTTCTCATCGTGGCTCGTCAGTACGTATTGCACCTAAAAGTGGGGTATTTTTGTTGACTAAGGGATTCTCATGTGAGGTGGACGGCAAGACAGCGGGAACAGAAAACTGATGACTTCGGAATTTGATGACTACAAATTTTCAGCCTCGCAACTTGTTACCAAGCGCAGTGCCCGGATATTACCTTTCAAAAATGTATAGTTCGCGTTGACAAATATTTTAAGTTCATTTTCGTATATAACCAATTCATATTCATTTTTACGTAGAATTTTAATAATATTCTTAGTGTCAATAATTTAAAAAAAAACTTAATGCCACCGTGCAGTTGCGTTGACTTGCTCACATGCATATATACATATATACATATATATGCACACTTATACACATATATGCACACATATACACACGTACATACACAAACAGATATAAGCTCTTCCAGTTCTGTTTTCCAAAATGGGTCGAAGTACCGGTACGGGATGAATTTGGTACAATGTTTATTCTTTTTGATCTAAAAGAGGAATATCTAGAGTAATTTTTTATTTCCCTCTACTGGTTGTTATTGTCGTCGTAGCAATCTGTATGAGATTGTTCAAGCTAATTGATGGTCCACGTAGTGGGAACATGACCTTGGGAGCATGGTCCTGTATGTCTCCCAGAATCGGCTTCAACTGTTTGGATGTAAGTAGCATAGTGTGTAATTTTCCTTGCCGAGCTGAATGAATGGAGTTCAATAGATTGTTCGCAGATTGAGTGTAATGATCTAAACCAATTTCCATCGAATTCAGGATCTTCATCAGCATCTGTTGGTATTCCATCTGGGTGTTAATTGCGTTGATCATATTGACTTTGTCAACCAAAGATTGAAGATCCTGTTGTATTTGGTTATCATTAGCTTCCGCATGGGTGTGAAGCTTCTCTATTTCTCCTCTAATGATGTGAGCTTGTTTTCCTAAAAGGTGATATACATTTTTTTGATTAGCATTTAGATGCTGAATTTCTTCATCAAATTTCTGACGTTGAGCATCAGTCATCAATGCTGTTATGGGATGTAAGATTTCTCCTATCAGCCCGTTGAACAGAGTTAATCGGCTTGATTGATTTCAAATCCCAATTGGCAAGATCTCTTGAACAGGATCTTGAAACTGAAGGCTTAATTCTTCTATTTGCTTGAATATAGTCTGTTGCAGAAGTTTTGCGTGAGCGAATTTGCTCATTATTTGAGGTCCTTCCAAATACTCCTCACAGAGTGTCTTCATCTGAGTCGGGCAGTGTTTTGTCATCTGGTCCAGTCTTTTAGTGAAGTTCTGCAGAAATTCCGAGTAAAGATATAAATCCAAGAACGTAGTCACCCTTCAGACGGTCGCTTGTCGAGACATCCTTTTAATCCATTCAAAATATACGCCCGAACTAGTGTGGAATGGCTCGTTCCAGTATGCCAGCCCGTGTTGTTGCATGGTAGGCCCAAACAGAATTAGAAATATTGCCAGTGTTAACCAAGACATCACAGAATCCTAAAACAGTGCTTACTATAAGTCTTTGAAGTACAAACATTTTTCAACTTTATTATTAATTTGATTTATTTTAGTTTATTTTATTTTTTTATTTATTTTTTTTAACTAGGTATAACATTTCTATGGTTTTCGGTAGCCATCTTGTACATATAGTAGGAAATTGTATACAATTTCGGTATTTACTTATCTTTTAGCATCATTCAACCCTTTACTTAAGATACCTGGATTGACAAGTTGTCATTAAAGTACCTTACTTTAATAATTTTTCGCAGACGTCGATCTTTAGCAGAAAACGTTGGAAAGCTTATCCGCGTGCTTGGCAAAGCGCGAACCAGTTTCTGTTTCTAAAATTACATTATTATTTTCGGTGAGGCCGACAACTTCATAGGTACCGGTCCTTCGCTTATCGAACATATTTTGTCGTGCATCCTTACAGACCACTACCCTGTCACCTATTTGTGCGTTTAACGGTCGCGCTTTTTGATCATAGCGTTCTTTCGAGCGCTGCTTTGCTTTGGTCATATTTCTCGCGGCGACTTTTCGTATCTCATTTAATTTATTGATCAAATTTTTCAAATAGGACCCGTAGGTTTTTAGACGCTCGTCGGATGGAAAAGCGCTAGGAAAACGCACAATTCGCCCGTAAATCAATTCGTAGGGTGTAAAGTTTGTTGCTTCAGTCACCGAGGTGTTGTAGGCAAACATAGCGAAGGGCAGTAATCGGTCCCAATCATCGTAGTCAGTGGCGTATTTTTTATATAGTCTGTTAAAACTATGTGGCTGCGTTCCAACGACCCGTTCGTTTGCGGACGGTAACCCGAAGTTGTTAGTTGTTTGACGCCAAAAATCCTTTCAAGGTTCCGCATCAATTTACTGATGAAACTACCACCTCGATCAGTCAGAACGCAACGCGGGGCCCCGAAGTGAGAAATAAGGTGTGTTGCCACATCATGGGCAATGGTTGTTGTTTTTAAATCTGGTATTGGCACTGCAAGACAGAATTTGCTAAAATTGTCCTGCATCGTTAAAATGTGCCGATTTCCACTTGGAGTGGTTGAAAGCTTGCCCACGGTATCCAGTGATACTTTATCGAAAACTCCTAACGGGGTGTCTGTTATAACCAATGGCTCCCGTGTTTTTGCCAAGAAAAGTTTATTTTCTGTACAGCTCTTACATCCTCGGATGTACTCGTTGATATCATCGCGCATGCCCGGCCAAGTGAAACGTTTCCTAATTCGTCTATATGTCTTCGTGACTCCTTTGTGCCCACCCATGAGACTGTCGTGGTATTCAGCAAGTATTTTACTACGCATGTCCTCTGGGGGTACTTCCAGTTTTCCGTGACATAGAGTGAATTTAATTTCACCACCCCGGAATATGTCGTTCAGCAATTCTTCCAATTTGTTCTGGACCAATGTTCCCAACAAATCACTAGAACTTGCCATTCGACAGGTTTTCCTATTGTCACGTTTTAGTGCTTGGTGGAGGTTAGCTAAACCCACGTTAAGTCCTTCCAACTGATCTCATCGAAATGATTTCGTTCCACTACGATGGAGTAGACGCCGTGACGTCCTCGAGGCGTTACCATTATTTGACCCAACTTAGGTCGTTTATCCTGGAGGTCTTGGACATTTAAACACTCCGTAGCTACTAACAATTTAAAAATAGAGTTAGTTGGCTCACAATCTTCCGAGGCAAAATGAGCATAGTTATCTTGGCGATAGGTATGATGTTCAGTCCATTGATGGATCACTACAGTTCCGACCGTTTCTAACCTAACCAGCTTGGATTTTTCTCCTCCCTCTGAAGAAATGCTTTCTGGAGGGGGCGATGGTGATTCTATGTAGGGCATTTCTAAGTGAATTAAATTCGATTGAAAGCGAAAATTCTGAGATGATTCAGAGCGATTCCCTAACTCATTCGACTCTTGTCGCTGACGCGGTCGAATTTTTGGTTTACCTCGAGCTTGGCTATCATAACCCTGAGTTCCGGGACCTTTGAAACAAGGGCTGGATTCGGCTGCAGGGGTAGTAGTCGTTAGAGGAGTTGGAAACAATGATCTTCGTGGGGGTTGTTGACTAACAATTGAGGACTCGTCTATATTCTCTATACCCCTAAAACGGACGATACTTTTCCTGGCCCTTCCTGTCGGTTCCGTT
>CAKNXH010000495.1:0-38336 GCA_932178445.1 Andricus quercusramuli | reverse complement strand
CTGAAGGAGGCCTGCCGGGTGGAGAAATGGACCTGGCACGAACAGGACCCTCCGCTGGAGAAGTCCGGACAAGTGAGTGTTGTCTGGTATAAGAAGAAGCACCAGGATTATGTTTGCCATTAGGATTCCTGTCAGGAAAATGTTGTTGTCGAGCAGCAGAAGAAGAAGAAGGGCCAGGATTACGTCCGCTATTAGCCTTCTCGTCAGGCTGTGAACTGCATTCTGCAAGAAGAAATAGAAGCTTGATTTTTTTGTGTTCAGCATGTACATTTCTAATATCTTCTGCTTAATTTAACGTTTCATTGCAGAAAGCATCTTCCTGATGATTCAATCAAAATTATGAGTGTTCCCAGCAAAAATCGTTACACTCAATGTTATAAAAAAAAAAAAAAAAAAAGAACAACAGAGTGAAATTGCAGTAACACTCAGTGTTAGCTCAGTTAGTATTTTCACAGCATGGCCATCGACCCTCATCAAAATCGGCTGCACCTGAACTCAGTCAACGTCACTCTCCCTCCAATCCTCTTCCACTTGGCTGACTTTCTTTCTCTTTCAGGAAGAGAGGGAAAGGGGCCAGGTAGCCAATGTGTCATTTTCATTGCTAGCGAGTAGATTTTTGTATATTCAGCTTCAGTGTATTGAACACTATGCTATATTTAACGCTTTCAAGCCAATAATTTTTCATTTCGTTGCCGCTTTGAAGGGTGTGCGAATTTTTTTATACTTGACAATGAGAAGTGTGGGGACGAGAGGGCGCGAAATTTTGGAAAAAGAACAATTCCTTATCAAAAGTATGATGAGCAAGCTTGTTTAAATAATGTATTTTAGTCGACAATAATTCAATCGAACAATGATATCAAAAATATTCAATGCAAGTACGTGTAAAGCGGAAATGTTGGGTAACTGTTGGAGCGAGACAGATGTTGGACACCTTCGAACATCTCTCTCTCGCTTAAGCGCGCTCATCCACTCCTCCTCGTACGGTGGTACAAAGGTGCACAGTGGAAGGAAACGCATTTTTTGTTCAAAAAAGCTTACAACCTTCAATTTTACCCGAATTCGCAATTTGTTTTGTTATTAAAGTGCACTTAATATCAAGAGCACCTTGGTCAGCGAAATATTGCATTTTCATATGTTTATTTATTATATGTTTACTCAGAGTATGAGAAAATCGAGATTTTTCACGAAATCATTATTTACTCCTCAACAACGATTTGCATATGATGCAATTCGAGCAGACTGTATACGAAACAATTTTCGCGCACGCGCAGTTTCAAGATGACTCACTTCAGGCACTGGTGAGAAAGCTGCGCATGCGTACTTTCGAGACGAGGTACTTTAGACACTGGCAGAGGTAACTTTGAACATTGGAGTTGATATCTTCTCGAAATAAATTCAGATTTAACTTAAACAAATCTTTTAATGAATGAAGTTCTGTTTTAAATGTTTCGTAGCCCCCCTCCTCCGGACGGGAGAGCATAAACGCCAACATTTTTTTGTAATAATTTTTTTTCCAAAACATTATTTAAAAAAATTTTTTTGTTTGAAAATTTATTTTCAATTTTTTTTCACAACATTTTGTTTTAAAAATGTTGCTTGACAAAAGTTTTCTTCAAGCATTTTTTTAAACAAAATTTTTTGTTTAGAACATTTTCTTCAGAAATGTTTTCGGTATTATTTTGGGCTCCTTGCAGGCATTTCAATAAGACACAGAAAAATAATTATCAGGTGGTACGAAAATGAGACCACTCGTGAGATCCATAGGTCTGAGAAATAGCCGTATTCATGCTGGTGTTAGATAACCTATAATATAAATGATAGACATATTACCATATTCACCAACTGAATTGACGATGACCGCCAAAGTGAAAACAAGAGTACAGACTATCCTCATTTTCGCAAAGTAGAGAGAAACTAATCAATACTTCAGTGAGTAATTCGTTTAATTACTGTATCTAAGGGAAATTCCATTGCATCATAAGATTTCAAATATTTACAGTAGCTGAATGGTTTTTACTTCGATATCTGCCTGTCGTCGTTGTCCGTCAACACGAAAACTTTCGAAGAAATTATATCATTAAATTATCTGATTAAATTATCTGGTTAAATGTTTGACTGAATTTCTCATTTTTATGGAAATAGTATCACAAAACAAATGTATGGGAATACTGTATATATACATTTTTTTCTATTTCTAGCGTCTTGCACATAGGTTCAATTACAAACTGAGATAAAAATAAGAAAATAATATAAGGTAGAAAAACAAATTTCACAGGTGAATAAATTTTTTTTCATTCACTTTTATGCTTTATTTCGATCAATATTACTCTTATAAATGAAATTTATATGAAGGAGCAAGAAGTAACAGAAGGGAGGATAATTATAAGTATGTGAGTGGAACTAGGGGAAGTAGAGGATAGAGAAATAAGGAAAGTGATATTGGGAAGGAGAAGTAGGGGAAGTATGGGAGTAAAATTAGGAGAAGTAGAAGATGGAGACGTGAGAGAAGTGTTAGGATTGGAAGAGTGGGATGTGGGGGGTTGAAAAGTAGGAGAAGCGAGTGTAATTGTTGGATGTGAGGGGAGCGAAAGTGGGCAAAGAAGAATTCAGGAAAATGAGGAAGTAGAAAGTATGAGAAGTGAGGGATGTGAAGAATGTTAGGGGTTGTGATTTAGAGGAGGGAGAATTCAGAGAAGTAAAGATGTTGCATTAGTATATATTCACCAATAGAATGAAGAAAAACGGCAACAGCAAGGAATAGAGGGCTCACGGTGATTCTCATTTTTTACTGATCGAGTAAATGAGAGTAAATGGCAGCAGATGATACTGATTTAGCGAGAAAAAGAATTTCCTGCAAGATGTTTCAATAAACATATATGATGGTGAGCTTCTCGTATTCCACGTAGCTAATTTTGATTTGCTGACTGCCCCTTTCTGCCTCCTGCCTCTCTCGCCTGTAAAATTATATACGTCGTATTTGGACAGCCGCTAGTCGCTATCTTACTCGATATCGTAAATTAGAGTTTGGAGACAAACACTTACATAGTCATCAATAAAATTCCATAGAGATATTCTGGTCTACGTCATTGTATGCATGTACAAACAAATATCGCTATCTGAAGAATTCTATTGGCATACGCTCATAATTTAAACAAACATTTCAGAAAACAGATCTTTTCGTACAATTTCATCTCTTCCACGGCTTCATTCTTGCACAAAAAATTATATGATGAATTCATGTGATATCGTTTATCGATTTCTCTTATAATGAACCAAATATCAGAAGTGTGAATGAAGGATTTTATGCGACGCAGTATAAACACGTTTCGTTTTTGTCAACTTGCAATGTATTTAGTGGTTATAAGATAAAATTCTTGCAATTTCCCTGATGTCCTATAAATTTTCATAATTATCAAGTTAAACTTCCGCGCCGGTTTAAGTTTTCAACCCATCCTGCACTTTCGTGGTTTTAGGCCGGCTTACGAATCTGATACCCGACCCGACGTCAATTTGTACTCCCTCGAAAGTGACGCACCCGTTGGCTAAACACGGATTCGAAGTTGAAACTGCGTTTTATCGTGTTTTTTTAAATTACAACAATAAAGCAAGAATCGTTGAAAATAATAAAATGGTACACTTTAGAACCGGAAATGCTATAAAAGAGGAGGGCAAATGGTGATTTTTCACGAAAATAGGGGAATAATAGAAAAATAAATTCCTTTAAATACGACTCATGTTGATACATATGCAATTCAATGCGAAACGCTTTAAATCCTTCAGATTTCATGTCACAATATGTTGTATTTGATGTAATTGATTTTTAACTAATCACTGTTATTAGTAATCGATTAGTTGAACTTTGAAGCAGAAAAAACGAATATAAGTTGTGATAACATTCAAAAAGATCAACGAAGTATAGAAATGCAATACTCATGCACTGAGAAAAAGTTTCCTTTTACTAAGTGAATTTTATTTGGCTGAAGTAATTGATTCATTCCAATAAAAATAATGTGTTTCGGATTTCAATCGTGTGCAAAACTACGAATCTTGTCGACATTTCGTGAACATTGCCTGTGATTGGTCAAAAGCCCCACCGGCCGGACTGATCGACCTGAATTGGCCAATCAAGTCTTTTTTTTAAATAACCCGGGAGGCGGGATAGTCAAATTGGATTGTTATTATATTCATTGGTTCTTTGATGTCAATAGGGTGCTTCAAGATTTGGATTGCTTCTCCAGGTTGACTTTGAAAAATATTGTATGTTTTTGCGATGACGGTCGTTTTGTCAAATAAAATGCTATATCCTGCTTTGATGTGATGCAGAGCTGCGGCTGATTGCGTGAGATGTCTCAGCTTGACTTTACTCTCATGTTGCTTTACACGTTGGCCTACTGCTCTCCCGGTCTCCCCAATATAGCCTTTGCCACGAGAACAAGGGATTTTATATACTACCGGATCACTGCGAGGTGCCTTTTTGTTTTCAGTGTTATTTAGAAGTTTTGTAATTTCCTTTGTAATTCATCTTTCTCTGTTATGTAGACATCTCTACATAAAAATAAGTTGATGAACGATTGTATTATTGAGACAGGGTTCCATTAGAGGTATGCGATCGAAGGGGATGCTTGTAAAGGATTCAATAATATCAATCGTATCAGAGACTGGTACTTTCTCAATGGAAGACATTACGTCGAAACTCACTAGGATGCATTGAGTTAAATGTCAGCAGCTTTGACTTGTTTAGTGTTTGATTCAAGATCCTTAGTTCTTGGGCGAACTTTCGAACCCTTTCCGTAAACGGTCTGCCAGATGTTATGTAGTCAATCACACATTGAACACGGGACGCATTCTGTCTTGTCCATCCAATTTTCCTGTTCAGTTGATGCAAGCGTCTTCTGGTCTCCTGATCCATCATCGCATTTAGCCTTCGATTTGAATCAGCCAAAGTTCTCGCAGCTCCATAAACTGAGCAATTGATGGTCCAGAGTTCAGACTCTTGCGAGATATCTTCACGAAGGGAGGCATCCATTTCAGCCAGATCTTGGGGCTTAAGAGGAACTTGCATGTTGATGTTCTTCATTGTACTGAAATTGCGATCATCTTTCAGGAGGTGCCTGCTTTCTGCGGTTGGTCTTAATGTCGTTTCATCTTCGTCTGCAGCTTGTTCAAGCAGCAGTTGAGGAAGCGCTCCGCGTACATATCCATTTTTCCGGAGGTAGTCGGCTTGATTTCGCAAAGACTGATGCGAAACGTGCTGAAACTCTGGGTGTTTCTAGCACCACAGAGTGTGCATACGTGCCATAAAGCCTCCGCGAACAGGGATAATGCTGGCATCGTAGCAGTCTAGCACGTCATTCTCAAATTGATCCGTCCACTCAATGTGGGCGTTTCGCCGGTTCGTCGTTGTATTTCCATCTAAATTATTTTCAGCAACCCGAACTTTAGGATGATCGGCATTGTGTGCCGATCCATTGTCGGGTGCTCTGCGCGTTCGATCGTTCTGAACCGCATCTACAACATTTTGGTTTTTTGTTGGTTTCATTGTTGTTCCCGCGAGCATCTAGGGAAAGGTTTCTTTCATCCTTGTAGAGCCCCGCGTGCAAGGGTAAGGCTGGTACTCCGAGAGAGGTCGCCCGGTATCCCAGGGTCACCGTTAAAGACAACGAAATACTGCAAAAATCGTAATTTTCATTTAATAAAACTAACTTCTTACGGGCAATAAGTACAAGGTACTGGTCAATTTTATAAGAAAATATTTTCAAAATAATGAAAAAAAAATGGAAAAATTATTAAATTTATAATTTGTGATTATTCCTTCAATCTTTGGCTTTTAGTAGTTTAAAACAAATATCTATTCTTTTCTTTATTCATAATGTGTCCCCTAAGGGTTTACATGACACGCAAGCGAGAGAGAGAGAGAGGTAACGCAAACGCATCTTAGTTTACTTATGCTATTACATAATCATTACTTACAATTCTTTACGCTTATAATTTAATTTGGGCGACTTCCGTTTCCTTTTTCTTTCACTTCTCTTGTACCTCCATTTTGCCATATTTTGCATCCATTCTTTCATTCTTTTTCAGTTGCTCCCCTAGCATCCTCTAACTCCTTCATCCACTCTTCCCCCAAACCATCCTCCCCTAAAATCCTTACCACATTCCCTTGCCAGCTTCCTTCATCTTCCTTTCCTCTCCTACATCCTTCCCATACATGCTCCCATGTAACAGGGGAGGGGGTGGGAAGATGGAGGCGGAGAGGGAACGGTATTTTAGAATGAATGGATTGCAGATGGATGAAGTGAGAAGGATGCCCGAGGAAGGAAGGAAGGTTTATGAATTGGTTAAGCAAAACAGCATGGAGAGAGAGAAGACAGAAGGGGAAGAGAGAATAAGAGAGTCAAGATTTAACGGGAACTATGTGTGGATTATGCCAAGGGCAAGAGCGCAATATTTGTGTGTGAAAGGAGAGAAAGGAAGTCAGGAACTTATAGCGAGGATGAGGTGTGGTTGTATGGAGGGTTTCAATAGGTTCTGGCTCTCTCGAGAGAAGAGGATGTGTGAACTGTGCGGAAAGGGGGATGCAAGAGTGGAGCACTGGCTGGAGGAGTGCGGGGAGGTGGAAAGAAGTGAGATAAGCATGGAGACATTGTTGCATGAAAAGGGGGAAAAAAGGGCAGTAGCATGGGTGAAGGGAGTGGTGGGTAAGATGGAGATGAAGAGAAGGAAGGAGGAAGAGGAGTGGAGAAAGAAAGATTGTAAATAGGAGAGAAAGTAGATATAAGTAAGATGTAAATATTGTAAATAGTAGATAAGTAATAGGTATTAGCTGCGAAAACAGAGGTTGGCAAGCGAGGCAATGCGAAAAAGTAGGGACATGCGAGCGAGGCGAGGCGAAGCGAGGAAGGCAAGGCGATACGAGCGTGCGGCTTAGAGATAAGGAATGGATGGATGTTAGTTTTTAAGGGTTAGTTTTAAGGAAATTCTGTAAAAAAAGGGATGTGTAAGCAAGTCAATTTTTTAAGGCCAGCAGGCTGAAAAATAAACGTTTATCTATCTACATGCTCCCATGTTTCCTCTTCCCATTCACATATTCTGCACTTCCTGTTATCTTTCTTTTCCCAATACATACTTGCCCTCACCTCGTTTCCCAATCTAAATCTTGCTATTCGTGTCCATCTTTTCTCTCCCCATCCCTTTTCTAAATACTTTGTTACTCCTTCCTTTTTTATCATCTTATACCATATATTATATTTTGATTCCTCAATCGTCCCCCATCTTCCTATTAATTGTCTTTCTTTCTCCCTTTCTTCCACTTCTTCATAGTTGACTCCAGTCCAGTCTTCTATATCTCTAGCCTGAAAGAACTCCCTCCTTTCCTCCTCCAATCTTGTTAATTCAATCGCCCTCCCTCTCTTTTCATCTACCTCCATCAAACACTTTCTCGCTAAATCCCCTCCCTTTCCCTCCCTCAGCTTCGTCTCAAAATTCCATGCCCTCTTTCCCGCTCTAGTACTTAATTTATCCCTTTGCGCTTCTTCTCTCACCATATATCCCGGCGTCCTCCAGTCTACCCCTAACGTCCACCTTATATACCTTTCTTGTAAACTTTCAATTTCTTTCCTTTCTTTCCATCCCCATATCCCTGCTCCATAACCTAATACCGGCCATACCAGCATATCAAATAACCACATTCTCCTTCTCCAATTTTTTTTAGATCTTCTTTTTCCTATTCCCCATATCTGTTTCATTACCCCTGCTGCTTTTTTATCCTTTCTCTTATATGAGCTCTATGATCTCCATTTGCTTGCAAGGTATATCCCAAATACTTAAACTCTTTTACTTCTTCTAATTTTTTCCCCTTCCATCTCCCCGTCCATTCTTTCTTTCTTCCCCCTCCTTTTCTAAACCTCATTATCTTTGTATTTTCTACATTTAAATTCAACTTTTTTCCATCTAAGTATTTCTCTAATCCGGTAATTAAGCCCGCCATACCTTCTTCATCCTCTGCCATCAACACTATATCGTCTGCGTATGCCAGCATATATCTTTTCGTTCCCTATCCTAACTCCTCCCCACCCTTTTCTCTTCATTTCTCCTTCCAAGTCTGATATTAATATATTAAATAAAAGTGGGCTCAGAGGACATCCTTGCCTTACCCCTCTCACCAACCAGAAACTATCTCCCACTTGCTCTCCTATCTTTACCTTGCTTTTTGTCTCTCTAAAAATTTCCGATACTCTCTTCACTAATCCCTCTCTTATCCCCTTTTTGACCATAACTTTCTCTATCTCGCCTCGGTCTAATGAGTTAAAAGCCGCCTTCAAGTCCACGAACACTGCTATCATTGCCCCTTTCTCCCTTTTAATCCTCTTATTTACTAAGTAGTTCAGAAAATATATATTGTCCATTACCCCCATCCCTTTTCTAAACCCTGTCTGATTCGGTGGCTCTATCTTTTTCTCCAAAACTTTTTTTTTTAACCTCTCCGATAAAACAGTCACATATACTTTATACAGTGTTGGCATTAGTGTCACTCCTCTATAATCTTTAACCTCCTCCCCTTTGCCTTTCTTCACTATTGATATCACTACTCCTTCTTTCCATAACTCTGGCCACCCCTCTCCTCTCCATATTCTATTGCACATTATCCATGCCCATTTATTTAATTCTGTTCCCCCGTATTTCCATACTTCATTTGGAATCTCATCTATACCAGGTGCCTTTTCATCTTTCATCATCCCTAATACCTTGACTATTTCCTCTCTTGAAATGTCCTCCTCCTCGTCTGTTTCCCTACCATCTCGTCCTCCTTTCCTAACTTTCCTCTCTACCCCTCCTAGTAATTCCATAAAATATTTTTTCCATTCTATCATCTCAATATCCTGATTTACTCTCTTTCTTCTTCTTCTCTCTTCATTTACCACCTTCCAAACCTCTTCTTCTGTCCTAGCCTTCTCCGCTTCTTCTTCAAACCTTTTATTTTCCTCCTCTTTTTTTTTATCACACAACTCAGTATACTCCTTCTTTTTTCTCCTATATTCTTCTCCACTACTTGTCCCTTTTCTTCATTTTCTTAATACCCTTCTCACTTCCTTCTTCTTCTGTTTACAATCCTCATCCCATCAACTTCTATCCCCTCCTTCACTAACTTCTTTTTTGCTTGTGCACTCTAATGCTCCTTTTATTTCTGCTATCATTATTTCCATTTCCTCGTTTACATTTCCTTCCCCCATTTTGATATTCCTGACTTTTTCTTTGAACTGTTTTTTACCCTCCGTTGACCAATCCCCTCTTCCTGCTCTTTTTACTTTTGCTTCCTTTTTAGCCTTTTTGTTATTACTCATTACTCCCTCTACCGTCACTATTATGGGAAAGTGATCCGAATCTACATAGTTCCCCACCTCTAGTTTTCTTCTCTCTTACTTCGTCGTCCACTACCACATAATCAATTACCGTTCCCCTCTTTCCTCCTGAACGTGTATATTCCCCTTCCTCATCCCCCTCTATACTACCGTTTAGGATAAACCATCCCACCTCCCGTAGGCTCTTCAACAACTTCTTCCCCTCCCTATTTAGTATCTTGTCTTTGGATTTTCTTCCTCGCTCTCCATCCCATTCCCTTCCTCCTCTATCTCCTGTTCTCGCATTAAAACCACCTCCTATTATCAGCCTACTCTCTTGCTTATTTTCTTCCATCAGTTCTCTTATCTCCTTTGATTTCTCCTGCATATCACCGTTCACATAAACCCCCACTATCTTCCACCTCTCTCCTCCCACATTTATCTCTTCTACTATTAATCCTTCTCTATGCTCTTTCAACTCTTTTTTATCATTCTCTGTTATACATTCGTTCCTTACTCCCATCACCATTCCACCCATTGCTCTGCCCTTTTTATTCTTCCTCTTTGCATTTTGAACCTGCCATTTGTAACCTCTTCGTAATCTTCCCCTTACTCTTTCCCATCCCTTTTCATCTAGGCACGTCTCCATCATTACTACTACATCTCATTGTGTCAAATTTCTCATAAAATCCTTATCCTTTCTTTCTAAGCCTACTATATTCCAGTAGCATATCCTCCAATCTTCCCTACTTTCGTTTCTCGTCTCTTTTTGTTTCTCACTATTTCTTATTTCTTTACCTCCCATTCCTTTCTCTTCTAGTTTCTCGATACCTCATTTTTTACTAACTCTTCCCTGTCCCCGTCCCAATTCTACCATACACCTTCTATCTGTATTCTCCCATACTTAACCCATGTTCTTTTTCCCTTTTTTCTTTCCTCTTCCGCTATTTTCCTTAATTTATACTGCATGTTCCTTTCTACCCATGTAAAATCATCCTCTATTCTCTCCGAGCTACCATGTAACACCCTCTTCTTCGTCATCACTTCCCTCTTATGTTCCCATTTCTTGAGTTTTACTAATACCATTCTCTCAACTCTTCGCTCTTCCCTTCCTATAATTCGCACTTCCTCTATCTCTACCTTAGCATCAATCCTTTTTAGTACTTCTTCCACTCCTTCCCTCAGCTCCTTCCCCTTTAATCTTAGACCCTTTATCACTATGTTTCTTTTTCTTTCTTCTCTCTCTTTCTTTTCTATTCTTTGTTCTATTTTTCTCAGCCTTTCCTTCTCCTTATTCCCACTCTCCCCACCTCCAAACTCACGGTTTGAACTTTAAATTTTTTTTTATTCTTCCTTCCAACTCATTTACCTTTTTATTAGGCTCTTCCTTCTTTTCTAGCTTTTGCTCCCACATCTGCATCCGTTTCTCTAGCTTTTCCCTAACTTCTTCCCATTTCCTCATTTCTTTCCTAAGTTCGGCCATTTCCTGTCTACTTTCTTTCCTAATTTCCTCCACCCGTTTCTCCTGCATTTCTTCATACATCCCCATCACTTCTATCATCATTTCGCGCGTTTCTTTTAATCTTTCGATTTCCGTCGGATCTTTAGCCTCAGCTCTATCTCTTTCTTTCTCTTTATTTTTCTCATCCTTCTCTACCAAACTATGTTTTCCCGGCGGCGTTCCGTACATTTTTGGATTTTTCAAGCTTGACCCTATATCTTCCTTGTCCTCACTGCTTCCCCTATCCCCTCTCTTCCTTTTGATAAATACCTCAATCGACCCCACGCTCTTCGCCCTCAATCTGTCCTTTTCTACCGCTTTCCTGTACTTTCCCCTTGCCCTCCTTTCTTTGCTCTCCCCTTCCGGTGTACTGAAAACTTCCTGATCTGAATCCCTGCTTTCCTTGACAGTATTCGCTCCGCTAGCCATGAATCCAATTCAAACGATCCCGCCTTCTATCTTTCTCTGTCTCCATCTATCTTCACGTCGTCGTGTCTACCTGTCTTGCCTTTCTCCTTCTCTACCCTGCCCTGCTACGACCAACCTGGTCCTCCCACCCTGTCACAAACCTCATACCCACCTAACCTCAACTTCCACCCAAATCTGTCCTGATCCTCAAAAATATCCTCACCTCCTTGCTAATCTTTCAATCTCTCAAACAATCCCTCACAAACGAACCCCTCTACATACATCCACAAGCCACTCACCTCAAATTTCACCACAATTTTCAGAAAAACTCAGCACCAAATTTCAACGCTGCCACACACTTTCACACGGGAAACGGAAGTCCAACAAATATCTATTACTGACCGAATTTCTGTTCAATTGTGATTCATATATAAAAATTTGTTTCTGTATTAAAATATTTTCAAATATTCCCCGTAAATTATATTTTCCGAATAAAAAAAAATTATTTCAAAATCTTTTAAAAAACTTCAACATTTTCGTTCAAAATCTTCAAAAATCTACATGTTGTTAAAAATTGTTTGAAATCTTTCCGAACTTTAAATTATTCTGAAAATTCTTTTTAAAACGTCTAAATATCTTTCAAAAGGATTGAAATTTTTCCTAAAATATTTAAAAAATCCTACAAAATTAACAAAATTTTATTGTAACCGTTCAGATTCTTTTTTGAAAATTGTATGAATCTTTAGAAATCTTACGAAATGTATTCTTAAAATTAATTTTTCAAAATAAAAAATCATTTTCCATTCCCCTAGGAATCTGGAAAACTTGTTTTTCAAACCTTTCACAATTCTTAAAAAGCTTATAATTGCTGCGTATTGTTTAATTTTATTTGCAGAATTAACCAAAAATGTTTTGTCAATTATTCCTTTTTTTATATTTTTCTAATTAAGAAAAATCGTTGATTATTTGAACAACATTCATAAAGGAATGCACAGTTTCTCCATTTTTGATGATAAATATTAATTTTTTTGCGCGATGAACTGAAAAACTAACATTATGTATGTCTTAATTGAAAGTTTGAAGAGTCCTTGGAGCGGAACTACTTTGTAAGAAAATAATTTATTTGGTTAATCACTCATCCCCTGTTATTTGAATTTTTTTATTCAAGAATTTACCTATATTGTTAAGATTTTTTGTTAATCATTCTTCTAATTACAAATTCAACTATTTAATGTTTGGTTGAACATTTATCTTCTTCAGTTAAAAATTCAAATATATATGGTGAAGAATTGATGTATTTTATTAAAAATTAAACGTTTTAGTTCAAAATTCTCTTTTTCTATTGGAAATTAACTTTTCAACTATTTTATGTAAACTTTGTCTTCTGTGGTAAAATGTCAACCTTCTTGGGGAATAATTCAACTTTTAAGTTCAAAATTCAACTATTGGTTAAAAATTGCATTCCAAATAAAAATAATTGGTTGAAAATTACAATAAACCGTAGAACATGTGGTTGAAAATTCATTCAGTTTGTCAAAAATTATTCTTTTTTGGAAGAAAATTAGTTTTTTTATTGGAAATTGTTTTTTTTTCAGCTAAAAATTTAACTATTTCATTTTTCGTCAATTTTTTTACAGTTTCTAATCCTTCTGGTCGAAAAATCATCTTCTGGGTTGAAAATTTAACTATTTGGATAAAAAAAGAATTTTTGATTGAGAATCAATCATGATTCTTGTAAAAATTTTATTTCTTTGGTCACAAATTCAATCGATTTTGTTGAAACTTCGCTTTTTTGTGGAAAAATGATTTTTTTTACTACAAATGTAGCTATTTCATTTTTGTTGGAAAATTAATTTTCCTCAGTTGAAAATTCGCTTATTTCGTTGAAAACTTGTATTTTTCAGTCGAACATTTGGTTAAAAAATTATCTTTTTTGGTATAATTCAATTGGTTTTTATTTAAAATGAAAATATTAACTCGTTTGATCGTTTTTGGTTCACAATTTTAAAAAAAAGTTTACGTAATTTATGCTAGGCCCCTAATGATTAGAAGCCGTTCTAATTTAAATATTTACATTTTGATAATATGAACAGCAGATAATCAAACTTATCAGCTGACGTAAATCAACTTACATAAATGGATATTTTGAAATAAGTGAGATGCAAATAAATGAAAATCTTATCTGTCATGAAGCAATACATTTTTGGAAATATTGTATTATCATATATAATTCTGTCAACATTGGGTATTGTTAAATGAAACTCGTTTTAAATTAATCAGTTCCTATTCTTCCTCAGAAATTCTTCTCTAGCGACAAAGAAGTGACACTGCATAATTTACTATACAATAAATTTCCACGCTTGCAACTTTTTAATTTATTTATTTTCATTTATTTATTTTCAACCAAAAAAAGTAATTTTCAACACAGTAATTAAATTTTCAACCAAAGAGATGAATCTTCAACTGAGAAAATAAATTTTTAACAAAGAAGTTTATTTTTCAACCTGAATTTTCAACATGAATTTTTAACAAAACGGTTGAATTTTTCACTGAAAACGATCAAATTTCGAACAAAAATGGAATAGTTACATTCTCAGTTCAAAAAATTAATTTTAAACCAAAAAAACGAATTTTTCCACAAAACAGTTGAATTTTTAAGTCAAAAATACGAATTGGCTACAAAACAGTTGCATTTCTAACCCAAAAATATGAATTTACAACAAAAAAGTTCATTTTAAATCAAATAATTGAATTTTGAACTAAAAACGATCAATTTTGGAATAGTTAAAATTTCAGTGAAAAAAATTAATTTCCAACCAAAACAATGAAATTTTCAACGAAAAAGTTACCTTTTTAACCAATTACTTGTATGTTCAACAAATTTGTTCATTTTTTAACCAAGCAGTTGAATTTTCAACCAAGAAATATGCATTCTCATTGCAAAATTCAATAGTTCAATTTCCATCTAAAAACTATCAATTTTGAACTAAAAACGATCAATTTTCAGCCACAAATGGATTATTTATATTATCAATTAAGAAAATTAACTGTTCACGAAAAATAGTTAGATTTTCATATTGGGTTCTAGTAATTCGAATAACCAATAACCAATTTCATAAATTTTCGAACATATTTTTGGGTTTTGAACTATTTTTAATCTCCTTGAAACTTTTGAAACTACAAAACATCTTTTTAAACTTCAATTATTTAAAAAAAAATTTCAACTTATAAATATCTTTTAAAATGAGTCGAATTTTTCCTAACTTGTTTTTTAAGTAGCTGCAAGATTAAAAAAAAATTCTTTTGAAAGCCTTTCAAAAATTCTCTTAGAATTGATTTTCAAATCAAAAATCGTTTGAAATTTCTCCAGGAATCGTAAGTGAATTGTTTTATACAAATTTTATATACAAATTTTTATACAAATTTTTATACAAATTTTCCCTGAAATCTTAGGGTAAGTGTAGGTTGTTGAAATTTAATATTGAAAATTAACTTTTCTGTTGGAAATTCACATTTAGGGGTTGAAAGTTCATATTTTTTAAAGAAAATTCTTATTTTCTCCTCGAAAATACAACAGTTTGGCAGAAAATTAAACTATTTGCTAGACGTATGAACTACTTTGTTGAAAATAATTTTTGCATTTGAAAATTCATCATTTTAGTTGAAAATTCATTTCTTTCATTGAAAATTGAACTATTTTGTTGAAAATTGGTTTTCCATTTCAGGTTGAAAATTATGTTTTTTGACTTGAAATTTAATTATTCCATTTTTGGTTCAAAATTCATCTTCTTTAGTTTATTCGTGTTTTCTTCTTAAGTTTAATTCACGTGTTCTGTTAAAAAATCCTTTTTCGTTACAAATGCAACTGTTTGGTTTAAAAAATATCTGTTTTAGTTGAGGATTCGAGCATTTGATGAAAATTTGTCTTTTTTTGGTTAGAAAAAAATGTTTCTTTTTTCGGAAAATTTTACAGTTTGGTTGAAAATTCATATTTTTGTGTTGAAAGTTTAGATATTTCGTTGAAAATTCGTTTTTTGTTTACTGACAATTATTTTAAAAAAATGTTAAGTCATCTTTTTGGTTGGAAATTAAATTATTTCTTCAAAATTCAACTGTTTTGTAAAAATCTTGCCTTTTTTGCTTGAAAATTAAACATCTTGAACGAAATCTTTATTCTTTAATAATTGAAAAATCTTTTGTGGTTGGAAATCCAACTCTTGTTGTAAAATATTGAAAGTTGATGTCTTATTCAGATCTGGATTTCCCTTTTTAAATATTCCTGAAAATAATATATGTTAAATAATAATTACAATTGTATAAACAATTTTAAAAATAGTTTAATGGGTTTATAACTGTTATGGTCGATACAATGCTAATAAATATTAATTATGTTAAAATATTTTTAAAAGTTATGCAAAAAATATAGATTGCGAACGAATGATTAATTTGTTTACTTAGCGTAGAAATTGATGTATAATATAATTTCAAGAAATGTAAAACAATTAAAGAAATTTCAAGGATTTCAGGGATCTAAGAGGATCTCCAATTATTTTAAAAGATTGACTTGATTTCAGAAGATTTAAAAGATATTAAGCTACATATTTTAACATATTCTACAGAATTTCACAATGTTACAAATTTTCAAAGCATTTCAAAGAATTTTGTGGGATTTCGGAAGATGTGGATCCTAATTTTAAGGGATTCCTAGAGAATGTTAAGAAAAATAAGAAGTAAAATATTACTTCAAGGCATTCCTTACAATTTCAAAGATCTTACGGTATTTCAGGGAGCGCAAAAGATATAAAGGATTTTATTGAATCACCAACTTCAAGTTATAGATGGGGAGGTGAATTGGCTCAGGAAAGCTGTTGAGAGATTCCCTAATCAAAAAATGGCCCGGAGTAAAAGCCATAAGATCACCTGGATTATAGGACATGGATTGACGAGGGCCTGAATTCAAACAAGCCTCTACCTGAACCAGAAATGTGCTTATTTCTTCGTAAGGGATCGTCCATAAATTACGTAAGACGTTTTTCTTTTGTTTGAATAAAGAAGGAAATAAAATTGCTGTGAAGTTGAGAAGGACACAACGATACAAACAAAAGAAAAACGTCTTACGTAATTTATGGACGATCCCTAAGTAAGGGTGGTATCTTCATTGACTCGCCGAAGGTGGTGTTTCGCTGACTTCGCTGATGTTTCCAAAATTCCTCTAAAATGCGGCGCATCTGGTGAACTAAATCGCTACACTGTTCCCAATGAAGAGAGACACTAAGGTTAAAGTCTTGACTCTTTGGAAGCTGCTGAAATCATATCTCAGAGTTTGACGTCTGCTCCAACGAAGTTTGTACCTTGATCGCTGGTCGAGGTAACACCAATTCCACGATGAGAAATGAATATGTCAAGAAAGGCATCAGCTGTATGATCGGAGACAGCTTTCAAATGCATCCTTAGTTGTTCGCAAGTAAACGGGTCCATCATAATTGACGACAGTATGTAGAAGGGGTCGGCTCGGAGTAGAATGAATTGCTGAAAGGTCTGCCATCAATTGTTCAGACTTCATAGCTTAGTGTCTTGAGCATGATAAAAATCGATGAGTAAAGGCCCTCGCAACTGATCGACCACTTATTGAATCCAGTAGGCTTGCCTCAAGGTTCCGAGAGTGAGCTGGACACCACCACGAAGACGTCGTCGATTATGATGATCAATAACAAGAGTCGTCAACGTTGACTCAGAGCGGAGAATGAGAGGATATTTCTCATTGGTAACCAAGGCTGAATTCTTCAACCTACCTCCTTCACGAAACAGTTTTTGTGAATCTAAATAGGGTTTTAACCGACCTAGCTTGGTTTTGGAAAGGAAGAGGTCTTCCTGATGATAGAGCCTTGATGTTTGCCTTAAAATAGAATTTCTGTTCGTGTCGAATCCAATCTGGGAGAGCTTTCTTGAGTTCTGATGATGAAATTAATAAAAAATAGTGTTGGACGAATCGTTGTAACCAGACGGTCGCTCGTAGAAGTTTATTCAAAGAAGAGTGATGATGGAGAAGTACCAACATAACTGAAACACAGCTAGCATTATGAATTGTTCATGTTCGCTCTTCTAAATCCACTTTAAGATTAGCTGATGATAGAATTCGTGGCCGAAGATCTGGAAACAGCAACCAATTTGGGCCTTACCACCAATGAGATAACGTTGTCTATAAGATTCAATTGCAGGTGGATCAATTGGTGCAATCAGACTCTCGCCCTGGGCCCGCTATCCTCTACAGTACCCCAGTTATCGAGCGCTATGTGACCGGGAAATCCAGTCAATTAGGAAGAAATTCTGCCGAGTAAATCACCGCACGTATCGCTCCGTAAAACTCGGTAAATCATGTAGTTATCGTCTAACTTCGGAATGTTATATTTACGATTATTGTTTGTTATTATAAATGTTCTTACTGGAAATTGTTTATAGTTCCGAATATTGATCACTTAGTTCTTAGTTTTTCCACCGCCAGGGAATACCCTGGTTAAGAGCTGATGAGACAAAATAGAATGTCTCGGAGAGTACCTTCAGACTTGATACGAGCCTGGGGACAAGGTACATGTCAGTGTGAAGCGAGGGATCTAAGAAGACCCATGCGTTCCAATGATAAAAGAGTGTTTGTGCCCGCTCAATATCTAACTTTATATTAACTCAGTGAATAAAGGACAATGAGATATATTTGTAAAATTCAAAGTGGTTTTGTAAATTGTCCACCCCGCCTCTGATTTGATTTGCGGCATTGGAACCATCCCGGTTTGTAACTTAGGTAATCTTCGGATGATTGTTACTGTGTGCAAAGTTCGTCAGCAGAAACGGAAAGCTGTTAGGAAGGGTGTGGTCGTCAAGCTTCAACTACTTGCTGAATTTAGCTCGCACTGTCAGGTAGACTTCATACATTTTCAATCTTATTCAATTTCATTCCATACAAATTTATTCTAGTTTAACAGATCCAGCTAACGAAATTTGTAGTCCTCAAAGCTGTGAAATTGAAGCGAGCAGATGTTGCCCTTCATTCAATTCATACTTTCATTCTACTTGAAGCACCTTTTGTATTGCAGTCCGACCACAATAGGAAATTTGCAAATTTTATTGTTTCCCTTCTTTAACTACATCATTATATAAGGAATTAATATTATATACTTTGCCCATCTCGTGACCCGAGGGCCACTGGCGACCGAAGGGCGTGTGCCGTTGAATCATGAGAAAATAAGTTCAGTTAATTTTTATTGATTGTCCAGCAATATTACATTCATTTTTGATATTTATAATTATTTTCCACGAGATCTAGGGATTGTGTGGTGGGTCTTGTGGCCTAGGTGGTTGGCCTGGTTTCCGAAGTGCTGCCGGTTGGGAAGGCGCATACTCCATATAGATGTAACCTCTCCGTGAGCCTCTTGGACCGGGCATGTACATGCGTTTTAATTCTACTCTATTAGTGTCCAGATTTCGCACATGCCATTGATGCATGCCATTGGGTCCTACATGACGAGGACTTTTTGGCATCGGTAGAGGTGGAATTGGGCGAACATTCCAAATACTTTTTGTTAGATCGTTAATATTATCACGTCCTTCAGGATCACTTGGTCTTGATTCTGTGAACAGAGATGGAGATTTGTGACGTTTTCGCATATGCTTTAGTAATGTTTGATGTTTAATGAATTGAAGTCACTCAAACAGTACATTACACTAGTTTGAACACCCAGGTTGACGCCAAAAATACGAACCTCCCTTTTCATAAAAATTAAATTTGTTCTTCGATTTCATATGACGAACGCTTAAAGTAAAACACGAAACATACAGACAAAATACTTTAGCAGACTTCACATCCAGAAATTCTCTTGAAGCAGAAGAAATAAAATAATTTTTGACGAAAATATGGGAATTATAGAGAAATAAACTCTTTTGAATAAAATTAAGGTATGGAAATAATTTTCACGCAGAGAGAGAAAGAATTTTCAACCACTAAGTGTCATTTCTAATCAAAAAAGATTAATTCTGAAACAAAAATATTATATTAAACTTTTCAATTTAGTAGGATTAACTTTCATGGAAAAATAGTTCGATTTTTTTATTGGGTTTTTTAAATAACTTTTCATGTAAGCGAAAAAACGGAAAAAAGGGTACAGTCCCTTCTATCAACTTAAATAATTTTGAATCGTAATTTCTTTCCTCTGATTCTGGATGATTGCAAAACACGCTTATTGATTTTATAAAAAATTAATCATTGTTGGAAATACTCTTAACATTTTGAGAACCTGCAGTATTTCTTATTATTATTATTATTTATACATAATGTTCAACTCACCTACAGAATTAAGCAGAAAAACCGCGATGATAAGCGTAAGAAGTACAGTTCCAGTAACAGTCTTCATTTTTTTATAGAAGTATTTTGTCAGCCTGACTGTTAAATTGAGAATACAATCACTGCTATTTATACTGAAAATCATTAGGCTTCACCTGAAAAATCTTCACGATAAGTCAAATTTACGTATCTTTTATGGTAGGCGCAATAAATTTATTTGCAAGCAAAAGCGAGGTCTTATGATTTTTATTGCACGTGCTATGCATATTATTTGCTATACTTGAGCAATTGTATAATGAGTTTAAGCGATTTGCAACTCCTTCCAATATTGAGGTTAAAAATAGGTTTTACTTTCTTCCCAATTTTGACTATTTCTTTCTTTTTGCCGTAAATGAATGCTGTGTTTTTTTCGTTTGAGAACCTTAAGGTTAAAAGTGGGCAGACTTGTTAATTTAATAATAAGCGTTGAGTAGTTTGCTTGATAATAGCATATGTTTTGCCTTTTTTTCATCGTAATTTCATTACGGCGAGAAAACCGCGCGGAATCAAGCACAGAAAAAACAGAAGATAAACTTTACATCGACTTCCGACGAAAGATTATTTGCAACAAAAATTCACTTCACAGGATAAACTTTACAAAAATATCGGATAAACTTTCTTTTTTATTCCATGACAAACACATGTATTCTGAAAGACGCGAAGTTGGCTCCACAAGTTTGCAGAATATTCGCTTTCATTGAATCGTGAAACGAATCCGCCCCAACTGGAAGTGGTATATTGCTCTGCGTCATTCGCTGAACAATATTTTCCTTTCGGTAATTGAAAGTAGGAGTTCGTCGTTCCGGATTCAACATTGCATAGTAAGGTGCTTGGTGAATTACAATAATTGATTTTAGTAGCAATTCGTAGAGCACCTTTCGCGTCCATTCTCCAAAATGAGCAGCATTTATTTCATCGTGATTATCAGCAGAAACTTTCTTTCCCATGGAACACTTTGAGCTGCCACTCAAAAACATCCAATATATGCCAAAATTGTCCCTGTGGTTTTCATCAACTTCTTCAAGCCAACCATATTATGAGTGATAATTAGAGCCTCACCATGATTCATCAGTATAATGAATCCCAATTCGCCAATCATGCTGAATCATTCCTGAAAATTTCGCTCCTTTCCCTGCGATTGAAGATTTCTCTATGAAAACTGAACAACGTAAAATCACTTATTTGTGATAAATCATCAACATTAAGTTGTATGTAATGCAACATTTTTTGAACTGTGGAATATCCTTTACTCATGTCAGATACACATTAAAATTAGTGTGAAGCACTATTCCTTGTAAATTTTTGGCAAATTCAATAGATTTTCTTCCTACTCTGGGATCCTGAGGATCTTGTGATTCACCTCCGTTCCTTGCTTGATCGACAGTAACCCCATCTACACTTCCTACACCAATATTCAAACACTTTTCTGTCCCTTCTACAACTTTATTGAGGTCTTCGCATACCCCTGTATCCTTCTCAGCTTGGAAACCATTTCTTGCACTTATAATAATTTCCTTCGTTACTTTTGGAAAGTTGCACTTTTTGATCAAAAAGTAGTAAGTCTTTTCATATAAAACACCAACGGGTTATCATTCTTCCAAATTTATTTCATGCCCTTCACAGTCCCACTTTTTTCCATTCTTCGAAACAGTTTTTGAATTCGATTTCTAGATTGGCCTTCAAAACCTTTTTCACTTCAACTAGTATCTCTTCAGTCGAGTGAAAACGATTTCCCCGTCCGTCTTTTTTGCACTTGTGTTTAAAGAGTCAATAAAAGAGGGACTGTCTAATACCGCATTAACCCCGTTTGAATAAGTATTGCGATCACTCATTTTGCAATCATTTCTGTCATTACTGGCGAAATAGTCACTCTCAGAATTTAAAAAAGACCTATGGTCACTACTCTTTGTAGAATTCATTTTTAGATTCAATAAATTGTCCATATATTCAGGGACCCCTTTATTCGCCTGCGGTTCGAGTATTGGGAAGTGACAATTGTAAGTTTCACCAGTAAATGGTAAATGAATCGTTCGGTCAGGATAAAATCTGTTCTCAAGGGAATTATAAACTTCAACACGTTCAATTTATGAATTGGGACGAGCCAGAAAAGCAGTTTTAGGTAAAATTAGTAGATTTACGATCACAACACTCAAATATTATTATAATAATGAAATTTTCCGACTAATTTTGTTTTCAATTCTTATTTAAAAACTCAAGCTTTTTCAATTTAATGTAGAGTTAGAATTATAAGATCTATTGACAGAAAATGAATAGTAGTAGGCACAAAATTTCAATATTTTTAGATTTTCAGAATGCTAAAGATGCGGAGGAAAGTGTCACCTCAGATAGATCACCGGATTTTGAGGAATCAAGTTTTTCTTCTGATAATGTGGATTCCAGTGGTCATTCTACAGATTCTGACGATGATTTCATCAAAGGTATCATTGAAGTCCTTGAAGATGAACCGGAGGAAGTTAGGCAACTCCGTGTTTTGGCTGTAACGGAAGGAATGTAGCAGGAGACAGTTGATGGATTGTTGAAGATTCTGCGAAGAAGATCTTTCCCTCAGTTACCGAAGTCGGCAAAAACTTTCCTATGAAAATCTGCATCTACCTATGAGATCAAAGAAATGATGGACTGCAATGGACTGGTTGGAGAGAATGCTTACTTTGGGATCGAAAAGGGTCTTCAAGTATGTATTGACCCTGACGTACTCCGAAAAGCTACCATATTTGTACAATTTAATGTAGATGGAATCGCCTTGTCTGAGTCTGGCGAGAAGGGTATCTGGGTTATTTCAGGGAAGGCTTACGACAAACCTGATATTTACAAGCCATTCCAAGTTGCAATTTACTATGGAAATTTGAAACCTGCTAGTTTAGACGATTCTTTGGAAGACTCCATTTCTGAAGTTTATCTTTTACAGGTGAATTGTATAACAATGATGGATCAAAGGTTCAATTTTAGCATCCATTTTTTTATCTGCGATATTCCAGCGAGTGCTTTTATGAAAGGTATAAACGGCCATATGAGTTTTCATGCCCGTGGAAGGTGTGAAATTAGAGGGTTACAAGAAGGTGCAGTGACACAGTATCCTCTTGTAAATTGTCCAGAAAGAACAGACGAGTCCTTCAGGAGTTGTTCGCAACGTTATCATCACAACTATTTATCTCCAGTTTTGCGAATTAGACCACTCATCAATATGGTTCTAATGTTCGTGTTAGACTTCATGCATCTATTCTGCGAAAGACGATTATTACTGAATTGGTTTGTGCTTTCTGGACGCGCAAACGTGGTCTTTAATATCTTTAAAAAATGGAAAACAACTGAATTGAGATTCTTCTTGTTATATTGTGGTCCAATAGTGCTTTTAAACATTCTTGATGTAAATTGATGTAGAAATGTTTTAATTTTACACGTATCAGCCAGAATATTATGCAACGATAATTTGATCGAAAAGTTTCAAGAACATGCAAAAATGTATTGGCAGAGATTCTTCATGTCTTTACGTGATTTGTATTCAAAAATAAAAGTTTCAAATTCGCACGCAGCTTTCCATGCACCTAACGATGTTATAGCTGTGGGCTGCAACTTCAGGTAGGATTCCTGCCTATCCTTTTGAAAACTGCCTTGGAAAACTAACAAGTCTCATCTGAACTCCAAACCGGCCTTTTCCTCAAATTTGTCGTAGGACGCGTGAGTTGACTCTGATAGACCCTCCAAAGCCAAAACTACTGTATAAATATCAAATTTTAAAATTTCAGGAATAAAATATCTTTAAACGGAAATTTAAAGAATATACCTCAACAAGAAAGTCTCCTAATAATTTTGTGATGCTCAAGAGCAAGTTACTTTTCGAAATGAAAGAAATCACTCGGACTCCAGAAGGCATACAAATTCACGGAAGTCCTTGGAGGATTAGACGGTCTTCATTTGTATATCCTACTGACTCGAAAGATCTATTTATGTGGGAGTTACAAAGTAAGCCAAGCAATAGCCTAATGAATTTCAATATCGAATGTATCTAAAGGAAAATGGTACGATTAGAAATGAATTTAAAAGAGAATGGTCCAATGAGAGTTTATTGTATGCCTCTTCTTCATCTCTCATATAATACAATGTAGAAAATGATAAACAAAATGTTGTTATTTATACATTGTATAATATATTTTTTTATTAATATTTATCAACATGCCCCCGTCTGTTTTCTTCTTAGAATAAAATTATTAAGAAATTTATTTATTTTCAGTGCCTCATTTATCTATTGGGAAAAGCAGGCTTTGATTGAATATGAAAATTTCAAAATTCAAATTTACCGTGTTCAACAGTCGATGTCGATTTCCCCTCAGGGCGGCGTTTCAGTTGCTGTTTCCGTCAGTAATAGCCAGAATTGGTAACCTCCAAAAATAGTGATATTGTGATGATAGAATATGTGATACAATCGAATGTGCAATTAAAACTTTCATGCTGTTTTAATGATAAATTCAATATAAATAACATCGAGGACACCTTTTCATAACCTGAATCATGCATTTTTTTTCAAAGAAACGCAAGAGACAGCTTGCTATTTCGTTTGCACCTCGTTCTGTTGTTGTGGACTGCTAATTTTCTCTTATAATGGACGATACCGCGTTCATATTGCGGAGTGTTTAGTACTTTTTGCAGATTAGAAGACGCACAATATGTTGTAGAATTCTTTGCCAGAGCATCATTCTTATAATCCGTCTTAAGGGTACGAGCAGCTGCTCTTTGCGTCTGATGATTTTCGTACTGACTTTGTAGTCCGATCTTTTCGGTCGAGCTCGCAGTTTCGAAAACGTTAAATAAATCGCATTGATCACTTTTGAGCTTCAAGAAACCGAGATTAAACTCTCGATTGAAAATCTCACGAAAAGCTCTTTCTGAAGCAATAAGTTCTTCTTCTTCCTGCTTGTCTTCAAATACTCGTCGAACCTTCTTCTCGTTCATCGATGCGACGTACAGTCTATGCATGCGACGTAGAGATAGATTTTGCTCCAAGTACTTCCTCTGACTTTTCTCCCTCATGTAGTGTGATTTAACGAGAGGAAAAAGGCTGATATGTTGTCTAAGCTCTGCTTGCATTTAGCATACGTATTGTCATTTCTTTTTGAATGAGCTCCTCTCTTATCAGGAGGAAGGGACGAGGACTTAACGGATTTCTCAGTCGCCACGCGTGCGCAACTAGAAAAAATGTCCAGAGTTAAAAGAAATATCGTCCGAAACACCTTCACTTCCCCGCCGTCTATGAGAAAGAAGAAGTTCCGAGTCAAATTATCTCGTGAATCCTCTCCTGCTTTTTTCGTTCGGTTAATCGGTGTGTACCCTTTCGTGTGTTTTTTAATGGAATGTCACAGTTTTTCTCAAGTCCGGAAGCCAGACCATGTTTATTATATGTTTTTGGGGTCGCTGAATCTGTATCCGAGGTCAAAAAACCTCAGAATGTCAGGGTTTCGACATAACCTTCAAAATAACTCGTAATCTAAGCTATTTACCGCTTCAACGTTTTGACTTTAGCCGTATATTAAACAAAAATCAGTTCAACCTGCGGGCCCGCTTTCTTACCCTGACCAGCCGCCAATACTGAGGATCTGACTCTCTGCATCGTAAAACGCTTACGTGTGCCTGCCATGACCGAGAGGAGGTGCCCTGGATGTCACTCAGAGAAAAACTTTCTTTGAAACAAAATCATCATCCTCTTGTCTGTTTTGTTTTGAACGACGTGAATTTATGTTTTATAGAAACCAAATTATTTGGCTGCAAGATTTGGTGAAGTAAGTAGCATAAGGAAATGTTTAGCTGCAAAAGGATTCCTGTTGAAACAAATGAAAATCCTCTCGACCTTAAATTCAAAAGGAAATTCTATTTAGGTCAAGAAACGTCCTTTTGTTACAAGAGGATTCGGATTCAGCGAGCCCAAAAACATATAATAAGGATGGACTGGCCCCCAGACTTGAAAAAAAAATTATGAGCTCTTATGAGGTTATGTAAGAACCCTGACGTGCTGGACATTTTTGGACATCGGATTCTGATTCAGCGACCCCAAAAACATCTAATAAATATGGTCTGACCCCCGGACTTGAAAAAATAATATTTTATGAGGTTTTATGAGCTTGTGCCAGAATCCTGGCGTCCTGGGGTTTTTTGGACCTCGGATACGGATTCAGCGACTGAAAAAACATAAAGTGAACATGGTCTGACCTCCAGGCCCGAAAAAAGATTTTTTTGTGTGGCTGGGCTATTTATCATATACCGCAAGAATACATTCATTCATACCTAATTTTGGGCTTCTTCAGTAATTGTGCTGGTCCTTTATTCATACTTACAACTACTGTTGTAGTTTGATTTTGTACAAGGGATAAAAAAATATTTCATTAAGCAGTACTTTGACACAATGGAAAGACGAAGGAGCTTTGGTCACCGTTGTTTTAATCCTTTCCCGAAGGATAACCATAAGCTCACTTCTGATCTAAGACCGATGTGTTCAAAATTTCGACAAAAGTACCCTAGCATATCAACTGATGCTAAAGTATGTGGATCGTGCAGAAAAGAGATGTCTGAATTTTCCCTATTTTCTCCTTTGTGTATTGAAGTGGATCCCATGCTTGAAGATGAATATACCCTTATTTCCAACAACAAGGCATCCATTCTGAGACCGACACATTATCTGAAAAAGAAAATGAGGGATTATTTGAGAGAGATTGTCCTATAAATGCTGAGAGCTCTTCTTCTCATCGTCTTTTCTTCTTAGAATTTCCCAATCCAAAAAAAAGGTAGAGCTTTAGCCCATGAAACAAAGAGTTTGGTTAAAGATTTTTACCTTGATGACGAATATAGTCGTTTGAGCATGCCTAGGGCGCGCGGCTGTTGGATCTTGCGATTCGCACTCGATAATGTATTCACCTCGCGCTTTACGCTCGGTTTCTCTGGATTTTTGCACTTCGTGTTCGATTTAGATGAAAAGAAAAAGTTATTTCGCAAATATTATAAAATTATCAAAACATCTACATATTGAGTGATTATTAAATTTGTTCAAGAGGAGATGAAATTTACTTAAGGTTCTATCGACCTTAAGAAATACATTCTCATCCACACATTCGCGCTCGATATTCGTTTCGGAAATACGAAAATATTATAATATAATATTTATTAATTTTTTTTCGTAGCTTGTGTCGTTTGTCCAAATATTAATTTATTCCATTCTTAAATCAGTTTTTTGCAAATGAAACAAAAACTACGCGTCCGATCAAAAAGTAATTAATAACAAATTTGTAGATATTATGCTAGTGTACAAATTTTGTCTACTCGTCTTTTTCCGTATCTTGTATAGATTGATCGCAAAATGAAATTTTTGCTTTTTCATTATTTTTTTGTGCGAACAAAATTTGAATTTACGATTTTCGAAAAAATCAATAAAAGTCAATAAATGTGATTTCGAAAAAAATCTTTTCACCACAACTCTTGCTATAGTGTGATTTTGCAAATTTTTGTAATGATAACAGAAAATTCAATTGCAAGTTTTGAAAATAATATATAAAAACTTTTTAAAAACAATTACTTAAACTGAACTGTTTCACACGAAATAGGTAAATAGGCGCGGATAGGTTGCGTTATTACGACTAAGGGCGAGCTAAAGAAGCTATTCGGAACGGTAGCATGTACCGATCCTTCTGTAATGTTCACTGCACCACTATTGTAATCTCGGTTCAGTGGATTTTACATATCTTACCGTATTTCATACCCCTTCGTTAAGAGCAGTTTTTACTGTTACGGTTACAAGAAACACTTTACATTTCTTGATTAGTAAATATTATATTTCTTTTTTCTGCGAGTAATGTGTACGTGAGTGTATGCTGTTGACTGTGTATAGGTTTGTTTTTTCATTCACAGAAGCTTCCGGTTTACCAAACTGCCAGTTAAAGTTTCTCGAGCGTCAGTGATTCCTTCATGCCTTTTCTGTAAACCCACTTATATTTCCTACCAAGCTCTCGACCGCGTTTAACCCAACTGATCAGCAATCTTTATCTAAAGTTTCATATATTTTAAAATTATGTACATTAAAATGTCAACTACCAAGTATAGTATTAACTAAAAGTACAGTTCAGAAGATATTCGTGTCAGTTTGCCACACTTTTATGTTTGTGAATGAAGTATTACCGAATTTCGTTTTATCAAAATAGAAATGAAACTTTATCAAAGTGTCCATATGTCATAACTTTACCCAACTGAGTTTGGTAAAGTTTCTCGAACTATTTTTCTCCGTGTATAACATGAAATGATCATGTTAATTTCTGCAATAATGAAGCTTCGGAAGAGATAAAATTGGACGAATAATGATCTGTTTTGTGGAAACTTTGTTCAAACAGTGAGCGTATGTCGATATAATTTTTCAGATACCGTTATTTGTTCTATAACATACAGGTATACAAGGGCATATACCAGAAAATCTCTATGAAACTTCATTTTTAAGTAAGTAAGTGTTTGTCTCTAGGCTTTAATTTACGACATCGACATAGATAGTAACTAGCGGCTGTCCATATACGACGTACATACTTTTTTGGGCGAGTGAGGCATGATATCAGATAGGGGGAGTCGGCAAATCAAAATAGAATACGTGGAATACGAAAAGCTCACTAGTATATATAGGGAAACATCTTGTAGAAAATTCCTTTTCTCGCTGAATCAGTATCATCTACTGCCACTAACTCGCTTCTACTCGATTAGTAAAAATGAGGATCACTGTTGGTACTCTAGTCCTTGCTTTTGCCGTTTTCCTTGATTCTAATGGTAAATATAGAATAATATGCCATCTTCACTTCTCTTACTTCTCCCTCCTCTACATCATAACCCCTAAAATTTTTCACATCCCTCACTTCTCATACTTCCATTTATGAGAATAATATAGATCGAAACAAAGCTTAAAAGTGAATTAAAAAAAAAAGAATTCTTTCTGGAACTTCTATTCTCGGACAGCAGTCTCCGTAGCACACTCGATACCTGAAGTTATTTTCCAAGGTAAGGAGGGGCAGCGCCAACCAGTTAACAGTCAATGATTTTTTTAAAGTTATTAAGATGTGGAACTGATCCACTTTTTTTCATTTCGAGTCCCACCTTATTTTATATCATATTTCTATAAGTATTAATAACATTAATGAAACAATGATTTAATAATTGAATTATTTTCAACAAGCTGTATTTCGTCGGATTTGCCCCACACCCGAGGGCAAAGCCAACCGCAGACTTTTATGAAAATCGAAACATCTGAAGATGGCAAAACATGATAGTTTGCTTCTGTGGTATTTTATATATTGGAAAAAAATCACCTTAAAACTTTTCCAGGAAGAAGAATATTGAATCGCGAAAAGACCGCTTCCAAAAAAATAACCATGTGCGAGAAAAACCTTGTAAAATAGCGGCGCATCCTGAAAATTCAAATTTTGACACCTGAAAAGGTGCGCGAATGTTTTATTTTTGCATTTAGAATAAAAACAAGAGAGTACTTCCGAGCATTTACTTAACTCTATCAAACCGGGGAATAAACATCTTAAAAGAAGCAGTCACATCCGAGAAAACTCCTTATCAATGTTGCGGTGCGTCTCCAAAAACGAAAATATGGACACACAAAGAGTTGCATAACTTTTTTATTTTTTGAAGAAATTGAAAAACAAAGAAGAACTTTTGAGCTATTACTTCGCTCTATCGAATTGTGGGAAGAACAGGCAAAAATATTAAATTACTTTATAAACAAAAATACCAAACATCGATTTTGACCCACTCCTAAATCGAACCGGACCACAATCTTTTACGGAAATATGAGTTAGGGATCGTCCATAAATTACGTAAGACGTTTTTCTTTTGTTTGAATAAAGAAGGAAATAAAATTGCTGTGAAGTTGAGAAGGACACAACGATACAAACAAAAGAAAAACGTCTTACGTAATTTATGGACGATCCCTTAGGTTAAAAAAATTATTTTAGGCCAATGAAACGCATTTCCGAAATTTGGCACTTACGCCCTTATGCGGTGTTGCCCTCCAAATCATTGTTGCTATCTATTTATTTAATTTCTTTGATTTTCTTAAAGATTGACACATGAAATAATAACAGTAAATGATAACTGTTTATTCTCAATTTGACATAGGAATAGTTACATAAAAAAAAATTATTTTCCAGACCAAAGTTTTATGTTCACTTATTCTATTCCTTTACTACTACTAGAAACACACACTCCTAATTTTGATTGAATCATCAGAAAGATGGTTTTTGCAAAACAAAGTTGAATTCAACAAAAGATATTAGAAATGAACGTGCTGAACACAGAAAATTTAATCTTCTATTTCTATTTGCAGAGTCCAGTTCACATCCCGACGAGAAACCTAATAGCGAACGTAATCCTGGCCCATCTTCTTCTGCTGCTGCTCGACAAAATTTGCCTCATCGGACTCTTCCGGAGGAGGCTCCTATTCATAGTAGGTCGAGGATTCCTACTAGCAGCAATCCTATTTTCGAACGTAATCCTGGTTCTTCTTCTTCTGCCAGACAACATTCACCTGACCGTACTTCTCCAGCGGAAACTCCTATTCGTGCCAGATCCATTTCTCCACCCGGCAGGCCACCTTCAGATGGAGTACTTGGCTGTACAATAGAACAACTTGGAAATGTTCGACTTATTCCTCGCACAAATAGGAACCGTCAATTTGAATTTCAAAGATATGTTATTCCTGCCGGTATGCCAATTAAATTGCGAGCAGAACGGAATAGATACGTGCCCGTGAAAACCCGAGAATACATTGTATTATCAACATCAAACGGTGACGTTTTTGCAATATTGGATCTCAGTGGGACTCTTTTTGGAATGTATAGAGCAGATAAATATCATTCGCGCGTAAAAATAAATATGATGAGCTGCGCAGTTGATAATTTGACTCAAGATGAAATAAAGGACTGTCCAGTAGGCAAAAGGCAACAAATCTTCTCGAACAGTTTTTTTAAAGTTTCTCAAAATTACGATTCACTACAGACCGAACAGAATCCCAAAATGAAACGTGATCCTGGCCCATCTTCTTCTGCTGCTGCTCAACAACATTTTCCTGATCGGACTCTTCCCGAGGAGGCTCCTATTCATAGTAGGCCGAAGATTCCTGCTAGCAGCAATCCTATTGGCGAACGTAATGCTGGTTCTTCTCCTTCTGCCAGACAACATTCACCTGACCGGACTTCTCCAGCGGAAACTCCTATTCGTGCCAGATCCATTTCTCCACCCGGCAGGCCACCTTCAGATGGTGTACTTGGCTGTACAATAGAACAACTTGGATATGTTCGACTGATTCCTCGCACAAATCGGAACCGTCAATTTCAATTTCGAAGATATATTATTCCTGCCGGTATACCACTTAAATTGCGAGCTGGACAGAATAGATATGTGCCCTTGCCAACTCGAGAATATATTGTATTATCAACATCGAATGGTGAGGTTTTTGCAATATTGGATTGTAGTGGGACTTTTCTTGGAATGTATAGGACCGATGGAAATCATTCGCGCATAAAAATAAATATGCTGAGCGGCGAAGTTGATAATTTGACTCAAGATGAAATAAAGGATTGTCCAGTAGGCAAAAAGCAACCAATCTTTCCAAACAGTTTTACTAAAGCTTCTGCAACTCACAATTCACTACAACACTCACTTTCCCCTACTCCTTCTCAGGAGCCTCCTCTTCATTCCAGGTCCGCGTCTCCTCCGGGCTGGCCTCCTTCTCATGAAGTACTTGGATATTCACTTTCAAATCTCGGATATATTCGGCTTATTCCCCAGACAAACCAGAACCGGCAATTCGAATTTCGAAGATATGTTATTCCTGCCTGTTTCACATTTTATTTGCGAGCAGAACAGAATAGATATGTGTCCGTGCCAGCCCTGGAACATATTGTTTTATCGACATCCAATGGTGACGTTTTTGCAATACTGGAGTATACTGGGATTCTTCGTGGAATATATAAGCCAGATGGATATCATTCGAGAATCAAAATGAACATGATAAGTGGTGCTGTTGACGATATGACAGTTACTGAAATGAGGGAATGTCCTGTGGGCAAAAATAACCCAATTTTTCCACGTTGGTTCAAAGAAGTTGCTTCCAATGAAGATACTCTACAGTATGTGTATCATTAATTTAATAGAAAAAAAGGTGAACTAAAATATATTGTTCTCTGTAATATACAGTTGGATCAAGATTAAATAAAAAGATTTATATGTATATTGCTATTGTTTAAAATTTTTTATATACGAAAAAATCATAATATGAAACAAAATTATTGTTATCGATTATTAGATTTCAAAGTCACATTTTCAAAAAAAAGTACTTGCTTTTATCTACAATGTTTGGTGGATCATAAAAAGTTATTATTTAATACTATTTGTTAATTTCATTAACAAACAACTGAAATATTCTGAAGATAGAATTCACGAAAGATTAAGAAATACTTGAGTCTTCTCTGCCTTGTCATGTTCACAGTATCTTTTCATTTATAATTCACTTTTTAATATCATTTTTTATATCATCTGTTTGTGAAATAAACAAATAGTATCGTAATCAAGCACATCTCGAAAATAGGATCAGTTTTAGGACATAAATAGAATACTTGAATTTTTAGTGAAAAAATTAATGTTCTACCAAAAACCAACAAGTTTTTAACTAAATAGTTTAAACTTGAACAAAAAGGAATATTCTAATGTATTTCAAGCGTTTTCCAAAGATTTTGTATGAAGATTGTATGAAAACTTTGAATAGGCTTGAAAGATTCTAGTTGAATTTCGAAGGATTTTGACAAATTTTAAAGAATGATTCCATCATATTCCGAAGGATTTCAAAGAATTTGAAAAGATATCCTTGAATTTCATGAATAATGTTGATCAGATGATTCATTAAGTAAAAAAAAATTATTATAAGCTTATTATAAGCTTATAATTATTATAAGCCACCTGAAAATTTTAATAATCAGATAGTAATAATGTGAGTCACGATCTAGTGAGAAAAACAGAACATGTAGCGAACTTGTAAACATGAAGGCATAATCATATCCGAGAAACTTTTAGTCTTAAGTCAGCGTTCGACAACTGTAAATCGATCCCTAACTTGCCAGGCCTACCCGAGTAAAAATAATTCGACCTGGCTAAGTCCCAATCCAAAACATAGTCAAGATATAGCCAAAACGTTTTCGCAAGACTCGCTCCTGGCTGCCAGCGAGACCTCCTCTTTCGCTTTCAAGCAAATCTCAAAATGTTATTTTTTTTCCTCTGTCGCTAGCAGTTCACAAGATAGTTGTATAAAATCACAGTTTCAATCTTTTTAAGGAAAATTGTATATGCCTGTAGTTTTTCAGACAGACAGGTTCCGTATTTTGAATTAGCAAGTCATTTATTACAAAATTACAAGTTTTATTGGTTGCAAAATTTTATTCTTTAGAAGATGTTAACTGTTTGGTCCCAGCCTAGCTCTCTAATTCCTGAAAATGGCAGGCCCTGCCGTAAGGGTATATAGTTTGCTAGAAACAAACTTAGATAGGATCATGTGGAAATCGCCCAAATTATTAAAATTTAGACTAATTTAATATTAAGCTCCTTGAAAGATGAATCCAAACTGAGAAGTTATTTAAAATATCAATCAGCGCAAATCAACTTATAATTTCGAAAAGTAGCAAATCTACTTCGGAAAAATGAATATAATTTAATGATCGACGAAGCTCTACTAAAATTAACTGATAGTTTAGATAGACCGGAATATTCTTCATCAAAGTTAGAGAATTCATTAACTGATTAAATAGTCGATCTTAACGAGATAGCAATAACATTTTAAAATCGAAGAGCGTTGATTATTCTGAACATTCCGTTACTCGAATTAAAATTTTACAACCTAATTAGAGCCATACCAATACCTTAGATAGTGTGGTTTTATAATTCTCTCATTATACCAAACGATCACTGGATTATATCAGATCAAACTCAAAACATGTTTATATGAAGGGTTCTTTTATATCACATTTGGATATTGAATGCACTGCGACTTCAAACTTAGTAATACTGATACCAAGCACGAAAATAGATAGCTATATAGCATTGAATGAAATCTTGAGTGCGAAAATAAAAGTAGATTTAAGTCATACTTCAAATGAACTAGACAAAGAAGAGATTCCGTTAGAACTAATCACTGAAACAATGATAAGTCCTGAAAATCTAAAGACTCTAGGAAGTACTATTGAAGATTTGAATGGAAGAGTAGAGTTAATAACTAAACGGAAAAGAACATTAACGTGGACAGAAAAGTCTTAGTCTCGCTTACATATTGAAGGATATACAACATTGGGATTGATTGGTTTTTGGATGATTGACTAGTCAATACTTTTACAATTTTAATTCGAACCTGTTCCTATAAACATTGTAGCTTCGGGAATAATGGACATACCAGACATGTTACCGAGGTACAACCGGAGATATCTATCGGCTCAGAATCTTCAACAAATGTACCTAGACGAAAGGTCAGGGGAACCTTCTGAACTTAAGATAAACGCTTGAATTTCAATCTTGGGGAGGGGGATGTGGATCGCTGAATTTGTGCATAAGTAAGCATATAATCTAACTTATCTTTCGACCGACGAACGCCTCTAGTATGCTATCTTACATAAATCTGGCATCGTCAGCGATATGTGTCCGCGGAATAATACAGGGTACCTCCGCTAACGTGAAAACCAATGCGGCAAAAGGTTACTTACAGTCCCAACGAGTAAACCGTAAGGTCGTACTGCTTGAAAGAGAAATCGAGCATTTTTTGTGAAATTTTAGTATTCAATAAAGGGAGAATTGGAAATAGTTAATTCCCATTTCTAAAGAATAAAATAAACTTAAATTCAGTTATTTGAGACAAAAGACATTGCCGTCTTGAAGAAAAAGTGGTGGCGAGCCAAGACGAACCTCGAAACGAAATAATTTCACTCGGGTACTCTCCAAGTCGTTCGTTTGTGAATACGCCTTCATGTTGTTCTGTTCAAGGTCTCTGAAGGAACCATTATGAGTGTCTACATGTTTCTTTTGAAGCTCGAGTTTTAAAGATAACAACTTTTATACACGGTGTGCCATTTCAATCTATCACCCCAAATATCTTCTAAAATGCTTTATTTACGAAAAAAAGGTTCGGACAAAGGTTAACCAGGACCGAGGGGGACAGAGGACTGTACCATCAATTTTGACCTTGAGGTCAATTCCGAAGGTCATTTGAGGGTCAAGATGACTTTTAAAAGGAAACCCCTATTTTTGACACCGGATCTGAAAAGAGCGGAAAATTTTACGTCAAAAATGTCTTATGAGAAATTTGCTTCTGTGACATTAGAAAGGTCAAATATCAAGATAAGGTGTTTAAAAAACGGTCATACGCATATTTTTGAAATTGATTGATGTTCTGAGACTAGCCAACCTTTAAGATGCTTTCAACAAGTCGATAGAATGTAAAAATGTAAACCACCTTGACCATCTTGACCTGCAGGTAAATTTTCAAGGTCATTTAAAGGTTAAAAGTCGAAAAAAGTCTTTTGAAGAAAAGTCAAATGAAGGGCAACTGTTTAAAAAGCTCTTCGAACCTTACTTTCAGCGTTACCCGGAAACAACGACGTGGACGTAGTCCCTTGCCTCTCACGTTTGGGGTGCTTGTTTACCGTGAGTCCCCTTGCCTCTCACATTTGAGGTGAGCATTGGGCATTCGTTTGGTTTTGGATTTCAACTATTTTCGTGACGACATTCACTTCATTCTCCGCTTTTTTATTCCGTTGAGAAAACTAGTCGCATATAGTGTTATCTTCTTTCGATAATCGAACTTTTTCTGATTATCCATTTTCTTTTCATAATACATATTAGAAAAGGTTTTGGTATAGTTTTTGAAACATTGAATGCGCTTCTCGATTTTCATATGTTCCTTCATAGTAGGTGTAAGCATACATTTGTTTTGCCATTTCAAATGTTTTAGCGACGACGCTCACTTTATTCTGCGCTTTGTTTTTCGGTTGTCACGTTAACTACGCCGCTGCACCAAGAGTTTACGCTGAAAGGTTTCCAGGTAGAAGACATCCTTCCAGACTAACAATAAGAACTTTGACTGAAAGAGCTCACAATGGGATTCTTCTTCGTGAACGCCAACACAGAGTACGACAAAAATGATACACGAGTTCTAACTGTTATAGCAGCCGTTCATATTGATCCACAAATCAATACTCGAAAAATTGAAAGAGAGACAGGTATACCACGTACAACAGTATCAAGAATTTTAAGATTTCTGAACTATCATGATTACCACATTACATCAACGCAAGCTCTCAGGCCCCATTATATTTTAGCGCGTTTTAATTTTTGTCAATGGGCTTTGCAGGTGGTACAGAATGATCCTAATTTTTTTTCGATATGTACTTTGGGATCGTCCATAAATTACGTAAGACGTTTTTCTTTTGTTTGAATAAAGAGAGGAATAAAATTGCTGTGAAGTTGAGAAGGACACAACGCTATAAACAAAAGAAAAACGTCTTACGTAATTTATGGACGATCCCTTTTCTCAGATGAAAGTCAATTCTACAGCGATGGACAGCTCAATAGACATAATTGTCATTATTGGTCGGTCATTACATATCCATGAGCTGATATTTAATATCCAATATTTATATATGATGTAATAATTTTTAATGGAATAGACATACATTGCCATTACATACCTGTGACCTTGAAAAGCCTACAAAGACAAATTTATCAGAAGATAGTTTAATTATCAACCTGACAAGGTAAATTAGAAAAAAGAAGATATGTATCATTCACTCTGAAAACAGTTGCTCTTGCTTCGTGGAATCGTAGATTTCTAGCATTCATACTTTATTCCAGGTTTCTTCAGTAACTGTACTGGTCCCTTTTCATACTAAAAACGACTACTTCAAGAAATTACCCTAGCAGATCAACTGATTCTAAAGTATGTCAATCGTGCGGTAAAGAGATGTCTGAATTTTCCCTATTTTCTCCTTTGCTTATTGAAGTAGATCCTATGCTTGAAGATGAATATACCCTTATTTCCAACAACAAAGCATCCCTTTCTGAGAGCGACATATTACCTGAAAAAAGAGCGATTATTTGAAAGAGATTATCCTATAAATCATGAGAGGTTTCCCTCTCGGTCAACATCCAAATCTAAAAGATTAACAAATTATTGTACTCATAAAGAGCATGAGTCGGCAATAAGGATTCTTCAACAAATCAAAGAAAAATTTAAAAACTCTTCCAGTAATTAGGAGAAAGTTTTACTTTTGATACAGGCACCAAAGTCTTGGGGTAGCAGGAGATCAGTTAAAGAATTCGGGGCGTCTGAACGCCAGGCTCGAAAAGCGAAACACCTGTTAGCAGAAAACGGTATTTCAACATCTCCCCATCCAAAAAAAAAAAAGAACTCTAGTCCATGTAATAGATTTTTATCCTGATGACGAAAATAGCGCTCGATCATATATTTGTCTCACACTTCGCGCTCAATCATGTATTCACCTCGCGCTTTAAGCTTGTTTTCTCTATGTTTTTGCACTTCGTGTTTGTACAAAAATGTAATTTATTTTATTCTCAAATCATTTTTTTACAAATGAAACAAACACTACGCGTCCCATCAAAAAGTGATTAATAAAAAAATGTGTAGGTCTTCTTTAGTATACAATTTGTGTCTATTCATCTTTTTTCGTATCTTTTATAGTTGGATCGCAAAATGGAATTTTTGATTTTTCATTATTTTTTTGTGCGACAAAAATTTGAATTTTTGATTTTTCAAGAAAATCAAAAAAAGGCTTTCAACAATATTGTAGTGTGTACAAAAGGGAACTTTTTTCTTCTCTCCACTTTTTTTATATCGTGCGTTGCTCAGCCTAAAATGTTTATTTTCGTTTGTTTTTTGGAATTTTGTAAATGCTGTAACTCCGGTAATTTCCCTTCTATCAAAAAAAAAGTCTTGAGAATATTTTGTTCGCCTTTGTGAGTACTATTAGTATCCGTTCATAGAATTTTCAATAGAAAAAAAAGTGTTCTCAACAATTTTCAAACTGTGCTCATGTCTTGAATTTTTATCTAAAATAGCCCAATCCAATAGGGTCATTCTTTTGAAAGCTTTGGTGCCAAAAATCTAAAAATCTACAGACAGACAAACAGACAGACGCCTAGTAGTGCCGTGGCTAGTTGGAGCAAGGCACCCGCGCTTTAATGACTTTCCACCACTCAACCAGTACTTTCCATTCCATTTCCGTTTTGGGATGTTTCTTAAGATGAAAAATTAAGCTATTTTTCCAGCCTAATTTAAAAAATAATCAAAAATGGGAGAAAACCTAAAAAATGTTCTTTAAAATGAAAAATTAAGGTGAAATAATTTTTTTGTCATACAGTGATTATTTTTATTTGAAACAAAATTTTAGGCAGGGACACTTGGGAAATTTAACCCTAGGTCGCAATTTTCAACCGATTCACCTGTTTTTTTTTTAAATTACTCAGTTTGAAATTCCTGACAAACTTAAGGCTGCTGATATTTTAATTTCTGTTTTTTCTGATATAATATTAATAAAGATATCAGACAAGATCACAGAAAAAACTGGGGGTAAGAAATGTTGCAGGTAATTATTATTTATGGGTAAAGTCGGCTAGGGTACAGGGT
>CAKNXH010000494.1:0-19018 GCA_932178445.1 Andricus quercusramuli | reverse complement strand
AGCAAATGGACGACAGTACAACAAATGTGCTTTTACAGTCTTGAATAAAATTAATGTTTTAAATTTAAACCTTTCAGTATCAATAATCAAACAAAGCCAAGGTGCTCAACCATTACTGAAAAGTATCCTTATTTCAACCATTTTCGTAATAACAATGAAAACTAATGAATCGCACTTCAATGCCAATTATAGGTATGGAGCACCGATTTTTCTGGCCAATGCAATGAATGCAAGACTGAGCATGTCAGAAAAATGAATTAAATTTCTTTCTCGAGTGAATTAAATTTGAAATATCAGTTAATTCTTTTTTAAATGAATCCACGTAAGGCACACTTATCGTAGCAAATTATTTATAAATATAAATTCGTGAATGTATTTTCTTTATATATATATTTTTAGAATGTATTTATATCTTTACGGGCTTTTTATGGTTCGTAACGCCGGAATCTTATGGCGACACCTCCGATGAACCTCAAAATAAAAATATAATTGATTTTCTGGGTTTCAAATAAGAAGTTTTCCATGAGAAAGTATAAGATTTCTCGTCGAATATAGCTGCATAAAAACTATTGATAGAAAAGCATAAGATTCCTATGCAAAGAGCATTTGATCAAACTTCTGGCATTCCGAAACATAGGATTTAATATAAGTCTTATCCACTAAGATTTGATTTTGATTTCTAAAATTCCTTTGATCAAATCAGATACGATATTCACAAATCAGTAGAGAATAATAGAAATTCCTAACGTCTTCGCGGACTAGATGGAGCTATCAATTGAAAATTATTTGCATTAATTTTTTTCTGGAATAAGATCTCCTTTCGCTTTGCTAAATATTCAACCATAGATTTCCAGAAGGCTGTTGTTGTTGAAAAGGTTTGAACAAAAATAATTAAATGAGTAGATAGGTCTTTCTGCGGCTTAAATTACTATTCTGAATGATTAAGCTTTCAGACCTAATTCCTATTCATTTCGGACAAACTTAAATAGAATTTGAAAAAGAATAACAATTAGGATAGAATGCATATGATGAAGCAAACATTTTTATTTTTGGAAAGCTTGAAAACGTTTTTAAGATTATCAATTTAGTATGGCATCATATTTACCAATAGAACTGATTATCAACGTCAAGATAAAGACCACAGTATGAACGATCCTCATGTTTGGCAATTAGAGGAAAAACTGATTCGTAAGTGAATAAAGAATGTGCTCATCAGTCTATCAAATTAATATCCTGGTGTTGCATCAAAGTTTATATATGTTATCTCAATCTTTATGTCATTAATGATAAGCGTCAAACCTGTTCTGCTTAGATTCATGTTTATATTCCATATAATTGTCCAAGAAACAAAATTTTTTTTCCTCAAGAGAGTAAACTTCGGGAATAATAAAGCGGAGTATTATTATCTTCTTCATTCCTTTATTCTTATCTTTAGTTGAATAGCTGAATTCTTAACCGAAACATATTAATTTTTAACCTGTTGTATTTTTAACAAATAAATATTTCATATTTCACAAAACAGACAAACGTGTTACAAAAGAAGTAAATTTTTCAAATCAAAAATATGAATTTTTGACAATATACTTGATGTTTTTACCAGGAAGATCAATTTTCTACAAAAAATTAATTTCCCACCAAATAGGATGAATTGTCAACTAAAATAATGAAATATAATGGTTGATAGTTCAACCAAAAAAAGATTTTAGCTTTGAATAAAAAATAGTTGAATTCACTAAAATGGAATTTTTCATAAAATAGTTGAAGCCTCAACAAAAAATATGAGCTTTCAAACCAGAGGATTCATGTTCTGTCTCAAGAAACGAATTTTCAATAAAATAATTTGGAAAAAAATTTAATATAAAGGATGAATTTTGAACTAAAATAACAAACATTCAACAAAAAAAGAGTGTTTTTAACAAATTTGTTTAGATTTCAACCCAGCAGTTGAATTTTAAATAAAATAGACAAATTTTCAATGAAAAAGATTTACAAAAAATTGTTATGCTAATCAAGATTTGGATCGAAGATTTATTTCAAATAGAAATTAAAAATCAAGGATAACTATTAATTCTGTTCCTTCATTTGCCTTAGGATTATATAAATACAATTTTCCTAGATTTTTCAAGCAAATTAGAACAAATTTGAAGATTCCAATTTTGCCGAACAGATATTTGCAAAATTATAAGAATTTTTTCATAAAATACGATTACACCCAGTTTTAGCAGCAATTTGAGTTTCGTAATCTCGAAAAATTGAAAAATTCTGTTTCAAAATCTTCTACATTCTTTTCTGAAATTTTCTGAAATCTTTTTAACTGTTGAGAAATATTTTTTATTACTTTCTGAAAATTAATTCTTCTATATAAGAAATCAAAATGCAATTTCCCTGGTATCTTCATGAAAAAATGAATTATCCGAAAGCAGTTTAAAATACTTAGAAGCTTCAAAATTGTAATTCAAAATCCAAAAAAATGTAGATTTTGTTATAAATTTCCTAAAATCTTTCAAAATTCACATTATTTTCGAATATTTCCAACACTTGTAAAACTTTGAAATATTTTTTTAAAATATTTCCAAGATTTCGCTTAATTTTGAAAAATATATAATAAATATAAAAAGTTACAGAGGAGGATTAAAAAGGAAAAGGGAAAGAAGGATGCAAAGAAGTAAGGTGACAATGGCGCCTAATGCCAAAATACTGCGTAAACAATACTCACATGTTTAAATACTATACCTTTTCAAAGAAAAAACAGAAAGTCCGTATTTCTTCAACAATTTTTCGACCAATTGGGACATTATTATGCACCTTCCTAATTGATATCTCCTTTATTTATAGACAATCATTTTCAATTGTTTAAATAATTGAACATTCTTTAAATATTTGCATTTCTCTAAACATGTGAAAACCGTAGCAGTCTGTCGTCATCGATTTCCAGATGCCAAAGAAAAATTATTACAATTAAATCACGTTCAACTCATAATAATTGTTTTCTAGAAATATTTTTTTGAGAAAGTCACACCGAACTTTTTCATCTGTTTCCGGAAAGGACTGGCTAAGGCATTGCCGGGAGATCGAAGTCCTGGGCATCATAGTGCATTGAGTTCTTATTATCATTTGTGATCACAAGTCACTCGTACTATTTTAAGTTATACTCTACAATTATTGTTGTATGTTTTCAAAACTTCTGAAATCTTTTGTAATTTTTGAAATTTTTGTTAAATATTATCGTATTCTAAACATCTTTCAAAATAATCTGAATTTTTTCTAAAATTTTTTCATCTTGCGAAATTGAGAAGTTAGTTAGTTTTAAAGATGGATGGGAAGCCGATGGAGAGCTCCCCTGGCACTCAAGCTATAAAGCCTATTGTGCCACACCCTTATCTATTTTCTCCCAAGAGTTGACCTCAGACCTCTTGACCTGGAAAGCATGCTGCCCTCTATGCAGGGGGAAGGCCAAGAGCACCTGATCCCTAATGCATCTCTTGACCACCTTCTCCAACGTCTTTAGGATGAAAGACGTTTCGCTGATTGGTCGGAAATATTTTGCAGCAGTGTAAACCTTCCTCTAAGGTTTGGGTACGAAGGCCGCTCTGCCATTTTTCGATGCCGATCGCACGTGTTTGAGGGCCATGCTTGACCTAAATGATTTTGTCAGAGAAGGAACGACTGAATCCGTGCCTTTTTGTAAAAGCACTGGATAAATGTCATCTGCCCCTGGCGATTTAATGGGACAGAAGCACTTTACGGCCATTTCCACCTTTTTGTAATCAGTGACCTTAGTGGCTATATTCCATTCGGCACATTCTATCCCTTGCTCCCGGCCTCTCCCCTCTTGGTCAATTCGGATTCGATTCCATTATCGAGCCTTATGAGCCCGAGGCAAGCATCCGGATTTTTCGCCAGGATCTTGTGGAGCCTCGGTGTTCCCAGAATGTTTTTCGATTCCTCGCAGAAGACCCTCCAATCTTCCTGCCTAAACTTTCTTATATTTTCGTATTGCTTTCGCACTAAGCTGTCTTATAGATGTCCCAGTTTTAAGGCAATTAATTCTATTTTTCCTATTTCAAAAAATTCTTGTCTTTTTACGCAGTCTCTCCAGGTGGGTATTCCACCATTCTGCTTCCTTCTTAGACCTAATTGTGCTTGTACGTAAATTGTTCTCATATGATGTTCTCAAAGCCATTCGCAGAAAATCCGCGGCGTGCTCCAGCTCATCAGTGGTGCCATGGCTTGTGGGGAATTCTGCAAGTCTCCCTTCGAATTCCTCTTTATGTAAGTCCTAGAGTGTACTTCTGGGGTTTTTGATCTTAGAAATTATATCTCTCCCTCTCTTAGTGATATTTGTGCTTTCCCACACCTTGTAGTGAGAGTTTGCATCACAACTCAACGGCAGAGGAATCTTGTTCTATTGACGGTGTTGAATTAGAGCCTCCACCTTTTTGGGAGGCGGGAGTCCCTCGGCATCGCCAGGGAAATACCGCGAGGCAATAAACACCTGTAGCCTTTCTCCGCTACTGCCCCTGTGTCTCACCTTGCTAACGATGAGATCTCTGCAGCAGAACTTAGGCTGCAAGATCGCATCCATACACTTGACGGCTATGCATGCACTTGGCGCTTTTATTCGTGGCCCCCCATATATAGCGCCACATCCTGACAAGCCACTTATTCTTTTCCAGTATAACCAGGGTTCTTGACTTAGTGTATGTCTTGCCTACACCACTGACAAACGCCTTGCTAGAACCGCCGAGGCGCCTTTGCCATCGTGCAGGTTCATCAGCATCATGGGGATTCCCATGTCTGCCATCGAAAAGATAATTCAGGGCTCCTAGATTGGGTCGGTAGTCCAGATCCGCAAAGGATCCAGAAGTTCGCACCGCTCATGGTGGACTTCCCCCTGAGGAGCCTTCCACCACTACCGCTGGGTTAGAAGAGGAGCCCGGAACGGGCTCCTAATTGTTTTTGTTTTGCTTTTCGTATTTCATTCATTGTCCCACGAGAAGCTAGGAAAATTAGAAACACTCCCTGCAGAGTCCCGTTTGCAAAGTCCTCATTAAGGCACCTCCTTTGAGAGCCCTGCCTGTCCGCCACTTCTAGGGGGGTGGGGGGCAGGCCGGGATGTTCAGGGATTTGCTAACCCTGGTACCATTCAGCTCTTGACAAGGCGATCACATCGTAGCTTGGGAGCATGAGAACTCGCGCCCTCTATATTTCAGAAGGCTCCGCCATTACACCCTGGAAGGATCGCTCCTTGGTTCAAGTCCCACTGACCAGAGTCTGTTTGTTCCCCAGAGTAACTACACCTCGCAACGCTCCCTCTATGATTCACCTATCCAGATCTATAGTCCAATAAGACCAGTAAATCCTCCCACCAACTACAGTTCTAAAATTGTTCAACTTTTTAGGCCACTAGCTAAAACATTAATGTTCATTCTTGGAGCTTGAGCTTCGATTTTTTTTCTCAAGTTTGTCTATTTAATTTTCTTTCGATCCTCAAAAAATAATTGAAATTTTATTTTTTTTCAGAACATCAAGGTGAAAAAGTAGGCTGGCAATTACTATTCATGAGAATGAGAGTTAATTGAAATTTTTCCAGAAGATGCCATCCCTTATGACTATGTAACTTCGCATTTCTATTCGTCACACTTGTATTAAATATTATGAAATCTATAACTGAAAATAAGTGTAAGGATAAGTATTTTTTCTTCAGAAAATAATTTCCAAGGACCTTCGAACGAATAGAATAGATAAATATAGAGAAAATTATCCTCTCAGACCAGTTGTTTCACAAATTAATACATCTACATATGTTTTAGCCAAAATATTGAAACGGATAATTTCCGACTCCTTAAGTACCTTTGAATATTCTGCTGAAAATTCACTTACTTTTGAAAATTACGTTAACAAAACGAAAACTCCTGATGATCATATCATCGCTTATTTGGACGTCTTATCACATTACACTAACGTTATTTTAGATCTTGTTATTAAAGCAATAGAGAATAGGTGGCATCACATTAGTAAGAATAGACAAATCCCGTTAGATGATTTAAAGAAAGATATCACCTTCTTCACGAATTTCAGTCATTTTAAATTTGAGAAATAATTCTATAGGAAAACGTCTGGCAACTTCGTGGGGTCACCTGTCTCCTCAATTTTCCCTTAGATTGTCATGCAAGATTTCGAAACCAATGTCATAAAACATTGGGGTTTGCACTTCCGGAGTATTTTCGCTATATAGACGATACTTTTGGCATTCTTCCTGTAGATAAAATTACTGTTACAGTATCATAGATAATTTCTTACAACAGCAGATTACAGTTTACTTCTGATATTGAAAACAAGAAATGTGTTAACTTTCTAAGTTTACAACTTTGCCGAGACGATGATAACTCAATTATTACGAATTGGTTTAGAAAAGCAACTGATTCCGGAAAACTTGTGAATTTTATATTCAACCACCATATTCAATATAAGATAGGGGCTGTTAAAAACCCCGCCGATGCCGCTATTCTGCCATCTGATAATACTTGCAACGCTGATGAACTACAGACTATTAAAAAATACATGTGGTATGACAATTGTCCTAATGATCTCGTACAAAAACATATACGCAAAAGACTTGCGGAGTTAGATTCAAAGGCAAACCATGCTTCTGATAACACCCCAAATGTTGATGGAATTTCTCATGTTGAACACGGGATCATCTCCATCCCTCTTTTAGCGACAATTTCATAAAATTTTGTAAGGCTATTAAATAAATTCCGAATAAAAACAGTTTTTATCCAAGTATTCATCCAGTTTGAATGCCATTGAGTGGTATGAGATTGAAATCCTACATGCTGAACCTAATTATTACTGTTAAAGATAATAATAATTGTCAACAAATATTCTTCAGGGGAAATGAAACCAATCTGATTTTTCTCGAAAAAGACTTGGAAAACGTAACACACTGAGTTTCTATTATCATTTGTAATTACAAGTTACTCGTAATACCTTAACATGTCTTCGGATAATAAACATTTGTGTCAGTTTCACATTTTTTTAATTAAGTGGATGACGTGGGTGATTGTAGTTTGCGTGCTGTATTCTAAAATTATATGAGATGGGGCGAAGGCGGCCTACTGGAGTATCTTCCTTTTCATCTGCGGTCAGTGGGGTGATCGTTCCGCTTTGCGTGTTCATTTTTACTCTCCTTTTACCGTTAGTGCGCGGAATGTGGGCATATATTCCAGCGAGGTGATTACAACTCTCCAATATTGCAAACACTTCACTAGCAAATGTTGATAAAACAATGTATTCCTGCGTTGGAATGGGGCCATATTGATTCAGTCCATCGAGTAAAAAAATTGAATTATGTGCAGGAAAAGTGTATTTTCGAAGTTGGAATACCCGGTTCGCATTTTTATTGGATATCAGCTGAATAAACTGAAGCTGGTCAATTTCATATACAGATCCGTCAGAAGAATGAAAACTGGTAATTGGAGCCATGAACCTGGAAACAGAAGGTGGCCTGCCACAAGGAACACCAGCAATAGGGGCGGCATTGAATAAGCACAAATGTTCCCTAGTATTTCTTTAAATGAAGAGAGTTATTCTCAAAAATGTTTTGAAATTTACAGGATACGTTTTTTGATCATTTTTTTGTAAATTTCTATTTTTAAATTTATTAAAATGAAAACTCTGGTCCATCTATCATTGATAAAAATAACTAATGCTTCTCCTCTGAGAAAGCAAATACATTTGCGAACAGGAAGCAAAGATCAATTTCACAGCTAGTTTGAAAAGGTGATTAGAAAAATTAGAACATAATTGCTACCTTTATTATTAAAGAATCATTCTAATTTTAATTCAGATGTAATACCAAAAAAACACATTGATCAAACCTTGAACGGCTTATCACAAAAACCTTTATAACAGCTAATTAATAAATTTCATAAATTTTTGCTCAAGTAGTAAAATTTTTGCATTCATGTTGATAAAAAATTAGTCGGGCTGAATGACAGAAATTGAAGGTCAATATAAGAATCCTTTGGGGGAAAAAAATTTAATTCATAAAAGATCTATTGAATTCAGTGGATTTTAAGGAAATTGCAAAAAATTATAAATAAATTCAAAAAGCTACTATAGTGACTTTATCTCAAATGACTGACTCAAAAGTGATATGAGAAAAAAAATGACAAAAATGACGCTAATGGCTGTGTTGTAGCCACGAATATCGATACAAATAAGTGCAGTATATATTTTCGGATACGGAAGCCACAAAATGATCGGAAAATGTGACGTAACCATAACTAGTTCAGTTTGAAAAGTAACTCACCCATCATTGTGGTTCAAATGCACTACTCTATAATCATGTGTGACGCAGCGAGCGGGGCCTACTGGAATTTCCTCGATTTCATCTGATGACAATAGGGTAATTGTGCCGCTTTCTATGTTTATTTTTGCCCGTCCTTTAGATTTGGTGCGAGGATTATATTTATATATTCCAGAAAGTGTATTGTCACTCGTCAATATTGCAAAGACATCACCGCCGCATGTTGATAATACAATTTGTTCTTGGGGAGGCACTGGCGAATAAACATTCATTCCTTCGATTACTTTAATTCGCTTATCCGCAGGAAATGTGTATCTCCGGAGTTCGAAACGCCGATTCGTATTCTTATTGGAAATAAACCTGATAAATTCAAGTTGTTCAAGTCCATATCCATTTCCATCAGAAGAAGGAAGCCTGGTAGGTGGAGCTATAGAGATGTTATAAGGAGACCGCGACCTTGCACGTTGAGGCTGTTCGGCAGAAGAATGCCTGAGCCGAGAATAAGGTCGGACAGGAGGAAGAGAACTGGTACTAGGATCTTGTGCAACGTGAAAAAATGAAGAAGATGGACCGCCACGAGGAACACCAGGAACTGGGGCGCCATTGGGCAAACACTCAAACTGCGAACTTAATTCTGCAAGGAGAAACAGACGATTATACCGTTCTGAAGAAAGAATGCTTTTGCATTACTAATAATAATCAACAATAGTCAAAATGGAAACCCTAAATATTTGTCACGTCAACGCTTAGTCTTTACCTGCCCATTATTAAGAATTTAAACAATATTGTATGTCCTGTACCTACGTCTGTTCCACTTACGATGGTACGCGTTTTCTTGGAAAGTTTTGCAGATATTTTGTTCCTTTTTTTTGCTTGAAAGTACATTCAAAGGGCTAGAACGCACTTATCTAATAAATTGTCCAGTCCCCATTGTTGTATAAAATAGCCTGACAGTTTCTCGGCTTGCTTTCGGCCAGTTTTTCTGCATAATCGATAGAGTCAATGATACACCATATCTCCCTGATATGTCGGCAGAGCTGCTTTAAGGTGAACACACGCTTTCCTATAAGTTTCCTCTTCATTATACTCCAGACATTTCCAATCGGGTTAGCATCGGGGGAACTTTCAGGCCAGCTCATCGTGTTAATGCCATTTTCACTTTTCGTGAAGGCAATGCGTTTTTCCATGTGGGTATCCGAGAGTAGTGGTTTCTGCCTCGTGGTACGGTAATGGATCTTCGCCTCAGCTAATCTGCGTCTTATCGTGTTTACGCTCACGTTTATTCCCTTTTCGGAGAGTTTGGCCTTCGCTTGACGTAGTCGCAGAGTGGGCTTCCGCGTCGTGGCTCGCTTCTCCACTTGTTTTCGCAGGTCGTCGACGTTTTTCGACGCCAAAGTCCACCGTGGGACCCAAACTGTCGTCACCTACGTTGGGAAGCGACACGTCGTTGGTTGCGTCAACTGAAAGACCAAGGAGTACCATTTCAACGAGTGTCGCCTTCCGTATCGACCTGGATTCTGTTGAGATTGTGGAACAGACGTGTTCCACACTGCCTATTGCATCTATCCGCATGGAATCAAACATGAGACCTGGTCGACTGGCTCAGGCTAAATTACGTAACCTGGCCAACGTGGATGATTCCAACTGACCATCAATACCTGGTCAGCGAAAGGGAGCAAGAGCTCAAGAGACGAGTCAAGGCTAAATTCACTGGCAGCGAGGACTACCCCAATAGATTGAGGCGATTCCTTATCAGGAAAAATGCCCTGAGTAAGGGGGCAGTTCCAGCACACCCTGAAGCGCTGAGTACCGTCCAACTCTCAGAGAAAAAAGGGAACTTGCGGTTAAAGCCCTGTAATCGCGGGACGTCGACAAAAGTCTCGACGAAATTATGCGGGAGAGGCCAGAGCTGGATGACGGTGAGGAGGTGAGGATCATCGTTCCGAATAAATACAAAAAGAAGTCCACCACGTAATCGCCAGCGGTTCGTCAAACTTTGGAATTAGTTTCGACAGTAATTGTGCTGTCAGGTTATTTTTAATCTTTCTTCTCTTGACAGTTGTCGATTTTATCATTTACCAATGATCGCTAGCGGTTCGTCAAACTCTAGATTTAGTTTCGACCGTAATTATGCTGTCAGTTCATGTTTAATTTTCTTCTCTCGACAGTTTTCGGATTCATAATTTTTTTCTATTTTTATTAACATTAAGTTCGTCGCAGTGTGGTTCTTTTGCAAAATTTAAGGGCACTATCGACCGGTATTGTGTCTCAATTCGACCAAAACCCCTATTGTCCTACATTCCATTACATTAATAAACATAATTATCGAACCAAAATATTTGCTAAGGAGATTCCAGAGGTATACTATTTAGAAAATTTTGTGTAAATGTGATGCTGTCAAAATTGATTCACGGGACATGAAATTCAACTTCATACAAATTTCTTTAAATTTGAATTTCGTCGGTATGTCAGATCTCTGACTGCCTCGTGGCTTGAGTATCCGGCATGAGGTCTTGGAAGCTACGTGTGGGTCGCGCGCGATAGCTTTTGCGGGATCTCGAGCACGAGGCAAGCCGGAAGCGTCACTTTTTCGTCGAACGCCCTACCGAATATTGTGCTCTTCATTGTTAAAATTCGACGAAATTGCGGCATTATTGGAATCGACTGAAATATAAACTGAAAAAATAGACGAAGCATTAAAGGAATAAAATTATATATCGAAATTGTCGAAATAAATTTGAGAAGTCGAGCTAAATTTGTCAAATGTAAGTACCCAATCATCCATAAATGTATATCTCTACAACTTTGTAGCTTTCCTGCTTATTATTGGTTCTTCCCAATGAATCCTCCCTGCTTATTCGTCTCATGCTTTTATTCACTCTAATTTTTTCCTTGCTGATTTGGATTCAACCAGCTGGCGCTCAACATTTTTCAATTCATTGTAAATCTATCTAATTGAGCCTTGGCGGCTCCGAACCAAACTGCGCTAAGTCAGGGATGAATTTTGGAAAAGAGTAGAACAAATTTATATTATCATCGTCAAACTCTAAACCAAAATTTCATCCTGTCTCAATAGACTGCATATTCTGAAGCAACATTTTTTTATATTTGCGGTAAGTTCAAAATTGTATTTGAAATTATGGAAATAGTATAGTATTATATTCACCAATAGAAGTAGATATCACCGCCAAGATGAAAAGCAAAATAAAAATGATCCTCATTTTTTGCAACTGGAGGAAAAACTAAGCCATGTGTTGATAAAGAATTTGGTTGAGAGTGTATCGAATGAGAATTATGCTCTTTTATTGGAGTATATACTTGTCATCTTAAGCGTTAAACAGAAATACCGAACATCTTGTTTCTATCCTTTTATTCTTATCGCCTTAATTTTTATGGTTATCGCTAAAGTGATAAGATGTAATTAAATACTTAGAAGCGAAATTCGTCCACACAATTCTGAGCTGAAGCTGCCCTGAAATATATATTGAGATATATTGAGAATTAAACTAACATCCTATAATTTTTGAACATTTTTAAACAAATTTTATTTTCTTAGAACCTTTCAATATGTATTTTTCAAGGTGACACTTAGAAACACATCTTCTTTTCTTCTAAAAAGACTTGGAAAACCTAATACGTTGCGTTTTTATTATCATTTGTAATTACAAGTTGCTCGTAATATCCTAAGATGGCTTCGGATCATCACAGTTCCACATTTTTTTAATTGAGTGGATGACATGGACGATTCTGGTTTACATGCTGTACTCTGAAATATTTTGAGATAGGGCGAAGGCGGCCTATTATTTAAATATGCTAGGATCATAGATCGTATGTATTTTATTGATTGAAGGGAAAAAATAGTATCTTCCCAACATTTCGCGAATCTTTTGTAATTTTCTCATATATTTCGTTAAATATTATCTCCAAATAAATTTTTCAAGATAAAGAATCACTTTTGAGATATATTTTCAAATTTCTAATTAGTTTCGAAATATGTTTAAAAATTCTGAATACCTTTAAACTAGTTTTAATTTACTAAATTGATGATGCAAAAAATTCATAATCATTTATTAACAGATAAATACATTAAGCTTAATTTAATATCGTCGAGGGGTTATCATTATGATCCTTTCGTCATTTTCATAAAGATGATCAAAGAGTTGAGGACATATTTGTTACATTTATTGTCAAAGAATTATCATAACTTTAATTTTCCCTTATAGACAAATTTTTGGAATTGAAATTCCTCATTCAAAAATTTTGATTCAAAGAGTTCCGGAAAACTAAAGAAGAAAACAAATAAAAACAACCACTTGAAGCAATTTTTCACGCAGTATGCAACCAATCAGTCAACAGCAATGAGTGAGAGATTTTGAAGAATGTTATCATATCAGTTTTTCATATATGAATAATCAACTGATTTCTATTAGAAGCATACTCACGTTAGAATTCTCCCATAATCAGATGTAATATCAAAAAAATACATTGATCGTTCTTTGGACGGCGTATGACAAAAACGTTTATAACAGATAATTAATAAATTTCATAAATTTTTGAAGATAATTTTAGAGAATTAAAGGTCAATAGAAGAATCTCTTGGAGGAACAAATCTAATCCATGAAAGATCTATTTAATTCAGTGGATTTCAAGAGTATTGCTAAAAATACTAAATGAATTCCAAAAAGCTACTATAGTGAATTTGACGAAATTTATATTTCAACCGGAAAAAGTTCTTTATCCTATTTCAAGTTAGAAAATTGTTAAAACTGTTAGTAAGAATTTGTTTCCTCCCCTGATGGTTTGTTTCAGCGATTCTCAATACAAAGTAGACATCTAGTGATTTTATTCCTCACATAATTTCAGATCAATAGCGCTTTGGAAGAAACAATATGAATTTGGTATCATAAGAAAACTTCTAGACATCAAAAATTCAATAACATCTAAATTATTAATTATATACATGTAAGTTTCTCAAACATAAACAATACTTGAGTGCAGATTCAAAAAAATATTAGGAATAACAATATAACAGTATTTGACTAACTAACAATAAAACTCCGAAAATAAGAGATTTCTCAAACATATTCCACGAAGCAGTTGTAAAATTGTTAGAACTCTCAGTATTTAAAGTATTGTAATTATGGATTTGACAGCTAATTGATATTTTAATTAGTAAAAAATAAAAATCTGGCGACGAGAACGGGCGCATTTGGAGAACCAGATATAAGAAATCAATTACAATTGGATGATTATAAACATATAATAATTGTCTTCAAAAACATTTTTGTGCCGAAATTAAACAAAACTCTTTTCATCTGTTTCCGAAAAAGACTGGCTGGGGCATTGAAGAAATGTCGAAGACTTGCAAACCATAATATATAGAGTTTTTATTATTATTTACAATTACAAGTCACTCGTAATGTTTGAAGATTGCTTTGAATCAGTAACATTTTTTTTCATTCTTTTAACTGATCTGATGATGTACATGATTGTATTTTACATGCTGTACTCTAAAATAATTCAAGATTGGGCGGAGGCGGCCTACTGGAACTTCATCCCTTTCCTCTGTGGTCAATGGGGTAATCGTTCCACTTTGCATGTTTATTTTTACCCGAAGTTTATTGCTACTGCCATAAATAGACGCATATATTCCAGCAAGATAGTCACTACTTTCCAATATTGCAAAGAGATCACCAATAAATGTTGATAATACAATGTGTTCTTGCTTTGGAATCGGAACATATTGATTCGCTCCTTCGTATAATAAAATTCCTCTATCTGCAGGAAAAGTGTATTTTCGAAGTTCGAATCCCCGGTTAGGATTTTTAATGCAAGTAAGCAGTATGAATTGAAGTTGGTCAAGTCCATATATAGATCCGTCAGAAGAGGGAAGCCTGGTAGGTGGAGCCATGCACCTGGGCCCAGGAGACTTAGGCCTCATATGAAGAGAAGCCTCGTCAGGAGAAGACCTGAGCGGCGAATGAGACCTGGAAGGAAAATTTTATTTGTCAAAAGAAGAAGAAGGAGAAGATGAAGATTTTAAAACTTCTAAATTTATGATATGAAATAACTTTGAGTAGCGATAATCCAATCAGTTTTTCGTCCAAAGTAATATTATTATCTCAGAAAGCTACTGTAGTGACTTGAGAATTCACATTACTATCACCATGTTTTAAATGCTCGAATACAAAATTAACTAACAATATGACGTTACGATAATTAGATTGTCTTGAAAAGTAACTTACATGCCATTGTGGTATACATGCTCTATTATAAAATCATGTGTGATGCGACGAGCGGGGCCTACTGGAATTTCCTCGACTTCATCTGGTGTCACTGGGGTAACAATGCCGCTTTTCATATTTATTTTTGCCCGTCCTTTACGTTTCATGTGAGGATTATGTTTATATATTCCAGCAAAAGTGTTATAACTCGTCAATATTGCAAAGACGTCACCATCGAATGTTGATAGAACAATTTGTTCTTCGGTCGGCATGGGCGGATAGGTACTGCCTTTGAGTACTTTAATTCCTTCATCCGTAGGAAAAGTGTACATTCTAAGTTCGAAAAGCCGATTTGGATTTCTTTTGGAAATAAGCCGAATGAATTGAAGCTGATCTAGTCTATATCCTAGCACGTCAGAAAAAGTAACCCCGCTAGGTGAAGCTATATTCCTGACAGAAGGAGACCTGGACCTCTCACGACAAGGTCTGGCAGGGGAAACAGACCTGGCAGGATAATTTTGTCTGCCAGAAGAAGAAGATGAGCTGCTAGTAGAAACACCAGGAAGAGGAGCGCCATTAGTCAGACCATCAGATTGTGAACTTAATTCTGCAAGAAGAAACAGACGATTACATTTTGTTTAAAGAATAAATGTGTTTGTATTACGAATTATAATCTACAAGAGTTCCGAGCTAATACGTTCTGTCAGCAGGATGAAGTTGTTATCTTGTTTTGATAGGTTTTCATAGATTTGCATTAAGAAACTGTTGATAGAAAGGTATATCATATGCATTAGGTCTTTCCATAGCTTAAGTTACTATCCTCAATAATTTACTGCAAATTACCAAGGTGCTCAGCCACTCCTGGAAAGTATCCTCATTTTAACAATTTCTGTTATAGCAATTAAGTCTAATGAATCGCACTTAAAAGTCAATCATTGTTTTGGAGCACCGATTTTTCTGGCTAATGCAATGAATGTAAGACTGAGCATTGTCAGCAAAATCAATTAAATTTATTATTCATTTATCTATTATTAGAGAATTATTTAGAAATATAAATTCGTGAGTGTATTTTCTTTATATATTTATATATATTATATATTCGCAACGCTGGAGTCTAATGGCGACACCTTCGATGAACCCGAGAAAAAAAATGTGATACATTTCTTCTCTACCAACATCTTGAGATAATCAAATAAGGAAATACGAAATGTTACAGGCTTTATATCTAGATTGCTACACAAATTCTGATACGTAGGATTTGATGAAAATCCTGAATGTATGAGAATTTCAGGAATTCAAATAAGGAGTTTTTGGTGAAAAAGAATAAGATTTCTCGTCGAATATAGCTGCACAAGAACTATTGATAGAGAAGCATAAGATTTCTATGCAAAGAGCATTTGATTAAAACTTCTGGCACTCCGAAAGATAGGATTCAATATAAGTCTTATCCACTAGGATTTGCTGGAGTATCCACGAAAACTTTTGAGAGAACAGTAAACAATCACGCAGATGCTAAAATTAGATAGAAATGATTTTCATTGATGAAATTCGTTTGATTAAATTGGGTGCGATTTTCACATGATCGATTGATAGAAATTTTTCAAGACGTCTGTATCATCGTTAGAGAATATCCAAAATTTTCGAGGTCTTCTCGAACTGGATGGAGCTTTGAATTGGAACTTATTCTTTTTTTTTTTCTGAAAAAAGATCTTCTTTCGCTCTTCTGGGAATTAAAACACATACATTCCGATTGTCAGTCGGGTGCTTTCTCATTGAGCTGCTAGAGAGATCGATAGAAGATAATTTTTTTCCGAAATAAACGCATTATTTTGCTAGGTGATACAAATCAAATAAAGTCTGGAAATACGTTCAAAAAGGGAGGCTATTTGGGGGAAGGAGGTGTTTTTTGAAAGAAATTAAAATAAATAGATAGATGAATTTCCAAAAGGCTTCTGTGTCTAATAGCAGAAGCAACTGAATTATTGATTTTGTAGAAAAGGTATGAACAAGAAAAAATTCAATGAGTAGATAGGTATTCCTGCAGCTCAAATTACTATTCTGATTAATTAACCTTCCAGACTAAAATCCCATTCATTTCGGACAAACTCAAATAGCGTTTGCAAAAGGAAAACAATTAGGATAGAATGCATATTGCAAAGCTTGAAGACGTTTTTCAAATTAAAAATTTAGTATATTATTATATTCACCAATGGAACTAAGTATCACCGTCAAGACAAGGACCGCAGTATAAATGATCCTCATATTTGGCAGTTAGAGGAAAAAGTGACTTGTGTGTGAATAAAGAATGCGCTTATCAGTGTATCAAATCAAGATCCTGGTGTTACATCAGAGTTTGTATATGTTATCTCAATCTTTATGTCATTAATAATAGGCGTCAAACCTTTTCTTTCATTTCATTATTCTTATCTCTAGGATGATAAAATTTTAATAAATACATAGAAGCTATATTAATTTAAAAAAAAAATAATATTTCAATTCTAGGAACTATGACTAATTGCATTATTATCGTGCCACTGTGGTTCAGGAATGTATTTTCGCCGACAAGTTTAGCTGCTGGTCGCAATTCTTAACTGTTTTTTTTTCACCTAGTTGGTATAACATTTCTTATTACAGAAATTTTTGTTTAACTGGAAAAAGTACCAGAAGCTACCCTGAAATGTCTTTAGATATATTCAGAATTCGGACAGCTAAGAAGAAAATTCAATTTAATAGCGTTTTGAAATAAGCAATTCGGATTTCAGAAACATTATCAATTAGACCATTTCGGGAAGTTTGAATTCAAGATTTTAAAATTATCAATGACGCATGTCAGTTTCTCGAACGTAAACGCAATGTTTAATTGAAGATTTAACAAAGGCCATAAATTAAAGCATAACATCATTCGACGAACAATATTTGAATAACAAGCGCCCATTAGGCAAGACTTATCTCTTACGGAACAGCAAATAAAAAGTTGTTTGTTTCGAGACAGTTAAGTTCCGCAATCTTGAAAAATTAAAAAATTTTGTTTTAAAATCTTCTACATTATTTTCTGAAATTTTCTGAAATATTTTGAAATGTTAAAAATATTTTTATCAGTTTCTTACAATTAATTTTTCAAAATAAGAAACCAAATTGGGAAATTCCCCGGTATCTTCATGAAAAAGTGAATCATCCGAAAGCAGTTTAAAATCCTTAAAAAGCTTCGAAATATTATTTTAAACTCTGCATAAATGTACATTTTGCTATAAATTTCCAAAAATCTTTCAAAATTCAAATACATTTAGAATATTTTCAACACTTGTGTGAGGTCTAGATAATTTATCTATATATCACTTACATAATTATAATAATCAGATTCCTCGCATTGCTCGACGTTAATCGGAATAGTTAAGGAAACTTAACTATGTTGATTTTTGCCTGAGCGGGAATTGATGAGAAACAGAGAGACGTGATCAAATAAATTGTACTGATTGTGGGTAACATTTCAAATTAAGTAAATTTATTTTCTGTTGGTTATAATTGGTAGAGTTGCATGAATAAAATCCCGTAGAGACTGGTCAAAATTCCGATTGTATTTGTTTTCCCAGGATTAAGCAGCTTGGAAGAAAAGGACAAGAATTCGGTGAGATTTTTTAGGTGAAGGGAAAGAGAATTCAATAGTGAAATTGTAATATTTCGGTACTTACTCAAACTATATTTGATGAACCTCGAGCTCCAGTTCCAGGAGAATGTCTAGAATTTTCTCATGAAAGTCTCTGGCGACCAATAAGTTCTCTCGGAGTGGGGGCAAGATATCTAAACAAGACTTATCTCGTGGATCATCGTGGAAGGTGATAGTGTCGATAGTCCCTTCTAGTCGTGAGATGACACGACCAGAATTCTCCCGGCAACGGAGGAGGGTCTCCCAGGTAACAGGCGGGCACTGCGGTTTCATCAGTGGAACACCACATGAATCCTGGGTTTCAACTCCATGGAGCCAAATAGATTCGGGATTTTTATTATTTCTAATCATAACACCAATTTATTCAAATACATCTTCCATTTATTGTGTACGACAATTATACCACTCAATAATTTCACCGACTCGAACAACTGAAACTACCCACCGGATTACAGATCAGACAGAACCTTCGACAGATAACAGACAAACACTTGACGAACAAATTACAGATCGTACAGAGCCTACAGCGGATTACAGAAAAGCTCTAGACTTGATCAGATTACAGATCGGACATAGCCTACGGCGGATTACAGAAAAGGAACTCTACTAAACGGATTACAATTCTGACATGGCCTTCGGCGGATAACATAAAAGGAACTAACTCTCGACGGATTGAAGATCGGACAGAGTCTTCGGCGGATAACGAAAAACAACTGGACTTATTAATTTCGTTAGGGTTTTTATGTGTCACAGATTCCATGCGAATCCTACAGATCGATGAGGCTGGCAAATTCGGACGTCATTTTTGGCTAAATT
>CAKNXH010000493.1:89119-122001 GCA_932178445.1 Andricus quercusramuli | reverse complement strand
GCTGAATTCAATATGAATAGCTTTAAATTCCTAAGAGTACAAGTGGAAATATGTATATTGCATTTTCAACAAAGAAATTAAGTTTTCAATAAAAAAGACGAATTTTCAACCGAAAAACAAAGTTTTGACAAAAAACTGAGTTATGATCCAAAATATAAATTTGAAAAAAAAAGATAGATCTTAACCAAAGCAGTAAAATTTTAAACCAAACTGTTGCATTTTCAACCAAAAGAGAGGAAATTTCTACGAAAAAATGTCAACCTGAAAATATAAATTTTCAACAAAAAAGGGGAATTTTCTCCCAAATAATCGCATTTTCAACAAAAAAGATACATTTTCAACCAAGGAGATTAATTTTCTACCAAAGAGATGAATAAAAAATATATTAGCAGACTTTTCAAAGAAAAAGAATAAACTTTCAACCAAAAATAGTTGGATTTTCTTATTGAACCCTATTAATTCAGTTTGCATCCAAGTTGAAAACAGGGAGAAAATGAGAGTTTTTTAAAAAGAGGATAAAGAGGGGAATAGGGGAAAGAGTGCAAAACCTGGTACAGTGCAATGCTCAGAGACTAAAATTGAAAATCTTTAAATTATACATTGCTTTCAAACTGAGAGACTGACCCCGTCAATTATCATTAACCATTATTTATGATAACATCCTTTATATCTAATATTTACGAGTTCAAATAACTGCCAGTGCATTAATGCGAATGTAAATGCGCTGACACCAATAAATTTTCATCGTATATATAAATCACGCTGCTTAGATCGATTCGAGTGATAAATTGTTAAATTCGCGTTGGCGCCGTCGATAATTACCAATAATCGATTGCATCTTGTTTGGAAAGTTACACGGATGCAGCCCTCCCTCCCATCCTCTTTCCATTGATCAAAGACGATTCTGCACTCAGAAACAAATTTTTCTTGAAATAAAGAAAATGTTTTCATGAATCTACGTGAAAATTGTATTGAATCAAAGAAATGTTGGTTGATTCAAAACATATTTGGTTGATTAAAAAGAAACTTTTTTGTTGAATCAGCCAAATACTCTATCTGCCAAAAGATTTGGGTAAAACGATAAAAAAAATATGGTTGAGTGAGCTAAACATTTTGTTGTCCATATCATAACCATATTCTATAATTGAACAACAAATTTTTTTTGGGTGTAATGATTTATTATTTTTATTTGAAAATTCATCTGTTTGTTTGAAAATTGGACTATTTTGTTGAACATTCATTTTTTTTTGTTGAAAATTAATTTTTTCAACTGCAAATGTAACTATTCCATTTATTTATTCAAAATGATCTTTTTTAGATGGAAGTTCAACCTATTTGGTTGATGATTCAACTATTTCACTGATAATTCATCTTTTTTAGTTGAAAATTCAACTACTTGGTTGTAAGTTAAGCTACTTCGTTAAATATTCAGTTTTTTGTTTGTTAATAATTCAACACTTCAGTTAAAAACTTATTTCTGTGGTTGATAATTTAACTACTTTGTTGAAAATTCGTTGTTGTTTTTGATTGAAAATTTATCTTATTCAGTTGAGAATTCAAATATTTCTTTGAAACTTCATGTATTTTGTTGAAATTTCTACTATGTTACAAGTTCATCTTTTTGGTTGAAGATTCATGATTTTACTTGAAATTTCATTTCTTTGGTTGAGCATTCATTTAAAAAATACTTTCATTCGTTTTTTATTGTCGAAAATTAATTAAGTTAAATGAAAAGTTAACTATTCCTTTTGTGGTTGAAAATTTATTTTTTTAGTTGCAAATTCAACTATTTGGTTGAAGATTCATCTTCTTTTTACGTAGAAAGCTCGTCTTTTTTGGTACAATAATTATTCTTTTTGGTCAGAAATTCAGTGTTTTAAATCTGTTTGGCGGAAAATTCATTTTTTTTAAGTCAACTAGGATTGGTTGAAAGTTGAACTGCTGCAATTTAAATTCATTTTTTTTTTGGTAATGATTTACCATTCAAGTTGGAAATTAATCTGTTTAGTTGAAAATTAATCTTTCTTCTTAAAAATCCATTCTTTTTAGGATCAATTTTTTTTCGTTTAAAATTAATCTTCTTGGTTGAAAGTTAATCTTTTTTGGCTGAAAATTTAACTACTTCGTTGAAAGTTGAACTACTTTCTCAAAAATTCATTTTTTTTATTAATGGTTCATCATTCGAATTGAAGGTTCATCCCTTTTGTTGAAATTTCAACTATTTTTTTGAAAATTATTTTTTTTGTCTCGAAAATTGATCTTGTTTATGGAAAATTTAACTATTCCATTTTTGGTTGAAAATGGACCTTTTTTAGGTGAAAATTCAACAGACCGGATCATTTAAAACGACAGATTTCATCAGTGAGTCAAATTGACCGAGTTAAAAAGCCACTTTAGACTGATTTGTCAGTCGTCGAATCTGCAGTATTTAAATCAGTCAAAATTGACCAACAATCAGTCACTTTTGACTGATTAAAATTTAGAGTGTAGTTCTAACGTATATTTACTAATTGCTGAAAATTTCCCGCGTAATTTAAATACTGTATTTTAAAATATTGTATACATATTTAAAGTTAAAAGGGGAATGGAAAAGTTTTCCGAGAATAGGGGAAAAAGGGGAAACGCAGGAGAATATAGGGGAAAGACTTTGATCCCTGTAATATAATAGTATATTTCCAAGCAATTAAAACTGAAATCATCAAATTTTGTCTACTTTCTCACAAAACGCACTGAAGCTTGAACATTCCTCAGAAAAAAATGTGCATTAGTGCAGTTTTAAGTTTCATCCGCTTGTAATCCACTACTCGCAAGAAAGAAGATCAAGAGATAATGACGACGGAACTAAATACAACCTTGGGCCATTAACTCGACAAGAATGTGGGTTAGAAAATGTACATCGTCATTAGTCCAAGAGACGTGACGTAGAATCCGGATGGAATATAATTTTTACCAAAAAAAGGTGCTTCATATTTTGTCGCAAGTTTTCAATCCCTATGAACTCTCTAAATCTGAATTAGTAGAAATTTTAATAAAAGCATGTAAGTAAAACGAAACAAAAACTTTCAGGAAAGCAAAACAGCATTCTTAAAAGTCGAAATATTAAAATTAATAATTTTATAAAATTTTGAGTACAAAATAAAATTGGATTCTTCTCATTATAATTCTAATAATTTGTAAAAATAAAAAATGGCGATTTTTCAGCCTATAAAATGTGTTTTGAAAAAAGTGACACTAACATGATTTTATGAAAAGAAATTTCTTCGTCGCAATATAATATTTCAAAAAATGACAAAATATATACTTTTGTTAATTTTACCTAAAGTTGCTCAAAAACTGTTTTAATTTTTTTATGCAGTTTTCTATAAACTGAGGAAATACATACACATTTTTACGTTTTTTCTATTTTTTCATTTAAAAAAATTCATTTACACAGGATCCGTAAAAAAACAGAAATTTTGTTTAAAAATTAAAAATTTGTATGTGTTTCTTTAGTTCATTAAAAGGAGCATAAACAAATATATAAACATGTTTTTATTAACTATAGGTACAAATTAAGAAAAAAACAACTGTGTATACACATTTTTACGGATCTTGTGTAAAAATACCTCATATTTTGAGCTCCGTAAAAAATATAAAAAAATTTGTTTAAAGCTTGAAAATATGTACGTGTTTCCTTAGTTTATTCAAAAGAGCATTAAAAAAACTTTTTTTTTGCAACCTTAGGTACAAATTAACAAAATTGCATATTTCGTTATTTTTTGAAATATTATATTTCGACGAAAAAGTTTTGTTGTTACTTTTTTCCCTCTAAGGTTACTAAGATTACTAAGGTTACTTCCGTAAGCTTTATAGAAAACAAATTTTTTACTTTTTTCTGTACACAAAAAATAAAAAAAATTAAAAATTTTCAATCGACTTGCCCAATGTTGAGATATCAGAAAAAATTTTTTAAAAATTTGTTCGTATAATGCCACAAAGAAACTTTTCAGTGCTATTACCAATTAATTGAATCATTTTGAGTTTTTTCGACCACCCTATTTTATAAGTTTCCTTGAACCCTTACGGCCTTCGCCCCTTTGCTGTTTTCGATGAAAGAAACCCCTTGAAAATTAGGACGGTCGCCTCGGACTCAGTTTAGAGATAAAAATAGTGTTAATCTTAATACTGTCGCAAATTAAAAGAAATAGCATAAAAAAATGTTTACAGTATTAAAAATAAACTTTCATTAAAAAAGTTAAACGTTTATTCAAAATGATATTATTTACTCTATCAAAATTCCTATTTATTTATCTCAGGTTTCAAAGTCTTTCCCCTTTTTCTATATTTCCACTTAAGTGCGAAATGAATTAACAGAATTCGATAAAAAAATTTAACTATTTTTGTTTGAAAACGAATTCTTTTTAATTGAAAAGTTTTCTATTATATTAGTCTAGTCCCGAAAATTCCCAGATCTTTTTGTTAAAAATTCTATTATTTGGTTGAAAATTTAATTACTTTCGTGAAAATTCGTCTTTTTGACTTGAAATTTCATCAATTTTATTGACCACGAGTTTGTTTATAATTTTTGAAAAATAATTTACAGATTCAAAGTAAGGGGGGAAAATTGACAAAAAAATCAGAATTCATCAAATAAAAAAGAATGTATCTCAATTTATTATATGTGTGACGTGAAAAAAATCGATCAGCGACCCACTAGTGGCAGTAAATTATTTTTAGAATTAAATGCGATGACAGAATGTAAACTTGAAACCGGAATCGTGATTTCAACTTCTGGATATTATACAGAAATATACTATGGGGTCCTAAAAACAGGGATTTAAGAGCGCATTTTACAACAGTCGAATGAACATAATTGCGTCCTCGATCACAATAGTGCGGAAATGATCAACTTTGACGATTTCCGTTACGACCACCACTTGAAATTCCAGAGAAATTGCAGTTCCAGGTTTTTCAAAAAAGCTAGTTAAATGTTAGTTCTGTATGATTTTAAATAGCCTGAGAGAACATTTATGATTCCGTGAAATTACACTACTTCAGGTGCCATAAAGATAACTACAGCCAGGGCATAATTCATTGGTTAAGGATTAAAAAAATTTTATTAAGTTTTAGTATCATTTTATCTAGAAAATGCTACAAAGTAATAACTTTGTGGTGGTTTGTATTTTCAAGTTTATGGCTAGATATGTGGATGCACAATAAAACAGGATAATTAAAAATTTTATACCTTAAATTCAGGAATGTACTTTTTAGAGCTAAACTTAAATTCAGCAAAAATTTGGCTGAACTTAAGAAGGTCAATATCTGAATTTCAGAATTTGATCATACGTTTTCTTAATTTCAGATAAACTTGACTTGAATTTAAATACATTTTTACTTAATTTAAGTTCATTTGTTAATTTATACATTTCTGAATTTAAGGTGTAAGCATACTTAATTTCCTGAAAACATCTCTCAGACTGGAAATTTTGACCCGATCAATTTCCGGTTTTTTCCCGGTCAATTGTTAATTTTTCGCAGTCAATGTAAAAGAGTTCAAAAGATTTGAATGATTTCCAAATATTACCAAACATTTGAAGAGGTTTCAAAACATATTAAAAGATGTAAGAAATTTTTAATTTGGGATAGGTAGTTTTGAAAAAGAATGATAACTTTGTGTTGGAACAGCAGATAATTTTTTTCTCATAAGAATTACAATTCTGATTTGGAACGGAGAATTTTATAAATAATTATAATTCTGAATTTGAATAGAGAATACCATGCCAAAAATGTTCTGCTCTCCTTTTCCAAAGTAAAAATTAAAATTGTTTACAGAAATTCCCTGTCCCAATAAGTCCCTTTTTCTAAAATTTTAAACAGGGAATTTTTAAATTCAAAACAAATTTTGATTTGGAAAAATTATAATTCTTTACGAAATTCCCCGTTGCAATATCAAAATTATAATACTTTACAGGATTTTTTTTCATAAAAATCTCTATACCAAGACACAATTAAATTAACTTCCAATATTCACTGTTCCAAATCAGAATTATATTTATTGTTACAAAATTGTCCATTATAATTCAGAAATAACGCCACTCCCTTTTTCCTAAATTTAGAAAAGGGAAGTTTCAAGATGTAAGAAATTCTGACTTGGAAAAGGGACTTTTTTTATTCTCTTTTTCTATATAAATCAAAATCAGAATCATTTTCAAAAATTCCCATTCCAGGTCAAAAAAATTTTTGCTATAAGTCAAACTATAAATATTTACGATAATTCCCTGTCCTACAGTCTAGATTTATAATTCTTTGAAGATATCCCCTGTTCAGAAGTAAAAATTATAATTATTTACAGAAATTCCCTGTTCGCAAATCAATATTTTAATTATTTTTATGGTAATTCCCTGTTCCACAATTACATTCATTTCAAAAAATTCCCTTAAGTCTGATTAATTGTAATTCTTTACGGAAATTCCCAGTTCTATCTAAGAATTATAATTATTTTGGCAACTTTTCTGTCCCAAATTCAAAATTATACTTCTTTTCGTAAATTCCCTGTTCCAAGTCAGGATAATTGTAATTCTTTACTGAAATCTATCTCAGAATTATATTTACTTTAGAAACTTTCCTGTCCCAAAGTCAAAACTGTAATTCTTTGCTTAAACACCCTGTCTAAAATCCAAATTTATACTTCTTTTCGAAAATTCCCTGTTCCAAGTCAGGATAATTGTAATTATTTACGTGAATTGTTTTTTATCGATTTTTTATTTATTTTCTGTCCCAATTCAGAATTATAAGTCTCTTCGAAAATTCCCTGTCTCAAAGCCAAACATATAATTCTTTACTGAAATCCCCTGCCCCAACTCAAAATTATCATTCTCTTGGAAAATTCCCTATTCCAAGTGAGAATGATGATTTTTTTTTACAAATTCCTTGTTTCAACTCAGAATTAGAGTAATATGAAATATATAGAAATACTTTTATTTTGCATCTCAGTACATTCCAGAGGAAAATTCGGGTCGCTGAATTACATTCCCGATTACTTCCCGATTTCCCAATCAGGTAGACACCCTGATCAAATAAGACAATTTCAAATCGCCAAGCCAAAAAAATTTAATGGAAAAAAATTAAAACATTTCATGAAAAAATGTGTTACCCAAGAATCCAGAAACTTGGTTAACTTTTAAACTTGGTCGCCCGTGGACACTGCGGCGCCGCCGTTAACGTTACCAGACTCTTTGGCGGCTAGGCGTCCTTCTGATTCCTCCTCATCCATCGACCTCTCGCCACCATGTCTCCCCCTAACCACCCCCACTGGCCCCTGTCTCACAATCATCGCTGTTTGCTTCTACCAACGAGACGTAACTTAGTGCATTTTATCAATGATTGCAACATTTCGGCAGAATTATACAGGGTGTCCCAGACTCAAGTGTCCGGACTTATATAGCTGTATAAAAATAAAAATAATAAATAGAAAATTCCTTTTCCAAAAATCAGTTAAAGTTTTAATTTTTTTTCTTATAAATTATTTAAGATGGACCAATCAGGAGCGCCGTATAAACAGTTGTGTGTGCGTGAGCGGGATTCCAACGCAGTGTTATCGAAGCGAGCGCAGAGGTGGGGTTTGCGACGGGAGAACACTACGTTGGAATCCCGCTCACGCACACACGACTGTTTATACGGCGCTCCTGATTGGACCAGCTTAAATATTTTATAACTCAAAAACTAAAACTTCAACGATTTTTGGAAAAGGTATTTTAGATTTAATTTTTTTAGTTTTACACGGCCATATACGTCCGGCCACTTGAGTCTGGAACACCCTGTATAGGAAAATAGGAATCCCCTACCTACCAGGAAGGTAAATTTTCCACCGAAAAAAAGATGAATTTTCAACAAAACACATGAATTTTGAACGAAGTGGACAAATTTTTCACTAAAAAAAGATATGCACATTTTCAACCATACAGTTAAATTTTCAATTAAAAGAGATGAATTTTTAACTATACAGTTGAATTTCAACTAAAAAACATAAATTTTCTACCAAAATGGAATAATTGAATTATTCAGTTATAGAATTTAATTTCAATTGAAAGAAACAAATTTTTAATAAAATAGTTAAATTTTCAACTCAAGAGATAAATTTTCAACTAAAATGAAACTTCAACTGAAATAGTTAACAAAAAAATTGTCTACCACAAAACAATGATTTTTCAACAAAATAGTTCCATTTTAAAACAAGGAGATATTTTAACTTAAATGAAGAATCTTCATAAAAAAAATTACTTTTTAAATAAGTTCTGGAATTTTCTACGAAATAGTGGAATCCTTGACCAAAAATACGACAACCAAAAAGGATATCTTTTAACAAAATTGTTCAATTTTCAACAACGTGTAGATTAATTTTTAACCAAATAGTGAAATAGTTGAATATCTGACCCAGAACATACATTTTTAACCAAGAAGACTAAGTTTTTACAGAAAAATACGAATTTTCAATCCAATAGTTGAATTTTCAATTAAAAAATAGACATTTCCAACCAAAAATGAAATAGTTACATTTCAAATAAAAAAAAAAGAATTAAAAAAATTAGTTTTTATTATTATTATACCATTAAGCCATTTCCCTTTCGGGGTAGGCGTGACTTACTCGGTTGGAAAGTAGTGGGATAGGTATATAGGTGTAAAGTAGGTCGTTATATGGTATAAGGTAGATAGGTATATAGGTATATGTGTTATGGTATAGATATTTTAGATTGATCTGGAGTTTTCGTGTTATTTATTCAAATAACACGTTCACTCCGCAACACTGCTCCGACCCAGGTTGCTGATCAATCTCTCTAGCGATCACCCCAAGTGAGGAGCCTCACAAAATTGTTATGTATGGTTCCCCACTTGGGCCCATTAGTATCCAAGGTCTTTGTTTCAGGCATCATTCACTCTATTGTCACTCTGCTTATAAACTATTTGTCGCCACACATTTTTGTCCTGGCATACTACTCTAGCTTCATTTACGTCCATGCATTTCTTCATGCAAGCTCTTCTGTTCCTATGACTTCTTATGTCTCTTCGGATCAATGTCTCATTTACAGATTCTAACCATTCTTTCGGCGGTCTACCTCTGGGCATTCTGCCATTTACTTTACCTTTATATACTTTCTTCGTCAGTCGTTCATCTTTCATTCTTTCAAGATGTCCGAACCATCTTAACTGATTTCTTTCCCATATGTCAACTAGCGTGTCTCCTGTACCACATTCTTTGAGGATTATCTCGTTTCGGACTTTGTCCATCAGTGTTTTTCCGCATATTATGCGCAGAGGTTTCATGCCGATCGCGTTGATTTTTCTCCTGTCCTTTTCTTGACAGGTCCATGCCTCGCTACCGTATAGTACAGTTGGTACGAATATGGAATTATGTATGGCCATTTTAGCTTTTTTTGATATGTTTTTATTCGTGAGGATGGATCCTGCTCTACCGATAACCTGCTTACCCTTATTTATGCGCCTATCTAATTCCCCATCTATTTTTCCGTCGCTAGTGAATAGACTACCTAGATATACGTACTTGTCAACTTGTTCTAATCTCACATCATTTAGGACAATGTTGCATATTGTTTTCTCACTTTTTCCCTCAAAAACCATGACTTTCGTTTTATTCACGTTAATTTTGAGGTCCATGTTCTTCATGCTTGTGTTAAGTTTATTCAACATTCTTTGCAAGTCTTCGACTGATTCTGCCATAACAATCTTGTCATCTGCGAAAGGCAACCCACGTACTTTGACGGTTTCGAGATCTATACCTTTTTCGTTGAAGAGGGCAGTTCTTAGACACTTATCCATGAATATGATAAATAGCCACGAGGACATAACGCATCCTTGTTTCACGCCTTGCATTATATCGAACCAGTCACTCAGTTTCCCATTTACCCTTACACTTGCTTTACTACCCGTATATATTGTTTTTATTGCTTGTAGGAGCCCTCCATTCACTCCATACTCTTTAAGGACTTCCCAAAGTTTACTTCTATTTACCGTGTCGAAAGCTTTTTCTAGGTCAATAAATGCACAGAAAACTTTCTTTCCTACTCTCAAGCTTTTTTCTGTGATCTGTCTTAGGCTAAATATCTGATCTGTACATGATCTTCCTGGCATAAATCCACTTTGGACTTCCCATATCTTCTCTTCTGTAATTTCCATTACCCTACGAATAAGTATTTTTGAGTATATTTTACTTACGGTACTTAGTAGGCTGATACCTCTGTAATTACTGCAGTTGTTTTTATCTCCCTTTTTATATATTGGTACAATAATCGCCTTTCTCCAATCGTCTGGGATTTCTCCTGTCTCGAAACATAAATTTATCAATTCGCACAACCTGTGAGGTATGTACTCGCCACCGTATTTAAGCATTTCAGCGCTAATACTGTCTAAACCAGCAGCCTTACCGTTTTTCAAGTTCTTAATTATATCTCTGACCTCAGTGACACTGACTTTTTCAATTGGGTTTTCTATTGCATTATGTTCAATGTCGTAGTTTTGTTGCCCTATATCTTCACCTCCTAATAGTTCTTTAAAAGAGTCTTTTAAAGCGTCTACTATCCCGTCTATATCATATAGCATTTCACCTTTGCTGTTTCTCATGCTAAAAAACTCTGTACTTTTACTTCCCTTCATCTCTTTAAATAATAGTTTCATAATTCCTTCAAAGCAGTTTTTTATTTTGCTCTCTTCTTCTGTTCTGGTGTTCTCTTTACTCTCTTTGACTAGACGTTTAATTTTCCTCTTTTTGTGTCTGTAATCATTTTTGAGTCTATTTCTCTCCTCATCGCTAAGACCTGTCATGTTCAACGTTCTTTTGTACGCTTCTTTCTTTTCTTGTTGGGCTGCCGCAATTTCATCGTTCCACCACGCATCGCCAGACTTTTTTCCTACCCTCGCCATACCACACACTTCAATCGCAGTTTCAACAATGGTATCCCGCAATAAAGCCCACGCACCTTCTACATCTTTGTTCCTTTCAAGCGACTCCCAAATTGCCTTATCTATGCGTTCGTTTATCTTATTCTGAAAATCTATTCGTAATTCCGTTTTCTGTAAATTTTCGACCTTGATTCGCGTTTGTTTCGTTTGTTTGGTTCTCTTTCTTCTCCACCCCCGCCCTAAGTTCATCCTGGAGACTAAAAGGTAATGATCAGTATTGCATTCGGCCCCCCTCATGACTCTTGTATCTGTAACTAGTTCTCTTAGTCTTTCATCTGCAATAACGAAGTCAATTATACTGCGGTTATTTCCTTTACACCAGGTGTAAGTATGGATCATTTTATGTCGAAACCAGGTATTTGTAATAAATAGGTCCTTCTCTAAGCATAAGCTAACTAATTTTTCCCCGTTATAATTTTTTCTTGTTGGATCCCCAAAATTACCTAGTACCCCTCCTGTATCTGTATCCTGACGTTGGACGCCGACCCATCCGTTCATATCTCCTAACAAAATTATTCTTTCACCTTGGTCGCAAGTACTTATTGTATCATTTAAAGTGTCCCAGAAGGCGTCCTTAACTTCCCTCGAATCGCTATCAACTGGTGCGTAGCACGCTATGATAAATAATCTTCTGATTCCTACCTTCATTCTAGCCCATAGCAATCTGGGTGATACAAAATTATGCCCTATGAGATGCTGTCTTGCTTTTTCATTCATAATTAAACCGACCCCTTGACTACGATGTGATTCGCTATCTACTCCTGACCATATTTCACAACCGCCTTCCAACACCCCATTTTCTATTTTTATAAATTCGCGACCCTTTTTCTTCGTCTCAGGTACACAAAGAATGTCTAGTTTCCTTACGTGCATAGTTTCTCGTAGTTCTCTTATCTTAAGATCATTCACTCCTCTAGCATTCCAAACACCCAGTCTCCATTCATCGCCCGAAACACGACCTTTACGTTTACCGTGTGCATGCCTTTGGTCAATCCGAGTTTCAGTCCTTTCCGAGGCTACTTTATTGTTTGTATTATTCATGTTTAGATTGTACTCCCAACTATCACCTGTATGCGCGAGATTTGTTTTGCGAGTCGAAATCATGTCCGAATTAAGCAGTGATTTGTCTCATGGTGGAGTCAATCTGTAACGTCAGTCCCACCAAAACTTCTGTTACTGGGGGAGGGGGGCGGGGGGATAAGGACATGAGAAAGGAAGCCGAGAGTAATTTTTAACAAAGTGATTAAATTTTTAAACAAATAGATGAACTTTGAACTAAAATTATAAATTTCGAGACAAAAATAAATTCTTAACAAAGTAGTTCAACTTTCAACCAAAAGAATTTTCAACCAACAACATTAATTTTCTACAAAAAAAAAATGAAATTTCAACAAAATACACGAATTTTGAATTTTCAACCAAGAGAGACAAATTTTCATCAATAAATAGGTTCATTTTCAGTTTAAAAAATTAATATTTAACTCAAAAAAAAGCGCATGTTCAAGGAAATAGTTAAATCTTCAACCAAACCATTTTCAATTCATATTCAAGAATCTTCAACCAGAAAATAGAATTTTGAACAAAGTAGTTCAATTTTCAACCCAGTAATTGAATTTTCAACTAGAAATAATACATTTTCAACCAAAACTGGAACAGTTAGATTTTCAGTTTAAAAAATTAAATTTTAACAAAAAAAAAAACGAATTTTCAACAACATATGCAGTTAAATTTTCTAACAAATAATTTAATGCTCAACCTAATAAGGCGAATTTTCAATCACAAAATGAAATTTTAACAACAATTTTGAATTTCCTACAACGTGGATTGATTTTTTACCAGATAGTTGAATTTTCAATCAAAATGATTAATTTTCAAGGAAGAAAATTCATTTTCAACCGAAAAAGACGAATTTTTAACAAAACACATGAATATTCAACTAAAAAGGTTAATTTAAAAAAAATGTTAACAAAATATTTTTAACTGTTTGGATTCCCTATTTAAAGTACTCCAAATTACCTGGATTACCCTGGATTATACGCTGAATTACAAGTGCATTTCTTGGATTACCTGAATTACTCCAAGTGACTGGATTAGAAGTAGATTACTCTGGAATACCCAAGATTAGAAATGGATTACTTTGGATCATAAGTGGATTACTCCGCTTAGACTGGATCACTCGTATTACAACGAATTACCAGTTCGGATAACCTAACACCTAACGGTCCAGCGAATTACCAGAGTTGTTTCCCCATCGAATAAAGCTTACATTATTGCGCACAAGACAAGTCCACCATTGTTTATGTACGAAAATTCGTTTTAAAGAATCCTTCGTATAAGATAAGAAACATGCTTTCTCGCGTCACTCTACCGTGATGTGACTTTTAATGATATCTTTGAAATAAACAATTTGATTTTTTAAATTATATAAATACTTTGATATTTTGACTATGCATAAGTAAAAAATAAATTTCAATATATTAATAACTTTTACTATCAACTTTTTACTAACATTTCTAGGAGTCTGATTAATGAAAGTATTTGTGCGAGGACACACCATTGGTCATTTACTCCTTTCTAGGTAGATGCAATAACTTCTGAATAAACTCCCACTGTGACTTCGCACTAACATTTACAACAATTCTAGCAATATTAGTTAAAAAATAACAAATTGCATCCTCACAGAGGAGGGTTTGTAAGGACATATTTTTAAATAATTCGACTAATTTTGGGAACTATTATGACATAGTATTACGGATTTATGAAGTTTCAAAATAATGGTTTATTCTGATTATATAAGAAAAAAATTCTCGATATTTTAGGGTATTCCATTTGAGCTTCTATGTAGGAACCTATATAGGTGCTGAGAAAGAAAGCATGTAGGAACCTGTAAAAAGGAATCATTTACTTTATGGGAACGTAAAAAGTTTCCTCTACGTATATGTAGACCCCTATTTCATTTCCTGTAGGAAGCTACGTAGTTGTACACCTTTAAAGAATCCTATCCAGCAATAAAATCGCCCTTACTATTTGCAATTTCTTAATCCAGAGCCTTACGTTTTAATAGATTGAAACAGTAGTCGTTCAATAGACCATTTAGTGTTATAAAAGATGCACTTGTACTTCTAACTCGTTAATTCCAATCTTAAAAAGATGGGGACCTATTTCGTAAGCCCCTGAATTTAAAAGTGTCCAAATTTCAAGGAAATTTCAAAATTCCAAGGATAAAAAAACATTCCTTCATCCACTGAAGACGATGATGCAAATCTGCAAGTGTCCTACATTGAAATTCTTCAAATTTGCATCATCAAAATATCAAAATACCACGAAATTGTTTATCAACTGACAGCAAGATAGGAATTAGTGTAGAAATTTATAAGGCTTTAATCTGATGACGCAATCGATCATGAAAAAAGACATATCCCAACTTATCATTCACCATTCCTTCTTTTTTTCGCCGTTTTTTTCTCTGGCTTGTTTCTGCAAAGCGAGTCACATCACAACCCGAAACTAAACACCGTCTACAGGCGAAAGGAAACGAGCGAAAAAAAACCATACAGGCTAAAGAGAAAGACTTGCCTTTACGATGACTCGGTCATCGATGAATTATCCAGATTGGACACGTTCATAATATGAAACCGGGTGATTCACCGTGATATCTTTTTTTTTATCATGCTTTCATTATAAATAGACTGAAGTCCATTTTAGAAAAAAGGGAGAGTAATTTTGATTTTGATTAAAGCAACCATATCAATAGAATTGCCATTAATTTTGTACATGCAGATTTAGAATTTGCATGTTAGAAAATTATCACCAGGCATGGGGAAAATTAAGGCCTCAGACTCATTTGAGAAATTCAAAATAGTGCCAATAGTTGCATAAATTAAGAAAAATAGTAGGAAAATAGCCAAAAATACCGTAAAACCTTTGAAATGCATTGAAATCCTTCAAGAAACCCTGAAATGTGTTGTTGATATCCTCTGAGATTGTTGGAAAACTCTCGCTAATCTTTTTAAATAACTTGAAATCTCTGAAATTCCTCAAAATCTACAGAAATTTCTCGAAATCTTATATATTCATTTGGAATTCTATGAATCTTTGAAATCCTTAAAAATCCCTAAAAGTCCCTTGAAATTTCATTTATACCATGAAGTTCTCTACATATCTTTGAAATCCCTAGTAATCCTACAAAAATCGAATAAAATCTCGTAAAACAGCTTGAAATCTATATCTTTTGAAATTCCTTCAAAAATGATGAAATCTTTAATATTTTTTGAAATCCGATTAATCTTTGAAATATTGTAAAATTTCGAAAGCGAGGGGAAGTAGATGAAGCGAGGGGCGTGGAAATAGAGGAAGCGAGCGGAAATGAGGGGTGGCGAAGTGGGGGAAGGGGAAGTAGGGGAAATGATGAAAGGGAAAAGTAGAGTAAGTGATCGGAAATGAAGGGTGGGTAAGAAGGGGCAAATAAGGGAGGGAAGTAGGGGAAGGGGAATTTTATCTGTGGAATTGAGGAGAGGGAAAGTAGAGGAGGAGGAAGTTGGAAAAGGGAGTGGTAGCGAAGGTTAAAGTCAGGGGAGGGGTGCAGGGGAGGATGGGGCAAAGTAGAGGAATTAGGGGAGGGAAAGTGCTGGGGGGAGGGGGTGGATTTAAACTAATTAGCGTCTTAATAGGCTACTCGAGACCATTTTGTAGGCGCCTTCTCTGACTAATTTTTTTTCTAAATGGTAGTAAAATAGTTGCATCGTTAACAAAACGTGGCAATAGTGTTGTGAGTCCGAGGCCTGAAAATATTGACGTATTGGAGGCGAAGAAGTTGAAATAAATTAAGTTGAGTAAATAAAAAAAAAGATAAATAAATAAATAAAAAGTCACACTCACTCTCCAACTCGTTCTCCATTCCAGCATCTTTCTTCAGGATAGTCTTCACAAATGTTGTCTGCTAGGGTGCCGTAGAAGGAGCGTGACCTGACGACACTGGCCAAAAAGTTGCCAAGCTGTGCATGCAATTGAGTGGACCAGGATGTCCTGTGAGGTGAAAACGATTGAGGATGACTCGATTTGATATTTACGAGCTGCTCCAAGATTGAAGATGATCTTCCAGTTTTTGTTGAAGTAGCGACGCTCGTTTTCAAATCTTCCATGGGTCGCAATTCTGGTCTACCGCAAACCTTCCGAACCTGCAATTTAAAAAGATCTTTAAATACTAATTCCTTAACAGATCGATGGCAGTAGCTGGATGGCGATTCTCGACTCGACAAGATCTCGACCGTTAAGCACGGACGGACGCGAATAGCGCTCGGATGGGTGACCGTAATGATTGTCGCTTAATTTTTTTTCACTGAGTTCAACTATTATTGAGTGGGATGTTTGACGCTGAGGATGAATGTGCGCACTCGACGCTATCGAAACCGGCTGTGCTCAGGAGTTTTTCTTTTCTGCAGTATTCCACTCCCCTGGCCAAAGGGGTCTTAAAAATCTTACGAATCCTTATAACACGGGAGAAGCGGTCTAAAATGTCAAAAATCTTACATAATTAATGTACGACTTACAAGATCCTCAGTCTTATTATTTTGAGTAAAAATCTGACAATGAAATGTAATAAGTCTTGATTGGTTAAAGTTTCTAAACTCACAAAAATCAAAGTGCTGAAAATAAATGTATGCGGGAAGAGTTCGTAAGTTAAGAAGATAAAGGTTGCATATTGAATAAAGCAATTTTCTGCTCAATTTTCCGTGGAAGGAGAGGAGTCTCTGGAATATCGACAACCCGAGCGAACATTCTCGTTGATGCGCCGGGAAAGTATAATTTTTTTCCAGGGGTGGCAAAAGTAACACGATCTTTCTTATCGATGCCACGTGCCAACTTACACACGCACCGTTGCAACTGATAAGAAATGTGAGACTGCATCCCGAGGCAGGAAGTGAGAAACTTCTTTTTTTTTCAACTGCCACCTACATTTCCACACGCTCCTGACACTGGTGGTTACTAAAGTCGTCATCTCCAGAAACCAATGCTAATGTCCAGAATTTTATGACCTGAATACTGAATAAATTTCTACTAAAAGTGATGAATACTCTGCTGCGTTCAGAAGCGACAGGAGATTCGATGTCTTTAATAGAATTCAGGATAGGCCTATAATGATTTTTATAAAACGAATTTTTTTATCATTATTTCGAGATTCTAGAAAAATCATGATAAGTAAAAATAAGTATAGAAATAAATAATGTTAAGATACTGAAAAAAGTGATGCTAAATAGAGAAATTGCAAATAAATTACTTATTTATTCACTTAACGTAGGATCTTAACGAATTTCAAGGATTCCAGAGAATTGCCACGGATTTTAAGTAAGCAATTTCGTCAGATTTCATACAAATTTTACGCGATTTCAAGTTATTTCAATGATTTCCAAGATTTCAAAATATATCAGGAGACTTGAAGGGATTTCAAAGAATTTATAAGGATTTCCGAATATTTCCACTAATTTTAAGGGACTTCAACAGTTTTTAGAAGAATTGAAAACTTTTCCACGGATTTCAAGGTATTTCATAAGATTTCGAAACATCTCAAGGGAATTTAGAGGATTTAAAACATTTCTAAACATTTTTGGGAATTTTAAGAGATGTAAACGGATTCCAAATAATTTCAAGGAATTTTGAAGAATTTTGTAGAATTTTCAAAGATTTTAAGCTCGATTTCAAGGGATTTCTAGGGAACTTTTGAAAATAGATTAAATTAAATGAAATTTCAAGGGATTCTACACGATTTGAAAGATTTTAAGTGATTTTAGGATATTTCAAGGATTTTCAGAAGATTTTAAACGATGTTATTGAAAATCCAAGGAAATCGAATGTATGAAGGTATTTCAAAGATTTTTAGAGAAAATTAATGATTAAATTAAATTTATAAACAACGGATATTCAAATGATTTTTACTTATTTTAATTGATTTTTCCAATTTCCGAAGATTTTAAAGGATTTCAAGGGATTTCATCGAATTTAAAGAGAACATTAGGGAATAAATTAAATTTTATTTCAAGGGATTTCTACGGATTTAAAGTTATTTGAAAGAAATCCAAAGTATTTTGCAGGACTTTCAAAGATTTTAGGGGATTTCTAGAGAACTTCGTAAAATAAATTAAATTAAATCAAAGTTCCAGAGATTCCTATATCGGTTTCAAAGATTTCAACTGATTCTATAGGGTATTTCAAGAAATTTTACAAGATTTAAACAATTTTATCGAATCTCGAAGAAATTCAAAGCTTTTAAGGGATTTCAAAGATTTTTAGGGATTTGCACGGTTTTTTTAGAGTACTTTAATGAATAAGTGTTTTTTCATTGATATTTTACGAATTTTAAATGATTTTACTTGTTTACATAGATTTCTGCAATTCAAAGGATTTTAAGGGATTTCAGTGAATTTTCCGAGAACTTTAGGGAATAAATTAACTTTATTCCAAAGGATTTCTACAGATTTTACAGATTTGAAGTTATTTTAAAAGATTTAAAAATATTTCAGGAAATTTAAGGAATTTCAAGGGATGTCAAAGAATTTTGTAGAGTTTCCAAAGATTTTAAGCTCGATTTGAAAAGATTTCTAGAGAATTTTGGAAAATAGGTTAAATTAAATTAAATTTCAATGCATTCCTCAGCGATTTCAAAATTTTCAAAGAATTTCAAGAAATTTTAGAAGATTTCAGGAATTTTATAGGATGTCCAAGTATTACAAAGATTTTAGGAGGTTTACAAAATTTCTAGGGATTTCTAGAAAACTTTAGGGAATAAATTAAATTTATTTTACCTTCAAGGAATTTTAAATGGTTTCTACAGGAAGGATAGTAGAGGAAACGAAGGGAAATTAGTGGAGGGGACGTACGTGAAGTGAGGGGAAATTAGTGGAGGAGAAGGAGAAGAGAGGATAAATGGGGAGGTAAGGAAGGAAAATTAGGCAGAAATTTTGAAAGGAAAAGAAGGAAGTGATGGTAAATGAGGGAAGGGGAAGTAGTAAAGTGAGGGGAAATGAGGTGAGGGGAAGTAAGGGAAATAGGGGAGGGGAAGTAAGGGAAAATGAAGGAACGGAAAGCAAGGGAAGTGATTGAAAATGCGGGGAGGAGAAATATATAAAGTGAGAGGAAATGATGGATGAGAAAGTAGGGGAAGTGGGGGAAGTAAGGCGAAATGAGAGAAGGGAAAGTAGAGGAATAATTGATGGGGAATGATAAAAGGTGAATTAGGGAAAATCAGGGATGGTAAGGTAAGGGAAATGTTAGGAAATGCGTAGAGTGAAAATGAAGAGTAATGAGTGGAGGCGAAGTTGTGGAAATAATCAATCGGAAGTAGGAGAAGTGAGCGAAAGTGAGGAAAAGTAGGGGAAACGATTAGAAATGAGTGTGAGTAGGGGGGTTAGTGAGGGCTGGAGAAGGGAAGTAGGGGAAGGGGAATTTTAGCTTGGGGGGGAAGTAGCAGAAATAAAGGACAGGAAGTAGGAGAAGTAAGTGTAAAGGAATGTTAGCTGGGGAAGCGAGGAGAGGGGGAAGTTGACGAGAATGAATTTGGGAGTGAAGTGAGGAGAGGGGGCTCAGGGGAGGGGAAGTAGGGGAGAGAAGTATAAGAGAGGGATGTTCAAAGGACTTAATCAATATCCGAATAAAAATAGATTACGAAATCTTTTTTTGTACGCGAGAGGCGCCTACTTTGACTAATTTTTTATTACCAGTTCAGCAACAGTTCGGATTGTACATTTTTATATTCGTAAATCATTAAAATCACTGAGATTTGATTTACCAAAAGTTTCCACCTTACAGCCTCATAAATCATTTAAATTTATGCTTGATTGTGTATTCCGAATAATAATAATAATAATAATGTTTTAACTACGTCTGAAATAACACCTTTCTTAAAAGCTATAGGTGAACATATAACTAGAGCAATTTCGTGCTTAGTTATGACTCACGGCACTGGTCGCTTGAGCAAATCGGTTCTTATCACAACCACTTTTTTCAATGTATAAATAGGCATATTAATAAATTAATATGGGCGTAATCAGCTCTCATTGATCGATTTCTAAAAAAATAAGGAAAAGCGATAGCAAATGTGAGAGACGAAGTCAGCGAGAGCATAAAGAAGATAATAAGCTCATTTACCTCGCTAAGCACAATAATCCTTAAGCTTAAGACTTAACTGTAAACTGGCGGTCAGACCCTCGATGTCTAATTAAGACAGTGAGCGTGGGCGTGCAACCAGTGACGTGGGTCGTCCTGGTCGTATAGATATTTTTTTTTTTTACTTTTTTTTTCGATGTCGTTCTACCTCGACGAAACTGACGAAAGAATAAAAAAAGAGCCAACTCTGCAAGAGAGCGACTGCATAGGGGGGATAAAGAAAAAGCAGCAGAGAAAGATAGATGACACCGAGTGTGGACAGGCACAAGACTAAGTGTCGAGTCCACACGAGAAATTTTATCGGTATAATTTTTTTTAAATTTTTTCACTAAGTACAGTGCTATTAATATCTTGATATAAAACGATAAGATAGTGTGATTAGAAAACAAGATAAGATGAAATTTCTATAAAAAAAAGTTCATTTTCAGTGGCATTTATAACAAAATAGTTAACTTCTTAAGTAGAAGAGACAAATTTTCAACGAAATAGTTGAATTTTTTAACCAAACTGTTGTCTTTTCAATTAAATAGTTCAATTTTTAAGTTGACAAATAAATATTTTAAAAGAAAGTTGAATTTTCCATCTGGAAATATAAATTTTCAACAAAAAAGTTAATTTCCTAAAAAACAGTTGCATTTTGAACTAACAAAGATGAATTTTCAACTTGTAAAAGGACGACTTTTTAAATAAGGAGAATAGACATTTTTTACGAAATGAATGAATTTTTTAATAGTTAAACAGAATAGTTGAACTTTCTACCAAATAATTGAATTTTCAACAACAAAGGATGACTTTTTAACAGAGTAATTGAATTTTCTACCCGAAAAGACGGAGGTTTTTCACGGAAATAGGAGAATAAATTCTATTAAATCAAATCAATTTATGTGCTACATCAAATTCAATTTGAATCTCTTGAAATTTCAATAAAAAAAATGAATTTTTAATAAAGTCGTTCAAATTTCAACCAAGTAGCTGAATTTATGATAAAAAAAGATCAAATTTCTACCAAAACAGATTAATTTTCAAACCAAAAAGACAAATATTCAATAAAACAGATGAATTTTCAACAAAGAAAATCACTTATTTTGTGAATGTCCCCAATTGAATTTGCAACACAAAAATATGAATTTTTCATCAAAATTTTGGTTTTCTACCAAACCAGTTAAATTTCCGACCCAAAAAGACGAATTTTTAAACACAAAATATTACTTTTCTACCATAAAATATTAATTACTAACCAAACAGTTGAATTTTTAACAGTTGAAAATTTAATTTTTTTCATATTTTAAATGTTTAATTATCAAGTTTTATCAAGTTTCTTTAAGTTTCAACAATTAAAAAAATAAATTTTGCACAGATGAAAATTCAATTTTTTTTCAATTTACTACAATTGAATTTGTAATTTTCTTCAATTTTAAGCAATTACATTTTATTCAATTTTAAGCAATTGAATTTTCTTCAATTTTTAACAGTTTAAATTTCAATTTTCTTCAATTTTAAGCAATTGAATTTTTATATGCTAAAAATTCAACAATCAATTTTCTTCAAGTTTCTACAGTTGAAAAATTAATTATCAATTTTCTTAAATTTTCGATAGTTGAAAATACAATATTTTTATTATTTTGTTCAATTTTCAACAATTGAATGGTTAATATTCTTTAATTTTAAACAAGTGAATTTCCAACGGTTAATAACCGAAGAAAATCGAAAATTGAATGTTAAACTGTTAAAAATTCAAATGTTGAAAATTGAAGAAAATTAAAAATTGAATTGAATAAACAAACATTTTTATCCATAAAAGGAATTTCGATGAAATTTGATTTTTTTGGAAAACGAGTCGCTAGTGGCAAATTAATAGACTCCCAATGGATTTTTAGTAGGGAATTTACACGATTAAAAAAAAGTCCAACTCTGGTTATCTACCATCAATAATAATTAAATCGTGATAGTTTTTCGTCCAGAAAATTATATTAGCTTTGAAGTTTTCTTTAAATCCTAAATATTTTAGTTTGAAATCGTTGAAGTAAACATTTGTAAAGTATTTACTGGTAAGATTTAAAAATAAATTTTGAGATGCAAGAGCCCCGAGTTTGAATCGTAAAATTTTGATTTGCGTTTGCTTGAAATTTATTAAGGCTTTGCTATAAATTCCATGCATATATAAGTAAATATGTAATTTATATTTAAAATTTCATTTAAAACCGGAATGAAATCTGCTTTCTTGTGAATAATTTTATGCACCGGAATATTACCATGAAAAAATTCACAAATAAAAATTAGACTTCCAAACTACCTCCTTTCCGACTCATTAGAGAGAATTAAAGAAAATAGAGGGGCGAAAAGGAAAAGAGTAAACCAAAACCAAACCTCGCACTCCTTCCTTATTATTTCTTATACTAATAGGGACCAACATTCGAAGCTAATTTAGATGTTCTTATCAGGGATAATTTCTAGGAAAACTACATATATGATTAATAGAAACTTATGCTAATTAAAATTATACAAAACCTAAAAATTAAAACGGTAGATATTTGTAACAAAAGTTACTTTGTCTAATTTTCTATTTATTCGTGAAAACTGATTGACCTATTAAAATTCTTTTTTATAACTAGAATAAACAATCATAATTTTCTATTATTCATACCTTTAGTTTTCCTATAAATAATCTTTGATAAGGTCTAAAATGGCTTCGAAGCAGGTTGGTCCCTAGCAGCATAAGAAAGAATAAGGAAAGAGTGCGAGGTTTGGTTTTGGTTGACTCACCCCTTTTCGCTCTCTTTTTACCTTTGTTATGTAATTGTCTGAATTTAACTTCTGAATTTAAGTTTCTAAATATATTTTTTAAGAATATTTCTTCCAATTTTTTTTCTCAACTTTGATTTCACAAGTTCTACGGTCTTGGCAGATTTTTTGCATCGCAGATGTTTTTGGTGGGATTTAATAATATTTGATCGACAAATGGGCTAGTGTGCATTTGCGGTCGATGACTTGTGTGAGTGAAAAATAGGCTACATAGGCTGAACAGAACGGAAATTTACTGCCTCGAACAAAGTTTCCTTGTAAGTTGTTTGTTACGTTTTAACGCACGTTCGCGACGGTGGCAAGCCAAAGCAGAAAGAAACTAATAAAAAAAACGCATAAAAATTATGATTGCCTGACTTCAAAACGGAAACAATAAAGAAAGAAAATGTCACCAGTGTGTTACTTTTTTTCTCACGGGAGAATTCTGTTTAAAAAATCAAATCATTAAATTTCATGAGCTCATGCAAACTCAACCGTTATCAGAGTATCAAGTGTAAAAAGTTGTTCATGTTCAGACATGTTTTGGCTCTTGGAGAATGTCTATATTCGTCCAGAAATTCTTCCAGAAGAAATCATATAGCAAGGTGGCGGCAGGCCAAGGAAAGCCCGGAAATCAGGGAAAAGTCAGGGATATTTAAAATAACTGAATTTTCAACAGTTAAAAATTCAATTGTTTAAAATTGAAGAACATTGAAAATTTAATTACTAAAAACTGAACAAAATTATAAATTGAATTTTCAACTATTGAAAATTTAAGACAATTGAAAGTTGGGTTTTCAACTGTTGAAACTTGAAAAAAATTGAATTTTCAACTGTTGAAAATTGAAGGAAATAGACAATTAAATTGTTGAAGATTGAACGAAATAAAAAAATAAATTTCCAACTTTTGGAAATTTTAGAATTTAAAGAATTTATGAAAAAGTCACTATTCTTTCAATAAATTAACCCAATGATTCACCACTTATTTCTGAAATTTCTTGAATTCTTTTAAAATATTTTAGGCTATTTTAAGATTCAAAAAAATGCTAACAGATTTCAATAATTTAAAGGGAATTCAAAGGATTTCAAATATTTTAGGGTATTTTTGAAAATACCAAGAAATTTTCAAGATACTTAACAAATTTCCAAATATTTGAAATATTTTAGGGTAGTTTTCAAAAATTCCAAGGATTTTTCAAGAGTTTTTCGAGGTTTCAAGAGATGTCAATATTTTGAAGGAACTTCAAACATTTTGAAATATTTTGGAGTAATTTAAAAGATTCCAAGGCATTTTCAAAAGATTTATAAATTTTCAAGGAATTTCCAAAGATTTTTATAATTTTAAGGAATTTTTAAACGGGATTTTATAATATTTTAATGAATTTGACAGAATTTATTGAGATGAAGTGAGGAATTTCGTAGGGTTTCATAGATTAGAAGATATCTTCAAATATTTGTTATAATTAATTTCAATTCATTTTGAATTCACCCTGAATTCTGATTATTTTAACCTGAATTATTTTAAATTCTCTTGAACTCACTCAATTCTACTCAATACAATGAATTTTTAGTTAAATTCATCTTGAAGCCTTTTTTAATCACATCTAATTCTTAGGTATTTAAAAAAATTCTTTTAAATTCCCTTAAATTTGTCTGAAATCATTTCAAACTTACTGAATTCAATGATTTTTGCATATTTTGAAAAATTTTCCAAATAAGCAGCATCTTTTCTGTTCACCATGAATTTTTACGAATTTTATCGAATTCTTCTCATTTTCCTTAAATTCCTCTAAATACACTTCACTTTTATTGAAAACTTTTAATTACATTTTTTTTTTCAATTCATTTGAAACATTTTGAATTTAACTTAAATGGTTTTGAAGCCTTACGAAATGAATTCTTTTAAATTCAAAAGAACATAAGTCACATTATTAATGCACAATTGCACATTAGTCACTTTTAGTCACTTTTGGGGTTAAAAATTTATAAATTCAAACTTATAATTGTTTTCTTCCACTCATAAAAGAGTTTATATTAAAAATCTCACAATTTGGTATTTAAATATTAATGGACAGATAAAATGATATATTTGTCATGAAAAGTCAGTGAATTTTGAAAATAAAGTTTTGCAGCCACCCCAAATAGTAGTACATAAAATTCAGAAACATCCCTGATTTGCATGTGTTACAAGGGCGTTTATGAGATTCGAAATTCGTCGTTTCCTATATCGCAGGGAGGGTCGAGATTCGTACAAAAAGGGAAATGAGGAACAAAATTTCCATTTGCCGTAAGGGAATCAGTCCTGATTTATTTCTCTGAATTCGATTTAGGGGAAAATAAACTTAGGGAGAATTCGATATTTGCAGGATACAGTCTTCTGAGGGTTAGCAAATTTGCGGAAGTGTTCAAGAAAATCAAATTGTATGATGGACTAGGGGAAATCTCTCTATAGTGGATAATGCAACATACAGTTGATAATAATTAATTAACAATACTATCATATGTAGAATTATTAATTCAATAATTCAATTAACAGTTAAGACACTTCACCATTCCATAAAATAAAATTAAAATTAATTGTTTTTCTTTCATTTGTCCTCTTCATTAATGATTATCCACTGTAGCTTGCATTATCCACTATAGGGGGGTTTCGCCAAAATTTAAATGATTTAATTTAAAATTTTTCCAAAAATAATAAAGACAATAAAGAAAGTCTAGGTCAGGGAAAAGTGGAAATAAGCAAATAAGTGTCAGAGAATTAAAAAAATGACGTTTGCTGACACTCTAATGTAATATTTTTGTTATTTATTTGCCTTTTATATCTATCTCTTTTTTCTGTTCCTTCCTCCTGATGAATATATTTTTAGTTAAAAATTTTATTTTTTGGTTGTAAATTCCACCATTTTTTGAAAATGCCTATTTTTTGGTTGACTCTTCAACTTTTTTGGTAAAAATGCCATATTTTTTTGGTTAAAAATGCAACTGTTTGGTTGAAAATGGATCTACCTCAGTCGAAGATTCAAATATTTTGTGTGAAAATTCATCTTTTTTTGCTGAATTCGACTCTTTTTATTATGTACAATTAAATTTATTTTAGTTGAAAATTGATTTCTGGTTGAAAATTCGTTTTTTTATTGGTTGAAAATTCATCTCGTTAGTTGAAAGTTAACTACTTTGTTGAAATTTTTTTTTTCAAATTGATATTTTTAACTGAAAATGTAACTACTGTTATATTTTTGGTTGAAAATTGATTTTTCTTATTCAAAAATACAAATAATTGGGTAAAAGTGGAACCAGTTTTGGAAACATTTATTTTTTGATTGAAAACTTAATTATTTTGTTGAAAATACTTTTTATTTGGTTTAAAATTCATTCCTTTAACTTAAAATGTAAATTTTTCATTATTTGTTGACAATTAATCTTTTTTAGTCGAAAATACATCTTTATTGATAGAAAACTAATCTTATAAGTTGAAATCTTCTTCTTTTTTTGGTTGGAAATGTAACTGTTTGGTTGAAAATTAAATGTTTTATGTAAAATTTATATTTATATCTTGAAAATTCATCTGTTTTACAGAGAATTCGTCTTTTATTTGTTAAAAATTCGCCTTTTCCGTTCGGAAAATTCGACTTCTCGGTTGAAGTTGACATATTTGTTCAAAACCATTTTTTTTAAATTGATTTGCTTGGTTGAACATTCCTATTTTTGGTAAAAAAATTAATATTTGCGGTTTGAAAATTCAACTGTTTTGTAGAAAATTCATTCCTTTGGTTGAAAATTGGACTACTTTATTAAGCATTATTTTTTTATAAATCCTTTTAAATAGAAATTTATGTTTTTTAGTTGAAAATTCAACTACTTGTTTGAAAATTCATGTATTTTATTAAATTATTTTGTTCAAAATTCAACCTTCTTTGATTGAAAGAAAATTTTGTTGAAAAATTCGTTGTTTTTCTATGTAGGTAGAAAATAATAGTATTTGGTTCAGAATTAAACTATGTTGTTGAAAATTTAAATCTTTTGTCAATAAATAAAGTATTTTGTTAAAAATTATTTTTTTTTAGAATTTAACAAATTCTTGGTTGAAAATTCAACTACTTTATTGAAAATTCTTTTTTTTTTTTGTTGAAACATCAACTACTATTTTTTTTTGAGTATTCTTCTTGTTGTTGAAAATTCAACTTTTCGGGTTGAAAATGCATCTTTCTTGTTGAAAATTCAAGCCTTTGGTGGAAAATTTAAATATTTCATTAACAATTATTTGTTGTTGTTGAAATATTAACTATCATGTTTCTTATTGAATATTCATCTAATTTTTGAAAATCCAACTTGTCGGGTTGAAATTCATCTTTTTGTAAAAAATTTAACAATTTGGTTTAAAATGCAACTCTTTAGTTGAAAATTCTATTAATTCGTTAAAAATTCGTCCTTAGGAATTAAACATTTATCTTCTACCGTAGCAACAATCTTTCTACGTTAAAACGGAAAAATAAAAAATAAATGTTAATATGATTGCGAGATTGTTTTATTCCGTTTATAAAAGATTCTATGTTAAAAATGTTACAAGATTCAAATTTTGAAATTTTGAAAATGATGTTTTTTGGCCTCCCCGATCAGGATCCTTTGTGAATGTGAAATTATACATTGTAATTCACTGTTTCAACCGAAGCCCTAATTTAGTCTTTACCTAACAAGGGTGAGTCCGGAAACCCTCCCCTGTTTTGGGATACAGTTACCGGCTTGTAACAATCACCTTTCCCACAAAGACTAATCAGGGTTCTCGAATAATTACCCCAGGGTCTTTGAGCCTTCCAAACCACAAAATCTCACGTATACTCTTAAAAGCATTTTTAGTGCCATCGAATTTCCCTCAACTCGAGATCCCAAGCACACCACTTTTCTCTCAATGGTCTCTAATGAGTTCTTGATGAATGATGATGTATGAGACCACTTTTCATCATACCTTTCTCCACTATCTCAATTCGTTAAAAAGATGTCTAAGTGAATAGGATTCAATATAACATGCTAATCAAGCAAAACGTTTAGAATGAAATATGCTCTCCCACTCATTAAATTAATGGTTTTATTAATATTATATTAATATTTTATTTAAAATATTATTAATTTTTAAAAAAATAATTTTGCTCATACATTTAATCTTGGCAAGTTTTATAACCTGAAAGGGCTTTTTAAAAAATTATTTCAAAAATTTCGATAGGGTATTTAGGGAGAAACAACTCTGGTGATCCACTGGACCGTTCAGTTATCCGAACTAGTAATCGCAGTAATCCAGTGTAATGCTTAGTAATCCACTTGTAATATATATCTATAATCCAGTGCAATCCGCTTGTAATTAAGGTAATTCTGAGTAATTTACATAGTTAAGCCAAATAGTTTTCAACTATTTTTGTTTATTTTTTTTGTTTGTTCAAAATTAATTTTTATAACGGAAAATTTAACTATTTCATTTTTAGATGAGTATTAATTTTTTTTACTTGAAAATTCTTTTTTCTGGTTGAGGAATCTTGATTTGAGCTGAAAATGGTTTGGTTAAAAATTGAACTATTTTCTTGAAAATTAACTTTTTTGGTTACATTTTTTAAAACTAAGTCACGCCTACCCCGGAAGGGAAAAGGCTTAATGGCATAATAATAATAATAATAAAAATGTAACTAACGGAAAGAAATTTGTACTTCTTAGTTGAAAATTATTGTATTTTGTTGAAATTTAGATTTGAGCAAAAGTAAACCAATTTTTTTTTGCTGTTTCAATCTCATAATTTCTAAAGAATTACCATACTTATTTTTCAATAGCTGGTGAGTAACCTGCCAAGTTTCATTAAAGTCGGTTAAAAATTGTTCCGAAAATCTAAAAAAGATCCAAAATACATGGTTATTCCAGATAAGAATTCTTGGTAGCATTTTTTATTGTACTTGGCGGCGATTCGCTATCGCGAATCTTGATAGGCTATTGGATAGTTTCTTCAAGTACAAAACATTATTGTAAAATGCGGTAGAATGAATATTATATGAGTAAAATCGAGTAAAATCGAGTAAAATGAAGGGAACAAAATTCCAATCTTCATACCAAACCACTTCCCTGAAAAACCAGGGCTTATCGTTCCGAAAATCAGGTAACTGAGGTAATGATCTCGTTTTCAGCCAAGAGAATCCGGAACAAATACGGTGGCCCCTAGACACTTTACATCACCGATTATCAAGATACACGAAGAAAGAGCGGAGAACGAGTGGAGAGCCGAGAACGAGTAGAGAGCGGAGAACGAGAAGAGAGCGGAGAACGAGAAGAGAGCCAAGAACGAGTAGAGAGTCATCGAGTACTACACGGATCAGGGAAATCTCCACAAGTCCACCTTCTTATCCTCTTTACTCGTCACTCTTTTTTATTCGCACTCTCTCTCTCTCTCTCTCTCTCTTCCTGTCTCTACCCCAGGTGAGTCACAACAGGCTAAAAAGGATGTGAACGGAAATTGAAGGTGCAAACGAGTACGAATCTGATTCTTGGCGAGCCACTTGGCTTTGACTGATTAAATGCGAGACGCTCAGAAATGGAATTTGCCATATATGTTCTATATTTTATACGGTTTCAAAGTTAAAAGGTATAGTATCAAACTTTGAAACCGTCTCAAAGTTTTGTTATTCCAGAGTTGGCTTTTTCTACAATTCGATGAATCCAAATTTAAAAAAACCTTTGTACCAAATTAATAATTAATCTAACAGGGTGGCCATTTCTATCTAGGAAATCGTATATCATTAATCATTTTTCAAACTTAAGTATAAGGTTATAATTTTTTGGTTGCTAAAAGTAAACAGGAAGATCAATGCTTTAAAGTTACTTTAATATTTAACCGCCTCTATTAAAAACAAAATTCTTTAAACATCAATAATTTTTTAATTAAATTAGGTATTTAAATTTTATTTCCAGATTTCGAGGTTTACTATTTTCTTTCCAGGGTAACTGCAAAAGTTCATTTTCATAATTCCCTGACTTTTCCATAAACAATTTTTCATAACATTTTTCATTTAGGCTCTTGTAATATAAATAGAATAAAACAATGGCAACGCGAAATTTTAAAATCTATTATTATTGATTAATTATTCATTCTTATTAATTTATAATTATTTCACTAAACAAGAAAAATAAAAATTAATCTGTCCCCAAAATTGTTTAGCCAAACTAGCAGAATGTGTTTGTTATAACAAAACAAATTCAACAAAAAATTGGGAAGCCATGTAATTCTTTGTTTTTTTTGTAAAAATATACTTCTTATATTTTCAAATAAATACTCGTCATTTTGTTAATTTTGAACTGTTCACAGATTTTTCAGCGGAAAGAATAGTAAACTTCGCCAGAATTTTTTAAACAAAATTTGAATATCTAAATTAGGTCAAAAATTGATTTGCCTGATTTCAAATGGATCCGATAATTTCTTTATTAAATATCTTAGCTACTAATTTTATTTTCAACTATTAATTTGTACGATCTCAAAAAATTCTTAAAGATTTCAAAAATTTCTAAATATTTGAAAATGTTTCATACATTTCTGATTTGGAACAGGGCATTTTGGAAAAAGCATTATAATTCAGAGTTGAAATTTGTACAATTTTCTACCAAAAAAGACAAATTTTCAACGAAACGCGTGAATTTTCAACCAAATAGTTGAATTTTCAAACTAAAAAAGGTAACTTAAAATCAAAAATATAATAGTTAAATTTCGAATTAAAATAATTAATTTTGATTTAAAAAAGAAATATTAATTAAAACGATAAAATTTCAAGGAAGAAGATTAATTTTCTAAGAAAAAAAAGATGAATTTTAATAAAATCCAGGAACTTGCAACCAAATAGTTGAATTTTCATAACAGAAGGAAAAATTTACAATCAATAAATGGATTAGCTAAATTTTCAGCTAAAAAAATAACCTTAAAAAAAATGAATTGTGAACAAAATAGTTAGATTTTTCACCAAAATAGTTCAATTTTCAATCAAATAGATTAATTTTCAAGCAAGAAGATTAATTTTCAAGCAAGAAGATTAATTTTCAAGCAAGAAGATTAATTTTCAAGCAAGAAAATTAATTCTCAATAAAGAAGATTAATTTTCTATGTCATAAAAACAAAATTTTAACAAAATCTATAAATTTGCTACTAAGATAGACCAATTTTCACCAAAAATCGAATGGTTATTATTATTATTATTATACCATTAAGCATTAAGCCATTTCCCTTTCGGGGTAGGCGTGACTTGCTCGGTTGGAAAGTAGTGGGATAGGTGTATAGGTGTAAAGTAGGTCGTTATATGGTATAAGGTAGATAGGTATGTAGGTATATGTGTTATGGTATAGATATTTTAGATTGATCTGGAGTTTTCGTGTTATTTATTCAAATAACACGTTCACTCCGCAACACTGCTCCGACCCAGGTTGCTGATCAATCTCTCTAGCGATCACCCCAAGTGAGGAGCCTCACAAAATTGTTATGTATGGTTCCCCACTTGGGCCCATTAGTATCCAAGGTCTTTGTTTCAGGCATCATTCACTCTATTGTCACTCTGCTTATAAACTATTTGTCGCCACACATTTCTGTCCTGGCATACTACTCTAGCTTCCTTTACGTCCATGCATTTCTTCATGCAAGCTCTTCTGTTCCTATGACTTCTTATGTCTCTTCGGATCAATGTCTCATTTACAGATTCTAACCATTCTTTCGGCGGTCTACCTCTGGGCATTCTGCCATTTACTTTACCTTTATATACTTGCTTCGTCAGTCGTTCATTTTTCATTCTTTCAAGATGTCCGAACCATCTTAACTGATTTCTTTCCCATATGTCAACTAGCGTGTCTCCTGTACCACATTCTTTGAGGATTATCTCGTTTCGGGCTTTGTCCATCAGTGTTTTTCCGCATATTATGCGCAGAGGTTTCATGCCGATCGCGTTGATTTTTCTCCTGTCCTTTTCTTGACAGGTCCATGCCTCGCTACCGTATTTTTTTTTTTTTTTTTTTTTTTTTTTTTTTTTTTTTTTTTTAGCTTTTTTTGATATGTTTTTATTCGTGAGGATGGATCCTGCTCTACCGATAACCTGCTTACCCTTATTTATGCGCCTATCTAATTCCCCATCTATTTTTCCGTCGCTAGTGAATAGACTACCTAGATATACGTACTTGTCAACTTGTTCTAATCTCACATCATTTAGGACAATGTTGCATATTGTTTTCTCACTTTTTCCCTCAAAAACCATGACTTTCGTTTTATTCACGTTAATTTTGAGGTCCATGTTCTTCATAAAAATAAATTTTTAATAACAAAAAATGCATTTTTAACAAGAGTTAAATTTTAAAACAAACCATTTTCAACAATCAAGAACCTTCAACCAGGAAAAACAAGTTTTTAATCAAGTAGTTCAACTTTCAGCCAAATAATTTAATTTTCAACGAAAAATTATTTTTCAACCAAAATAGTTTAATTTTAAACAATAAAAGACCAATTATTGTCAACAAAATGGTTTAATTTTCAACCAAAAAAATTACCTTAACAAAACTGTTGAATTTCCTACGAAGAAAATTATTTTTTCACCAAATAATTGAATTTTCTACCAAGAAGATTAATTTTTTACCAGAAAAAATTATTTTTCAACAAAATACATCAATCTTCAACCTGATACTTGAACTTTAAACTGAGAAAGATCAATTTTTAACCAAAAATGGAATGAGTGAATTTTCTATTATAAAATAGTTCAATTTTCAAACAAATAGATGAATTGCCAAGCAAGAAGATTAATTTTCTACCATTAAAACGAAATTTTAACAAAATCGATCAATTTTTAGCTAAAACAAATTTTCACCAAAAATCAAATACTTTAGTTGTCAGTTTAAAAATAAAGGTTTAATAAAAAAATTAATTTTCAACAAAAGAGTTAAATTTGCAAACAGAGCATTTTCAACTAAAATCAAGAACCTTCAACCAGGAAAAA
>CAKNXH010000493.1:25185-70478 GCA_932178445.1 Andricus quercusramuli | reverse complement strand
TTGAATTTTCAACCAGAAAGGATGAATTTTCAACAAAAAAGTTCATTTTTAACCAAACATTTGAATTTTCTACCGACCTGTTCAAATTTTAAGCCGAAAAGATGTTTTTTCACCAAAACGAAATATTTCATAATAGCACTATATTCTTCATACTCCTTATTGATTTTAAAAATTCCATGAACTAAAAGCTTATGAAATCCCGTAAATCTTCATATCTTTATTATCTCTCAAAAACCCCTTAAAAATGGTTAAATCTGTAAAATCCTCTGAAATATCACAACATTCGTAAAAATCGCTTGAAATACCCAGAAGTCCCTTAAAATTCCCAAAAATTCTTTGAAATCTTTGAAATCCAGTGATCCTTGGAAATGCTATAAAATTGCGTACATCTGGTAAAATCCCTTCAAATACTTTGAAATCCCGCAAATTATCTTAAAATTTGCAATATCTCTTAAAATCTCTTGAAATTTGAAACCAAAGAGAAAAAATAGTTCCATTAGCGAGCAATTTTCAGAAAATAGTAACATTAGTGTCATTTTTATCAAAATAGTAGCAAAATAATTGCATCATTAAAAAAAAGTGTTAAGGTCCAAGGCCTGCTGTATAGATCTAATATTGTTAAGAAACTATAAAAGAGGAATAAAAAGGAGAGCGAAAGATGAATTGGGCTATAGAAAAGAGGGGATTTTTGCACCTCCTCTATTGAATAGATCGGATTTTTATGATAATCTGAGGAAGGGAAAATTACGAAGAGCAATTTCCGGTGGTGGATCGCCAGTTTCTATTCTGACGCCTCATGGTGCGGAGAAGCAAGATAAAAAAAAGTTCATTATCCAAAAAACGCATATCCTTTATGTGGAAGGGCGATTTATATCTCGATGGAGCCGATGGGCATTGAACGCGATGCGAGACGAGCAAGACGAGAATGTAGCTAGTATAGTATAGGGAGAAAAGGAAATAAAGGACTAGACACAGGGAGAAAATAGAGCCGCCTAAAGCGCGAACTATGTTCCGCCTACCTTCAACCTTCTTTCTCCTACACTCATACAGTTACATACTCTCATCACACACTCTCTCATCTGCTCGAACTTCCTAACTTTGTTCTTTTCTCTTATTCCCTTCTTCCTCGCCGTATGTGTCTCCTCTCATTACTACCTATATTTCTTCCTTTTTTTTTCATCGACATCGACTTTCCGTTCTCTCCAAACGCCTTACAATTCTCTCTTACGCTCATATAGGTAGTACCTAGTATAGGTTGTACACATAGTACCTAAAGTCTACAATCTTTCATCTGCTTTAACTTCCTAATTTCTTTCTTTTTCTCTTATTCCTTGTCTCCTCTCATCACTATCTATAGTTCTTTCTTTTTTTTTATCGACATCCACTTTCCGTTCTCTCCAAACACCTTCCAATTCAAAGTGACGATTTATGGAACGACTTCAGATTTCAGGCAATTTCGGGGGTTTCCCAGCTGATTTTTCAGGTCACATAAAATATATCTTCTGAACGGTTTCTATTAACTCTAACTTAAAGTAAAAGAGGAGGTATCGCACAACGGTGGTCCGAAAAAATTTTGACTTTTTGAAAAATGAGATTCGCGTTTCTGGGTTTAAACATAGCTTGCGGCAGATTATCAAAATTTGTTGGGGAATTTCCAACAAATAATTTCCGCCAAACGACTTTGAATTTGTATGCCCCCACTCATCCTTATGTAGTCCCAAAAATGCCCCGAAAAACTGAAATTGAAAATTTTCGGCAAAATTGATACCTACTCATCGAAAGGTACTTTTATACGTTGAATCAGACAATTATAGTCATTGTCAGGAAGGCTGATCTTTGTTTAAAAGATTTAACAATTGTTTCAAGAATTATTTATTATTTATTTATCAAATTTTCTTAAAAAGATGTAGAAAGCTCTAGTTTTTCATTTTTTAACAAATTCGTATTTCTTTAAATTTTTTTTCTAAAATAAATGGTATAAATTTATATTTCACTCTAATTAATGTGGTAATTTGTCATTTTTAAGAGCAGCATTTTTTGGTGAAATCATTATTCAATTGGTTGAACATTTAATTAAAGTTTAATTGTATATTTTTATGAGAATGCGATAAAAAGTCAGATTATTTTTGTTATCAATTTAATAAGGTAAATCGCTTATCGTTAAATAATAAAATGTTATACAAATTCTTTAATTAATTCGTTTTAATTTCCAGTAATGTTTTAGAGATCAACATTTTCAGTTCCTTTGAGACTAACTTCATCTAATCTGCGGGATAACCTACACGTGAAAAAAAAAACTTTCTTTCAGCTTTCAAAGGACCAAACAAGTTGAACTTCTAACAATAACAAAAAAAGTATTTCTCAGAAAATTGTTGAACTTTCTACAAAGTAGATTAGTTTTTAACCAAATAATTGAATTTTCAACCAAAAAAATACATTTTCAACCCAGAAGATAATTTTCTATAAAAAAAGACGGATTTTCACAAAAACACATGAACTTTTAACCAAGCAGTTGAATTTTCAACTAGAAAAGAATAATTTCATCCAAACAGTTGAATTTTTAACTAAAAAAGATAAATTTCATCCAACAGTTGAATTTTTAACTAAAAAATATGAATTTTCAACCAAAAAATAATTACATTTTCAATTTCAAAAATTAATTTTTTACAAAAAAATCGAATATTCAACAAAATACAAAATAGTCCAATTTTCAATCAAATACATGAATTTTCAACTAAATTGAAGAATCTTCAACTGGAATAGTTAAATGTACATCTACAATTAAAAAATAAAAATTTCAACCAAAAAACGATTTTAAAAAATAGTTGAATATTCAACCAAAGTGAGCAATTTTCAACTAAAACGAAAAAATGCATTTTTTATCAAATTAGTTCAACTTTCAACCAGGTAGTTAAATTTTCAATCGAACAGATTAATTTTACACTTAAAACGACGAATTTTTAACGAAATACATGAAGTTTCTCCAACCAACTAAATGAATTTTCAACTAAAAAAAAATAAATTTACAAAATAGTTAAATTTTGAACCAAAATATTTTGAAATGAAATCAAGAATCTGCTTCAACCATAAAAATGAATTTTTAACAAAGATAGTTGAACTTTCAACCAGGTAGTTACATTTTTAACCAAGAAGATTAATTTTCTACAAAAAAAGACGAATTATCATCAAAGTACATGAATTTTAAACGAATTACTTGAATTTTCAACTAAAAATAATGAATTTTAAACCAGACTGTTGATTTTTTTACAAGAAAGAATAATTTACAATCAAGAATGTATAAGTTAAATTTCCAGTTGAAAAAGTTAATTTTCAACCCAAAAAACGAATTTTCAACCAAACAATGACTTTAACAAAATTGTTTAACTTCCTACATAGTAGATTAATTTTTCTATAAAGAGTTGAAATTTCAACCAACAACATGAATTTTCAACAAAATACATGATTTTCAATCATAAGAATGATCTACGGAGGGGAACAAGAGCACCAGACCGGCAACCTGTGAGTCCTGGGTTCGAATCCCCGCGGAGCTGGAGGAAAATTTGTTCACAGCTAAAAATTAAAACCACTCTAGTTTAGACTTTAGACTATGAAGATCTATGAAGACAAAAAAAGATTACACTACGCAAGTCAACAAAAAACGCAACATCAAAATTAAATATTTAACTGTTATTTTGTTGGATTTTTCAGTAATTTTATTTTCGAACTATAAAAAGGTTTTTCCGTGTAATTATTCGTGTATTGTTGGCAATAAATATTTTGATGCCGTCACTTTCAAAAACAAAAGTTTGTAGTTCAAACATTGAGATTATAAAATATTGGAAGAAGGTGAATAAGATCTTATGCCTGTTGGTCATGGCAGACCAGCGGGCGCCGATTCTTATTCGTGCCAAGAAACGTAGAAGCACCGAAATACCAGAACAGCTGCATATTTATGCCGGACGAATTAAATATCATATATGTTACAGTTTGGCACCAAAGCGAGATTTCTCCTCTTATAAACGAGAGGTAACTAGCAAATTGAAATGTGAAAAGAAAAATACAAAGTCAAATTTAAAAAAAATGTAGACCAGGATGGCTACAAAACTTTGGGATTACTTCAAAATTTTGAAATCTATTAAAAATACCATCAGATATTTCAAATATTGTGAAATCTTTCGAAATTTGTCAAGGCTTTTGAAACCTGGAATTTTAAAAAATACCATAAAAGATTTGAAATTCCTTCAGATTGAAAACTTGTTTCAATTGAAAATTCCTTCGAATCTTTTAAAATATCCTAAAAACTTTTAAATTCTTCAAATATTTGGTAAATATGTACATTGAAATATCTGCAACTTTTGAAATCCCTCAATTCTTGTGAATAAATTTTTTGAAACCTTCAGAAATCTTATAAAATCCCTTGGAAAATGTTATAACCCCCGTGGAATCTCAAATGTCTTGTAATCTTTTGAAATACCCTAAAATATTTCAAACCCATTTGAATATTTTGAAATATTTTGGAATCCCTTGAAACTTTTTAAAGCTCTTGAGAATTCCTTGGATGTTTTAAAAATACTCTGAAATATTTATAATCCTTTGGAATCCCTTCAAATTATTTAAATCTATTCAAAATTCCTTGAAATCTTTATTATAAAATACCCTGCAATACTTCAAAAATCCTTTAAAATCCCTTGAAATTTGTTAAAGGTCTTGAAAATTCCTGGGATGTTTTAAAAATACTCTAAAACCTTAAAAATACTTTGAGATCCCTTTAAATTAGTGGATTCCTCCATATTTTCAAAAATTCTAGTAAATTATTTACAACCCCATTAAAATTCTTCAAGTCCCTTAAAATCATTTAAATCATTGGAAAGTCCTTGAAAATGTTTTAATCTCTTAAAAATGCCTTGGAACTTTTTAAAATATCCTAAAATATGAAAAATCCCTTCAAATGGTTCAAATCTATTGAAAACTCTTCAGAATCTTTTAGAATATCTGGAAATATTTCAAATAATTTGAAATCTTTAGAAATTTCTTGAAAATGTTGAAAGGTCTAGAAAATTCTTTTGGAAAGTTTAAAAATATCCTAAAATCTTTTAAATGTTTTGGAATTTCTTTGATATATTTAAATATTTTCAAAATTACTTGGAATAATTTAAAATACCCTAAAATTTTTTAATTCCTTTGAAATCTTTTCAAATTGTTGAAATCTGTTAAAAATTTTAGGAGCCTTTTAAAATATCCTAAAATATTTCAAAAGAATTCAAGAAAATTCATAAATAGGTATAGACCTAAATTCAGTAGTGGTTAACCCATACGTTAATTTATTGAAAGAAAAGTGTCTAAAAAGTGATTTGAGAAGAAAAAGTGACAGATGCTCAAAGTACTTCTCACAAAAATTTCCTGAATTTTGCCATTTTTTTCTAAGTCCCTGACTTTCCCAAGCCAACAAAATTCCCTGAATTTCCCCTCATTCCAAGTTTTTCCCAGACCAGCGGCCACCCTGATGTAGATATTTCAAAACTAAACGTCCATTCCTAATGTAGCTATACTCAGGTACTATCTAAAAACATCTTATTATTTAAATTTAGAGTGTGTTATATCATATAATTTATGATATTACGATGGATGAATCACTCTTCAATCAACAATTCTTGCATATAAAAAGTGAAACAAATAACTATACAGAGAACCGGAGGATTTCGTAAGAAAATTGAAAGTGAATGGTTCAACCTTTACAAATTACGTTTCGCTCACTTTCCTTCCTACCCTTTTAAAAAATGCTAAAAAGATAACCGGTTGCCCGAAGCCCTTCAATTACACTAAATCAGAGAAGCGTCAAGAATTTTGCTCAAGTTTACGTTCTATCGCCGATAAGGTGGATGGAAGCTAGTTCGTAAAGAAAAACGCCAAGGTCAGCATTCCTGGGGAGTACGTGTTTCTTTACGACTTAATTTATTGACGTAATTTTCGACCATAGACGTGTCCTATTTCTCTCCTGATTATTTAATTTCCCCCTTTTTTTCATAATTGGAAGCTTTATGATGTTTTAATTAAAATACGAAAGAATTCGCGAGAGGCGTGAAAGATGACGCAGACTTGACGCAAAAAAAGATGTTCGGAGCTTGTGGAATTTTGGGGATTATCTCTATAGATTTGTCAATGTTTGCACAGCTGCAAATTATAAAAATATACGGACTTTTTTTTCAGGCAGCAAAAAATTAAGTCGCTGTAATAAATCCATCGGTAATGACTTGCAAAGGACGATTTATTGCCTCGAGGAAAAGTTTTTGAGTTGAGAGATCTTGCACTTTGATTCTGATAACTTTTTTAATAAATATTCTAGTCAAAAGATTGAGATCTTGAGCCAAAGTGGTCAAAGTTTACAAAAAAAAGAATGGACTCACCTTTAATAAAAAAAAGAACAAATTTATTCTAGTCGAGCCTAGTAAATCAGCGAAATATGTTTATAAATAGCATATCAAAATGTATGGAAATAAATTCAAGAACCTTATAGAGTTATTTTTGGAATGAATTTTTAATGTATCTTTCGCTATAGACTTTAAAATTCAAAACATTACTAAATTTATGTCAGATTCAGTTTGAAACATTGAATACTTGGAATTTAAAAGGCTGATATTCAAATCGCGGTGTAATTTTTACTCTCATATTACTCAAAAATGAATGCTTTCAGATTTGAAATGCATTTAAATTCAAATTAAGTCTTTTGAGAAACTTGAACGAGAGGCAGTAAAAAAATTCTTTCCTTCAGACAGTTCTGCTTCTTTTTTCTTTAAAAAGTGGGAATATTTTCACAAATTTTTCTTCCAGCAAATTTTTTATTTTCTGGCCTTGTAATTATAGTTACAAGTCCAGGGTGGCCACAAAACTTAATTTCCAAAATCCCCCGTGTATTGCAATGAATTTCAAAACTTTTAGGGCATTTTAATGATTGTGAAGGATTTCAAGGGGTTTTATAAGGTTTATGGGATTTTACGAGATTTCAGAGGATTTAAAAGATTTCATCATTTTTGAAAGAATTTTGAATAATATTATACATTCAAAGATGTTTTACTCGATTTTTGAGGGATTTGTAGGGATTTCATCAATTAGAGGGGATTTCAAAGGATTTTAAAGAGTTTATAGGGTATTTTACAAGAATAAAAGGATTTTAAATGAGACATCAACATCTTTCAAGGTTCTCCAAAAATTTCATAGGGTTTCAGAAAATTCCGAAGGATTTTAAAAAGGTGGTCCAGGATACCAATGACAATCCAACGGATTTCTACAGATTGCATGTGACTTTGAAGATTTCAGGGGATTTAAGAAAATTGACGAGTTTTCCCGGGAATTTTTAGAGGATCGCCGCACATTTCTAAGGATTCTAAAGGAATTCAACGAATTTCAAAGCTTTTAGGCTATCTTCAAGATTTATATTGGACGAGGACCGTCCGGAAAGTATCCGACCTTGTGGTATACCAGGAGTAAGAGTTAATGGCAATGATAACCCCTTCAAGGTACTTCCTTTTGGAAGTCACAAACTTCTTCCAGCGATCCTCCCATTTTCGGGAGCACACCTCAAAATCACCTTTAAGATAGCTAACAGCTGCTTCGTCGCATTCTGTTTCATTTCCTCTGTGTCTTAAAATCGTTTCCTTTTGAAAGATACTGTAATTTAGGAAAGAACCAAAAATGACATGGAGCCAGGTAAGGAATTTATGGGGGTTGCCGAAGTTGTGTAAGGCCGCATTTCACCAGAAATTTATGAATGAGCCGCGATGGCCGCGATGTTGTGGTGAAGGACCCAGTCGCCACTTTTCCATAAATCAGGTGAATCATCCCTAAATCTTGACTCAAAATTTCCAAAACAATAGTTCTCGGAATCTCGAGGTCTTCCTATATATCTCTCACTGTTAAACGACAATTTCTATTAATTAAAATTTGCACCCGTTCCACATTTTGAGATGTTTTGTTCGTTTCGGGCAACTTTCTGATTCATAACTATGGTTTCCGAACATGAATGGCCAACATTTTTGTCAAAATTTGATGCACACTCTTTGTTCGGTGCATTCCGTCATCCTTACAAAGGTCCTCCTGAATGGTAAATACCTGCTTTTGACAATGGTACAACTAGGTACAAAGTTAAGAGTACAAGGTCGAATACTTTCCGGATAGATCAGGTATACCAGATTTTAAAAATAGTTAACCCCTCGATATAATATTTGAAACATTGCATAACACTATTTTGCAAAACTGATGCTTCTCCTGACGCACTGTTTTGAAATTTGTCAAATGAGTCTCAGGCCTGGTATTGTAATTCATCCGGAATTGAAGCGACCTAGTTTATTGTTAGGAGTGAAAAGTCTAATTAATTAAAAGTTGGGAAATTTGATAATTTGATTAGAAATATCTCAGAACTTCCTCATGACAATGTGTCGACTGTCTATTCAATGGAAAGATTTTATTATCTGGATTCTGGAATAACGTTCTGTTTCTCCCTGTCGTGTTGCACTGACTTGCTTATGGTAAATAGTTAAATTCTCTGAACAATTTCAACACGCTGAAATACACTACAATATCGTGCCTTTGAAAGCGCTGAATAAACGATATTCCATTTTCTAGAACCGATGTGGCTTCAGCTTTTCCGTTGCTTCCCTTGTTTCTCGTTTCCTTTCATACCTTTCAGTTTACCAGTTTTCTCTCGCAACGACCAACACACAGAAGGTGTTCCAAATTGAATTTGACATTCAACTTGCCAGTGTGGAATTCCCTCCAAGTCTAAGAGAGGTCGAACGGTCGCCAGTCGAGTGGAAGTCATCGCATATGGCAACAGCTAGGGGGAACAACGACGAATAGCGATGAGAGGAGATCGTTCTCTCTGAAAGATAATGAGGGACAATAATACCTTATACGAGCAGTAACCAGTTAAGTCCAGATCAACAATCGACGCCGAACAAAAGAAATTTCAAGTTCTCAGGGTGTTGATTTGCAAATTTCCACTTTGTGGTCTTTCAAATTCAAAATTCCTATTCATACCTTCAAAGAAGATGCTTGGGAACAGGAAGTTTGGGCAGTTTCAATGATTCCAAATATACATGGAAAAAAAGATGAGCTGTGGAACCTAAGTTATTCCCTACAACAGCCCAAGCTATAGCTGGGAACGAACGAAGGAATTTAGAAAGATCCCTGAATCAGCCAAAGTACGAATTTGACCATTTTCCCTATAACAGGGATATCATATAGTCGATGCACTTTGTAAGTATAGCTAGAACCAACTTGGTCATCAAAGTAGTCAAAATTACTGATCTATAGGAGAAGAGTTTATATAAAGTAACTAAACGTTTTCCTTTAACTAAATGTTTAACCTATTCTGAGCGAACAGATTTCTTGAATTAAATAAATTCTAGATTTGTTCATACATCCCAAGAAATGTTTTTCCGTGCACACGTAGTAGGGAAGAAGAGGCAAAAAGAAAGTTCGCACAGTAAATGCCACTTGATCAATTTGATCCCGAAATCGGATCAAAATGACATGCAACGCTTTCATCCAGATTTTGGATTTTTTATTTGATCAGTAAATACCTCATCAGAATGATCCGATTCTTAAGATCAATTGCCTGTCATTAAATTGTCATGAATTTTGATTAGTAGCATCTGTCGAGTGTCAGTACTCAGTTGTTATGCCACATCCAAGTCATGACCGACACTACATGTGACCGGCACTCTACATGTACACCGAAATTTCAAAATTAAGCTTTCGAAGACATTTACTACATTTCTTTACAAAAAATCATTAAGTTTTGAAGAACACTTGAACTGCGTAAATCTAAAGAAACATTTGAGAGGTATGAAAGATCTATAGCCTAATGTAGGAAACTTGGAATTTTTCTCACAATCTAAAGTTCAAAATTTTCTAAAACATTCCTAGTTGGTCCCAGGAAATGGAAAACATTCAGAAGTCATTCTTTATGGTTTAAAATGCAATTGTTTTTGTTGAAAATTCACGTTCTTTGGGTTCAACTATTTTGGCAGAGGATTCAACTACTTGGTTGTAAATCCAACAGTTTTGTACGAAATTCGCTTTTTAGGGTGGAAATTCCACAATTCTGTTGAATTTTGTTTTCTCTCATGACTGAAGAATAGCATACTTGGTTGAAAATTGGACTTTTCGATAGAAATGTCATCTTTTATGGTTCAAGAGGTCTGTTTTAAAATAAATCTACGATGCTTGAAATTCATGGTTTTGGCTAGAAATTCATATTTTTGGTTGAAGAAAAATTCAACTATTTTTTTTTTGAAAATTGTCTTCTTTTGGTTGAATATATCTTTTTAACTATAAGAATTTTACCTATTCCATTCTTTGTTTAACATTTATCTTTTTTAGTTGAAAATTAGTCCGCCTTGTTTGGTAGAATATTAATTTTCTTCAATGAAAACTTATTTTTTCAGTTAAAATTCACCTATTTTTCTAGAAAATTCCACTATTTAGGTAAAAATAACCTTTCTGGTTGAAAATTCAACTGCTTTGTAGAAAATTAGCCCTTCTGGCTTGAAAATTCAACAATTTGGTAAAAATTTCATATTATATGGTTCAAAATGCAAACGATTGGTTTTTGGTTTAAAATTAGGATTTTTTTTGTGTTTTGTTAAAATATGAACTATTACATTTTTTGTTGAGAATTCATCTTTTTTGGTTGAAAATTCAATTACTTGGTTGAAAGTTCAATTGCTTTATTAAAAATCCATTTTTTTTGTTGTTCAAAATTAGTCCTCTTTTGTTGACAATTCAATTATTTAATACAAAATTCTTCTTTTTTGGTAGACAATTTAAACTTTCAGGTATAAAATTCAACTATTTAGTTGAAAATTAACTTTTCTGGTGAAAATTCATATTTTCAGGTCGAAAATTCAACTGCTTTGTATATAGGAAATTCACTCTTTTGTCTTGAAAATTTAACAATTTGGTAAAAATTTCTTGTTTTTGCTTTCAAATGCAACCATTTTATTTTTGATTAAAAATTAAATTTTTTGTTGAAATATCGACTATTACATTTTTTGTTAAGAATTAATCTTTTTTGGTTGAAAATTTAACTACTTGGTTGAAAAATATGCTTTTTTTGGTAGAAAATTAATGTTCTTGGTAGAAAATTGTACTACTCGATTGAAAGTTTAAAAATTCAGTTTTTGGGTTTGAACATTCATCATTTAAGTTGAAAGATAATATCTTTGGTAGAAAATTAAACCATTGTGCTGAAAATTAGTTTTTTTTTTTAATAATTCAACTTTTTAAACTGAAAATTAAACTACTCTATTTTTATTTATGGGAAATTAACCTTTGTTTGGTAGAAAAATCAAATATTTGGTTAAGAATCGATCTTTTATAGTTAAAAATTCAATTATTTTTTGGAAATCCATATATTTTCTAAAAAATTCAACGATTTCTAAAACATTTTTGGTTAGTCCAAGGAAAGATCTGAATCTTTATAAAGTGGGAGTCTAAACTAGGTGTATCTAAAGAAATATTTTCAGAAAGAAGAAAAAATTAATTTTCAGAACCACAGAGACTTATAGCCCAACATAGGAAAATTGGAATTTTTCTCGTAACCCTGAAATTAAAATGTTTCCTACGACTGTCAATAAAAAGGATAACAACTGCCACCCGACTGATATGAATACAGTTATCTCAAAATTAATGTTGGTTCCACAAAAGTGGATCATTTTGATCTGAAGTTGACAATCAGAATGATATGCAACGGTTCAATATCCTGGGCATTACTGCGTTTTAAAAAATCTCGAAAATCTGTTTATATTGATGATAAGTTAGTAGCTTTCTTTTGCAGAGCTAATTCCAATGCCTGAAAGTGGTAGCGACACGATCCAGTGGGAGTAGACCAAGAGGCGCGTTCCCAACTTTTTTCTCGTGGGCTGACAAATCAGTCTTTCTCAGTCACTTTCAATATGCAATGATGTGGTGGTACCAGTATTCGAAGTAGGTACCAAAATACCGAAGCAGGCGCGGGTCATTGATTCTAGCCGGCATGATGCCAATGTGGGTGGTATGCTCGCTTCGTCGAGATTTGCCACCCTCGGTACCATCTTCGTCTTCGGCTTGGGCTTGGTCTCAGTCTCACGCGGTGCAGTCTTTGGCGATACCATGCGTAGGAGGCTGGAGCTAAGCCAGCTTAGCTAACTAGCTGCATAACACACGATCTACTCGTACCACACCATGTACTAATAACACATTACGAGTCAAGCAATATCCTCCACTTTTTCACTTATCATCCTTCAATTTTCCAGGGAAAGGGATTTCCCGAGTCAAAATTTAGCCCCTATTTTAAATCTGCAATTTCCGTATTATAACCTACTTTGATGCTATTTGAACCAGTAGCCCCTACTTTCAACTTTTAACTCCTACAGAATGAAAAATTAGACCCTCCTTTGACCTTATTTCAATATAAAGACCCTACTTTGAATATTAGTTTCCCGTTTTGTGGTTTTGGGGTCCGTGTAGGATGAAGAAGATTTAAATTTTTATCAAACGTTTCAGCTCCATATATGGACCTTCTTCAGTGATTTATTCTGGACAAAGTTTATTGGTACATTTCACCTCGAATTTCACTTATCCCCTAATACAGATTTTTGTGTGTCAGCTTTTTTTATATGTAAATAAAATTAATTATTGTTCTATAGAAATATAATAACTCTCTTTAAAACATTTATATTTAATGCGAGTTGTCTTTAATTATTAGTGTCTAACAGCCGTAAATATGAAACATTAAGTTCTTATTTTAACATCCACCTATAGTCCTAAGACATTATTGCACTAACCTTATTTCCTTAGAATACTGATTTTTATTTATTGCTTACTCTGTAATGAGTTTGAGAGCCATTAAAAGAGAGAAACTATACAAAGTCATAAATCTGATCGTATGATACGGAAAAGCATGCAAATGACAAATGGCACTCTGTTGTTGAGTTTTAACTACAACGTTTGTAAATTTGAATCTTCATCATTTACGGACCCCAAAGCCACAAAACGGAAAACTAATATTATATTAGTAATGAGGGTCGCAAAAGGCCAAGAACAATTTACCTACTTTGAATCTTTATAGCTGAAAAAAATTGTGAGTTGGGCCAACTATTTAGTTAGTGAAATATGGTACTGTTATTTTACTAGCACAACAATACAATTATCTTACAAAAGTTGGCCTAACTGAACATTTTTTCAGTGTACAGTCTTCCTATTTAAGAACCCACTTTAGGGCTCTATAGTCTATAGAAGACTTTTAAAAAATCGCACAAAATTACATAGAAAGTTGCATTTAAAAAAAAATTTTTTATACATAATGAAAAAAGCAGTATCAGAAATTCTCACTGATTTTTAAAACATTCAAACACTTAAAATAAACTTTAAAGTTAAAACAATTTTTCAACAGTAGTTATTCAGCCTGAAAGGCTTTTCATTTCGGTTTAAAACATTTCTTTCTAAACTATTAAACTTGCCATCTTGGATTATTTTCAAATGAGAGAAGTTTATAATTTACATTAATTTTGAAATTCAGGAACATTCATTTTATAATGTGATGTAGGGGGTATAGATTTTTTTTAGATTGGTCTAGAATTTTCGTGTCATTTTGAATATTTCACATAAGCAGGGAAATAAATTGTTTTGAATAAAATTAATATAGATACAAAATATTGAAGTCAATATGAAACGCTTTAAATTTCTAAGATTTCAAGTCAAAACATATTGCTTTCCGACAAAGTAGTTGAATTTTCAACTAAAAGAGACGAATTTTTAAAAAGTAATTAAAGTTTTAGCCAAATAGTTGAATTTTCTACCTGTAAAGGTGAATTTTCAACCAAATCGTCCAATTTTTAATAAAAAAAAAGGTTAAAATTCAACCAAATAGTTGAACATTCAAGCTAAAAGGATGAATTTTTTAGAAGACAGTGGAATAAATAACCAAGCGATCAAATTTTAGAATAAAATAAATGAAACCTTAATCAAAAACAGTTGCATTTTCAACCAAATAGTTTAATTTTCAATCCAAAAAGACGAAGTTTTTAGAGGACAATAGAATTGTCAGCCTAAAAGTTGAATTTTCGAAACATATATATATTTTTTTTCAACCAAACCGTTTTATTACAACCAAATAGTTGGACTTTCAATCAAAACAATTGAATATTCGACAAAAAAGAATGACCTATTAACAAATCATTTGAATTTACAACAAAATAATTAAATTTTCAATTTAATAGACGAATTTTAAACCAAAAGGAATGAACTTTCGACAAAAAATAGTTATGGATTTTATATAATTGGGTTTTATTGATTCAGTTCGCATTTCAGAGAAAAAACGGGAAAGTTTCTGGAAAACAGGGGAAAAAAGATTAGTTCTTTTTAAAAAGGTGGAATAGGGGAAAATGTGAGAAAACTGCAATTGAATTTGAAATTAATCTATTTTGAATTTTTTTACTAAAAAAGGCCTAATCTTAAGGCTTGCAATTTGAAAAACTTAAAACGTTGAATTGCAAATTTTCTAAGTATAAACCTTTAATAAGAAAATTCTAGTATTGAATTTCTATTTTTAAAGTTTTCTTGTACATAATTAAAATTGAAACGAAGTACAGCGAACTTGTGAGAGAAACGGAAAAAAGTCGATTGGTCGCAGTTTTCTTCAAAAAGTCCAATTCTTGAAAAAAGTCGATAAAAGTCAAAATGGTCGTCCCAAAAATTCAGACGACTAGCAAAACTTATGAAGACTGTGGGTACGTGTACCGAAATTTCGGTACAAATAGCCGGATTTTTTTTCGGTATGTGGCAACGGGCCACTAGATAACACTTTGTTTTTACAAATTTTTGATGTGCATATTTGATTTGATAATTTTTTTAACTAGCTTTTCTAAAACCACCTTTTGGTGCCATCAATACATTTTTGTCAAAAGCGTGAGATCCCTAGGATTCTCGGGTCACGATCTGTTGAAATTTCGTGACAATTTTAGAAATCCTTTGAACAGTTTCGAAAATTTTGGAAATCCCATGAAATACTTGAAATTTTAATTTTTCTGATGGCGGATATATTATTTTAGCCAATCCAGTGAGTTGGTTTGAAAATATGCTTAAAGACAATGTGAAAAAACACTTGCATTATCGAGCAACTTGAGAAAATAGTAGCACTAGTGACATTTTTTTCAATTGTAGCAAAATAGTTGCATCGTTTAAAAAAAAAAGTGTCAAGAAATGTCAATAGTGGCGTGGGACCGAGAAGCTGTAATAATATACACAAGATCAAAATGAACCTGCTTTGAATGGATGAGGAATGTGAATGTTGGGTATGTTTAAAATTTTAAGTATTGTGGCTATTTGTTCCAGGACAAGCGTGACGAAAACGGATCGGCAATAAGGCAAATAAAAGGAAACAAGTTGAGAGAAAATAAGAATAAGGTCCAGGAGAAACGAGAAAAATCCTACGAGACTGGCCTGCATCGCGGAGAAGCCAGGATTCGATCAAGTTATGTTTAGGAATTCGACCGAACGTGGCGTCCTCGGCCTCCATCTACCCTCAATTTCTCCTTATTTTTATTCTTCTTCTTCATCTTCTTCTTCTTCTTCTTGCAGTCAGTCTCGCTCTACCTACCCCAGTGTCTATCTATACTCCTCTGTTTCCACCTCGTCTCGCCGTAATCTCTCGATCGACTGAATCTCTGTAAATTGGATGTTCGGCATTTACCATTCTCAGGGCGTCGGAGGCCGTGTAAGACAAAAAACGTAAAATTCGTTGCACCAGGGGAAATCCTATCAATTTCTCGTATCGGGGCGTAATCTTGATAAAAATACCGTTTCAGCACTTTTGTATTCTTAAGTGTGCAAAATGTTCATTATGAGCTTTGTTTTTTTTCCTCTCGTCAAATGTATAACAAGATAGGTGCGGGGAGTTCTATTTCAAGATTCCTACCTTACCGGCTTCAAGACCATTCTACAGCTCAAGTGGTTCATGTCCGTGCTAAATTTCGAGAATGTTTTTTGAAAGTCCTGAAGACGCCATAAAATTATATTAGGGGCGTTCCATGTCAAAGGCAAAACTCAAGTCATTGATTGCAATTTTGAGTAATCCACTTGCAATCCTTGGTAATCCACTTATACTATGGAATATTCCAGGTAACCCAAAGTAATCCACTTGAAATCCTGGGTAATCCAATTTTAATCCTAGCTAAACTATTTGTAACCTGGATTAATCCATTTGTGACTCGTAGTAATCCTTGTAACTCAAATTAAATCCGCGATATTCCACTTGCAATTTGGAGTATTCGAATTGTAATCTACTTGTGATCCACATGTTATCCAGTAACCTGAACAATTCAGAGTAATTCGGGGTAATCTAAATATCCAGTATAATTCGAGATAATCCACTTGTAATCTTAGGCAATCCACTTGTAATCTTAGGCAATCCACTTGTAAATCAGAGTAATCCATCTTTGCTGGACCGGATGTTAAGGAGTTATTTCAACCTCACGCCTCAGAGACAATTATAGAAACTTAGCACGGACATGAACCACTTGAGCTGTAGAATGGCCTCGAAGTTGGCAAGGTAGGAATCTTGCTAGAAAATTTATATAGGCAGGAGGACTTCTATATCAGGATTCCTAACTTACCTACTTCGAGACCATTTAACAGCTCAAGTGGTTCATGTCCGTGCTAAATTTCTAGACTGTTCTCGAAGGTCCCGCAACGGCCTCATAAAATTATATTGCAAAATTTTGAGAAATGAATTCTGCTTAAACAACTTGAAGGTCATTCATCAAGGAATATTTATTGCTTCCTCTCGAAATATTGGCGACTAATTTAGTAGCCTTCGACAACATTACAAAAACTTAGCACGTACATAAACCACTAGAGTTGTAGAATGATCTCAAAATGGATAAGGTAGGAATATTGATACCAGAAAAACTTGGTCTTTTTGACTGTTAAAGAAGGGTGCAAAATAGGATTTCAATGAATAAAGAGAGGTTGGAGCTGGAATAATAAAAAGTGTAAAGACGTCTTGGCGCCAAGTGGGTATAAAGCGAAAGAGAATGGAGCATTAAGGAAGCAATAAGACAGCAATCGAGTTACACGAAGTGGGAGAGAAAGAGAGTGCGAATAGAGGCCTTTGTATGGCGTTCAACGAGAGGGATGAGAGGGACGCGAACTGGCACGACGAATAATAATTTTCTCACGGAGAGAGAAATGCGGAGAGGGAGAGACATCGTTGGCAGGAGAGAAGGGAAAGAGATAAAAGAGTGATTGGAGAGGTGGGAAGGGAGAGTAAAGAGGAGAGAGGAAAGAGGAAAGAGGAAAAAGAAGAGAGAAAAAGAGAAGAGGTTCCGAGAGATAATTCTCGTGGCGAGAGAGCGCGAGATGCACCCCTCGGGCTTACGGAAGTACGGCCGGGGATACAGGAAGTGAAACTTATGTCTCTGGTTACACGTACAGTGTTTCGGTATAACAGAACATGCCGCAGGCTTCCCATTGGACAAACTTTTGTCGCCTCGCTTTTCGTGTAAATGCACTAAAGTTTCATCCGATTCCGGGTGTCCTTAGAACGTTTAACAACCCTCCAAAAACAAGCATTGTCCTGGAATACTACCGCATGGAATATTAGCTCTTTACCTCGCTCTTTACAGTTTACACTTTACAATAAACTTCCGTAATTTGAAGCTCGAAAGCCACTTTTCCTATCAACATTAACCCTTCCTCTACAGACAGGGGCTTTCAAAGCACGCACGATTTTTCGAACTAGGATATCTCGTCTACGGGAAGATTTTTATTCAAAATGTTTTAAATAATTAATACTATGAACAATTAGGCCATGTGGTAACACAGCATTTTACCAGTTCTTTTGGAAAGCCAAAAAAAGTTCAAAAACTGACGGAAGGTGGGAAAAAGAAGTCTGTAAACGGAGGGTTAAAATGATAATTTCAGGGATCACAGCGGTTCCAAAGTTCAATTTTAGATATGAAAAAGGGGAAACAATTCCTAAAAGTGTGGTTTGAAGGGAGTGGATTAGAAGAGGATTACTCAAATTAAAAGTGGATTATCTAGGATTACATGTATATTACCTAAGATAAAAATATCTCGAAAAATATATTACTCTCACTATCCCGGATAACTTGAATTAAAAAGGGTATTATTACTGATTACAAGTGGATTACGCGGATTATCAAGTGAATTATATAAGACTAAAAATCCACTTTTAATCCTAATCATTCGATGTAATTCAAGTAATCCAAAGTAATTTACTTGTAATCCAGCCAAGTTGGAGTAATTCAGGTTTAAAAGTAATTTTGTTGAAAGTCTGTTATTTTTTGTTTGTTGAAAGTTGAGGTATTTTATTAAAAATTAATCTTTCTGGTTAATAAATCTTGATTTTGGTTCTAAATTGTACTATTTTGTTCAAAAAAAATTTTATTGTTAAAAATTAAATTTTTTACTGTAAATTTAATTATTTCATTTTTGGTGAAAATTATCTTGAGTTGAAAATTCATGTACATATTTTGTTGAAATTTCGTTGCTTTTTTTGTAAAAAATTAATAATGGCTTAGAAAATCATCTTTTTGGTTGGAAATTGAATTATTTTGGTGAAAAATTTAACTATTTTATTGAAAATTATTATGTTCATAGATTGCAAATTAATTTTTTTTGCTGCAAATTTAACTACGTCATTTTTTATGGTAAATGTATCTTTCCAAGTTGAAAATTCAACTATTTGGTTGAAAATTAATGTATTTTGTTAAAAATTCGTGTTTTAGAACATTTATCTTCTTGCTTGAAAATTCATCTTTTGGATGTAAGATTCCTTTTTTTTATTGAAAAGTCTACAATTATATTTTTAATTAAAAAATCATCATTCATATTTAGTTAAGAGTTTAATAATAATGTTGAAAATTCAACAATTTTATTGAAAAGTCATGGTTTTTGGTAGAAAAATTCAACTATTTAAATAGAAATTACAAATATTTTATTGAAAATTGACTTTTTGTTTGAAATTTATATTTCGGTTGAAAATTCAATTGTTTGTAAAAAATTCTTTTTCGCTTCAAAATATTATCTCTTTTAGTAGACATTTTTTTTCTTTCTTGTCTGAAAAATATTTTTCGTTCGAAAATTCATCTTTTTTGTTGAAATATCAATTATTACATTTTTAGTTGATAAAATTTCATCATTTTAGTTTAAAATTATTCTTTTGGGTTCAATATTTAACTATTTTCTTGAAAATTCGTCTTTTCGGCTTGAAAATTTAACAATTTAGTTGTAAAATCAATTATTTTGTTAAAAAGTCACATTTTCTTAATGAATTTAACTATTTTTTCATTTAATATTAAAAATAATTTTTGGTCGGAGAATCAATTAGGTAACGACCTCAATCGTGGGTCACTTGTCTAAAGTGGACCACCCATGTACACAAATTTGTGTAATTATTTCATAAATATTTACAATCAGTCTTTATTCGAATCATTATCTTGCTTGAGGCTATCAACTATTATTAGATAATTATCTTAAATAATTATTTTGCATTGGTTGTCCAACTATAAATAGTTGACCCACTTTTGGGGTCGTTTATCCTACTTGCTTAAAGTAGTTTTGGCTTGAAAATTTAACAATTTGATTTTAAAATCAACTATTCTGTTTAAAAATCATGTTGTTGGATTAATTCAACTGTTCTTGATATAAATTAAAATCTTTTTTTGGTTAAAATGTCAAGTAGAAAATTGATCTTTTTTTAGTTGAAAATTCAACTACATCGTTGGTTAAATCTTTACTACATGGTCGAAAATTATTTTTTTTTTCTTGTTAACATTCATCATTGTCTGTAATAATGCATGCCTTTGGTTGAAAATTAATCTTCTTAGAATTGAATCTAAATCAAATTCTTTAATTTGCTTTTAATATTAGCACCTGCATCAATTTGATTTAAAATCATTTATTCCCTTATTTTCCTGGAAAATCTCCTTATTTCCGCTATTTTAAACGCATTTTGGCATGTATGAAGCCTGTGACCTCTACAACGATGATTATCATTTGCAAAAACAGAATTGACTTATCTTTTGAGTTTTAGTTTCTCGATTAAATCGTTAACAATTTCCGAAAGTACAAATTTCTAAAATAAATCGTTTATGAAATATTTGGAAATGGTATCATGAAAAAGAATCTCTTCCAAAGCGTCTTGTTATTTCATCTTTTTAATTTCTCTTTATGATTCTTGAAAACAATTCCAAAAATTGGGTCAAAATTCTCAATTCGTTGTGTTTTATTGGATTTTTTAAATTTAAGGAAGAAAGAAGGAGAAAACGGGGAAAAAAAGAGGATTAGGTAAAAAATGAGACAAACTGTGATCCCTGTAATTTAAGAAGGCTTTGATAAAGGAAATCAGAACTCAAAACTTGTCAGTTTAATGACTGAATTTCGTAAGAAAGAAGTGAAACTGGAATTCCTAGATGCAAAAGGGAAAGAAAGGAAGAAAAAAAGAGACGTTTCTAGAAAGCGAACATATAAATTCTCGGGTTTAACAAATATGTTGGGGTGAATTCCAGCGGATAATCAGGCGGACTCTATCGAAGATCAGATTTAAAATCCTTGAGTCTAATCCGCTGAAGTCTAAACCACTTCTGTCGGTGTTACTACTCGAAAATAAACGAGGACCCTCTCACCGCCTCAGATTCCGCGCTACATTGACCGCATCTACTTCTACAACAACTCAGTCAAGCAAGCAAGCGACTACCACATAACATCCAGTACAAGAGGCAGCAGACTCTTGAAGCTTCCAGGGAACATCCTCGAGTATCAATGGGCTGCTAGCGCCCATTGACATTTCTTGAGGGGAATTTCACGGTATGTACGACCCTGGACCCGTTAGTTTGGTCCACAGGTAGGCAGCAGGTATTGTCCTGGACCACACACCAAGGCACTCGCCAATTATGCCGGCAACAACATATCGCCGACCTTGAACCGGGTCGGCTCTCAGCTCCCTTAAGTGGCTTCATCGACCGCTGCGCTGGATTCCGCACACCTACGATCTGGCCCAAACGTCTTCAGGCTGGTCCACCCAGAGTCCAGCCAGGACGATCATCTCAGACTTTACGGTCCAAAATGCTGGCGCAAGTAGGCTGATTTTTCATTAAAATAGGAGAAAAATAAGGGAAAAAATTCTTTCAAACAAAATTATTGTATGAAAAAATTAAGTTTCTCAGATTTCAAGTCGAAATAGTCAAAAACAGTTTAAAAAATCACCAAGATAGTGGAATTTTCAACCAGCAGATGAATTCTTAACCAACGAGTTGAGTTTTCAAGTTGAAAAGTCGAATCGTTTAGAAAACACTTGACATTTAAACCCGAAAAGACGATTTATCAACAAAAAAGATCATTTTCAACTAACAAGATCAACTTTTAATCTAATAGTTTGATTAAAAAAAAATGCAACCAAAAAGTTGCATTTACAACCAATTAGTTGAACTTTCAATCAAAAGAGACAAATTTTCTACAAAATAGTTGACTTTTTAACCAAATAGTTGAATTATTATCAACCTAAAAAGATTTTCAACCAAATGGTCGAATTTTGAATTCAAAAATGCGTGTATGCTATACAACAGACGAATGTTCACCTCGTGTTCAACAAAAAAGTTACATTTTTCACCAAAAAGAGTACTTCTTAACAAAATAGTTGAATTTCTCGAAATAATATTTGAAATTTTAAACAAATAGTTAAATTTTCAACTTGAAAAAAATGTTTTTGGAACTAAAAAAGATGAATTTTTAACCAATTATTGGAGATTTCTAATAAAAAAGATAAATTTTTAACTAAAAATGGAACAATTAAATTTTACTATAAAAACATTAGTTTTCAAGCAAAACAAGAACCCAAAAAAAAGATTATTTAAGAAAACAGTTGAATTTTCAAGACGAAAAGACGAATTTTCTTCAAAACAGTTGAATTTTCAACCCGAAAATATTAATTTTTTACCGAAAAATTTATTTTCCGCCAAATAAAAGAATTTTGCACGTTACAAAGATGAATTTCCAATCAAATGGTCGAATTTACAACAACGAAATTAATTTTTAACCGAACAGTTCAATTTTTATGAAATTTTCAACAAAAAATGGAATAGTTAAATTTCAGAAAAAAAAATTCAACACGAAAAAAACAAATTTTCCACAAAACAGATTTGAATTTTAAATAAAAAACATTTGAATTCAATAAAAAAGAAATGAATTTCCAACCAAACGGATGAATTTTCAACCAATTTTTAAGAAATTAGTTCAAATTGTACCCAAGTTTCTTAATTTTTAACCAAAAATCAGAATTTGTCAAAAAATAGTTAAATTTGTAATCAAAGAGATGAACTTTTAACAAAGTTGATTAACCTATAAATGGAATAGGTAAATTTTTTAGTTGAAAAATTAATTTTTGACAACAAAAAAAAATAAAAAAAAAGGAAATGTAAACAGTGAAAAACAGTTAAATTCAACGAAAACATACGAATTTTCAACCAAAGAGATGAATCTTCAACAACAAAAAAAGAATTTTTAACGAATTAGTTCAACTTTTATCCATATCGTTGAATTAAAAAAAAATGAAATCTTAACAGTCAAAAACAGTTGAATTCAACGAAAAAATAAGAATTTTCAACGAAATATTCCAATTTTTAACCAAAGAGATCAAATTTCAACCCAAAAAATGTAAAAGTAGAATTTTCAACAAAAAAGAATTAAGTTTTAGCCAAAAATACTTGGATTCTCTTATTGGCATCTATTAATTCAGTTCAAATTTAAGGTAGTTGTTGTGCCAAAAATTAGGTCGCTCGAAAGAAAAAGTCTTTTAACGATTTAAGAAATTGAAATGGTACTATCAGTCACTTCTTATGGAAAAAAAATTATTTTTTATGATAAAAGATCCCAATTTACGAAAAACAATTATTTACCAATAATTAATGTAATTTCATTTTCTCTTACTGTCGCTTCTTAGGAATTAGTTAAAAATGGTTGTATTTAAATTAATCATGGCTTATTTTCTCGGGGATAACATTCCCTACAACTCTACTACATTCAATTTTGAAAATAAGTAACTCATCTTCAAATATAGTTATTTGTTTAAAAAATATTTTCTGGAAAAAAAAGTTTTCACCGTTTTTTAGTCAATGAAAAATTTACTTTTAAAATTGGAAACTACAGTTGTAGATGTAGATAATGTCTTCCCAAAAAAATAAGCCATCATTTACTTAAATTAAACCATTTTTCAAACATTGTTAAGAAGCGACATCAAGGAAAAATTCGATAAAAGAAAACATTCTTAAAATTAATGTTCTTTATTTGATATCACATCATCAGTAATATTCTTTTCTTTCTTTTAATCCTAGAAAACCTTTTTTCCCAGTAACCTGGTTTTTGTCACAACTACCTTAGGCGAAAAAAAAAAAACGATAAGAAGGGGAAGTTTCTTGAAAACAGGAGGGAAAAAGATAAATAATTTTAAAAAAAGAAGAAAAAAGGGTAATAGGGGAAAGAGTGTGAAGCCTGTCATGTGGCCAGTGGCTGGACGCAAGGGGCAAAGGCCAGGTGGAATGCAGAATGTAGACACGTAATGCACGCAGAATGTTGTCCGACCGCGAGGAATTATTAGAGGAATCGTGGGTCCCAAGACCCCCTGGCGGGCCCACCGCCAATGCTCTCGCAGGTTCCGACAGGTCCGACCCGGTCCTAACAGGTAAGGAATTAAGAATCTGGAGGAGGGAGGCGCCTGCAAAAAACTATTTCGCCGCGGCGCAAGTCTTCTGAACTTTCCGAACGACTCCACCCCCATCCGGTCTTGCGACTACTCCATCTCGATTCGATTTCGACTCCCAAGTTTAGTGCTGTTCAGCTATGCGTTCTTACTTCTCTTAGTTCTCCCCCCCCCCCCCCACCCCACCCCCGCCCATCCTCGCTCAAAAGTCCCTAAGACTTAGCAGTTAACGAGGAGCTCTCAACCGTCTCAACCCGGAAAACGCAGCTGCAACATCATCTAATTAGAATCGTTTTGTCACTCTAAAACAAAAGGCAGCCCTAGTTTGAGTTTTCAACGTTTGGGCTTTATCTCACTCCAGATTGCTATCTCGTGTCAGAGCTGAACCTGCTTGACGAGTCTATTAACTTTTGGTCAGCTTTTAATCCCGAGAATATTTCGAAACACACGTACAATGACTTTATGATTCTCTCCAGCTGGGGTGATTGCTATCCACTCTCCTACACATTCCTTATACTTATCTTTACCATATCGAGGGGGGAAACAACTCCTCAATTACCCCGAATCATATCGGATTACCCCTGATTAACTCTATATACAGAATTACTCTGGATTACTTAAGATTACTCCAAATTGGATTACTTTGGATTAGATAAAATTATGGTGGAATAACCCGCTTAAACTAAACTCACGAGAATATGCAACCAAAGAGGATTACTTTCTAAGAAAATTCTTCAATTTAAAAAAAAAATAGGAACATTTAATAAAAATATCAAATAGTTCAATTTGCAATCAAAAATATGAATTATTAACCAAGAAGATTTTGTACTGAAGAAGACGATTTGTCTGTAAGATATAATGGATTTTCAACTAAGTATTTGAATTTTCAACTGAAAAGGATAATTTTCTACCAAAAATTGAACAATTAAATTTTCAGTTCAAAAATTAATTTTTAACTAAAAAAGTACGAATTTTCAACAAAATAGTTACATTTTGAACCAAAAAGATGAATTGTTAACTAAAATAATGAATCTTCAACTGAAATAAAGGTTAATTTTAATTCAAAAATAAATTTTCAAACTAAAAATGAGTTTTCAACAAAATCGTTAAGTTTTCAACCAAATTATTAAATTATGCACAAAATAGACTATTTTTTACCCAACAGAGATGAACACTCAATGAAAAATATAACAGTCGATATTATATAACTATTTTACCCAAAACGCATTTTAATTTTAAATGAAAAACAGTTGAATTAAACCTAAAAAGACGAATTTCCAACTGAAAAGTTGATTTTTAAATCAGAAAGTATATTTAAAAATAAAATTGTTTAATTTTCAAGAAAGCAGGTTATGTTTCAATCAAATAGTTGAATTTTTAACCAAAAACATATATTTTTAACAAAGGATTAATGTTCTACCGAAGAAGATGAATTTTCCACGAAATATGTACATTTTCAACGAAATAGTGGAATTTTCAACTAAGATCATTCTTCAACTAAATAGTTGAATTTTCAACTAAAGAGGATAATTTTAAATCAAAAGTTGAATAATTAAATTTTCAACAAAATAGTTAAATTTTTTACAAAAAAGATGAATTTTCAACGAAAATGATGAATCTTTAACCGAAATAGATTAACTTTCAGTTACAAAACAAATTCTTAAAGAGAAAAAAACGATTTTTGAACAGAATACTTAAATTTTTAACCAAAGAGATGAGTTTTCAACTAAAATTATAAATCTTCAAATGAAAGACGCTAATTTCCAGTTAAGAAATAAATTTTCAACCAAAGAACAAAGATTTTTCAACAAAATATTTAAATTTTTTACCAAAAAGATGAATTTCAAACTCAAATGAAGAATCTTTGTTAAAAAATTTGATTTTAATTCTAAATGAAAGAAAATTGAAGGCAGCCGAAAAAGATGAATTTTCAACAAAATAGTTGAATCCTCAAAAAAAAATTAAATTTTCAACCAAAATGATGAATTTTCAACTAAATTGATGCATCTTCAACTGAAACTTAAATTTTTAACAAAGTAATTACATTTTTAAAATAATAAATAAATTGTTAACCAAGAAGATTCATTTTTTAACCAGGAAAGACAAATTTTCATAATAAAAGAAAAACTTCATTGTCAACCAAATAGTTGAATTTTCAACCCGAAAGATTACTTTTTCGCAAAATTGTACAACTTTTAAGGCGAATTTTCAACAAAATACATGAATTTTAAACCAAGTAGTTAAATTTTCAACTGAAGAAGATTAAATTAAAATCATAATTAGAAAAGTCAAATTTCCCGTTGAAGAAAATAATGTACAAACAAAAAAAGAAAAGCAACTTTAAAACAAAAAGTTTGATTTTAAAGCGAAAAAATTAATTTTCTATCCAAAAATACATCAATTTTCAACCAAAAAGATAAATTTACAGAAATGAAATTCAGATTTTTAAGAAAGCCAAACCAAGATGCGGTAATATTTTTCAAATATATTATGTTCGCACAACAAAATTTTCATTTCATGAGCCTTTGAATATTTTGTAGTAAAATATCAAATCAATAGGTTCACTTTCCTAACTCATGTCAAGAGTTGAAGAAGTACGAAATTCCTAACAAATCGTAACTTATTTATCTTTCACGCGTGATAATTAAATACCTGGACGGCCAAATTATTTTAATTAGCGTTTATTTAACGCAGAAATTAATAAGCTTTCCGACGGTTTTTCAAAAATATTTATATCTCTATTGTGGAAGGCGCCATCACATTTCAAAGTCAAGGCTAATTTTTATTAGGTTACCCGGTTAGCGGTCCAATACTATCCGTCAGTAGTATAGGTCAACCTGGGTCAACCTCCCACATTTACGATATTACGAAAACCAAGCGAAAACCAGACTCATACATTATTGCATATTCAAATTATTGCGTACTTATTTTATTTATAAAATTATACAAAAAAGTCTAATTGAACCAAATTTCATAAAAAATATTTATTTAGATTTTTTTCGGAATTTTTTTGTGGTAAAAAGTAAGTTCAAATTGAAGGAGGAGGCGTCACATCCTCTGACTTTGGAATATTTTCCCGTGGTTTCTTCATCCAACTCTTCATGCGCCATTTAATGAATAAACAGAATTTCGATTTCCTTGCTTGAATGTTTGAGGGATGTTAAAACAACCCTTAAGATGTTTCCCACATTTATTTTTAAGAGATTTCCGACCCCAATATATTAATTAATTAATTTTCCGGTCCCGAAGTTTTTATTGTTCAAAAATATCGATTTCCACGCTTGAATCCTTAAAATCTGTTAAAACAGCCTTCAAAATAACACTTTTCATCGTAGGGTGCGCTTCCCGCACTTGATTTGAAGGGATTTCCTACCCCAGTAGTTTATTCAAAAAATATCCCGCTGCTTAGTTTTTTCGTAAAATGTCTATTGCCTTGCTTGATTATTTCAAGGATGTTGAACCAACCCCCAGACATCCTGTTTACACAAAATCGTGAATCTGTCAAGTTTTTCCAAAATATTAGACATCTAACCAAACCTGACCAAAAGTTTTTGTAGAGGATAACATTTCAATAATAGACATTTTCTTTAAATTAGGTGACGGGTCCTTCGTCAAAGCTCCAACCGAGCGTATATTGTATAACGAAATTTCTTTTCGTAATACAAATTAGCTGAAAGTTATTCAGCAAGTCTTCAAATAAGTAGTAGACATGATAATTTGTGGCGCCTTCGAGAGCGCTAATTTGACGAGCAGAATGGGCCCAAACCTCAAATCAGAATGTATGACAGTTTTATACAGCCATATATCGTTTTGAGCGATGATTGGACGAGGGCCGTTCTCGCCCACTGTGTTTTCGCTGCGTCACTGAACACTGGCATTCCAACCTCCAAGTAAAGCGCAAAGACGCATGTAATGGCAAGAATTATTGTGTTTTGTCAGCTGCAAATCGATGGCAACATTAAAGCTAAACTGCTAAAGCAAGAGGGATGGAGAGAGTGCTTTCACGGACGATCGCTAGTAATGTTTAATAACTCAACGACTATGGAACGGTATATTCAAACGGAATGCGAGATGAAACATTTTTTAGCTATTCACCGGGAACAAAGTGCAGGGATAACGGAAAATACGTTTCCAACGATCCGAACCAATAACCCATCAGCGTGACTGGTGGGTTCCAATCTGCGATAATAATCATGAGAAAATTATTCGATATCACTCGCCTCGACGGAAGTTCATTTTCCTCTCCAATTACTAATTTCCCTGGAAGCAGGTTCGACCTTCTTTTTCGGATGGAGGAATCTATGTGAGGAGGTCGGATTTAATATTCAGTAAGCTCTTCCTGCATAATTAAAACTTCCTGAAACTGATTAGCGAGGGATCTGAGATTTATCTTGGGGAATAGATGCTTTATCTAAATAGGATTTAGGATTAAGAGGTTGGGTAGGCAAACCTGGAACTCTGCGGAAGGCAAAGAAAGAGGGGGGGGGGGGGGAGTTGAGGTTGTGAGGTAGGAGGTTGAGGATTCAGCTGATTCAGAGATTTGCTCTTTTTGGACTGACCTTTTCCTCGAGAGCGGGTCCGTTCTCCATCGCGTGCATAATGGCGTCCGAAATGCGGGTGTCCAGCTGTCTGACCGCCCTTTCGGCGTTCAAGCCGAGAGTATCGCTAACACCGTCGACAGCAACAACCAGTCTTTCGACGGTTTCCACGTAGCCGGACCATGCAAGGTCGAGTTCCGATGCCGGCTCCGTCAGGCAACCCCTGAAAATTTCGTTTCGTATCTCATCAGTTGATCGACTTCACGTAGCAAAGCTTCATTAACATTGACAAGATTTCCAATCTTTTAAATTTACACGACATCATTTATAAGGTTTCGTTGTCCAAGCCGGAAACAGTTATAGTTTCGGTCGAGTGTCCGATTTTTCATCGTACTTTTTTCCGGGGAGTAGAGGTAGAAGTAAGGGGCTGAGAAATCTGTGATAGGAGGGGAAGTGTTTGAGGGAAGGGGAAATAAGAGAGAAGAAGTAAGTACAAAAAGGGGAATAAGCAGTGGGAAGGAAAAATATGAGGGGAAGTATGAAAGGGGAGGGGAAGGGAGAATAGGTGAAATGGAAGATGGGGAAGTAGGTGCGGGAAGGGGAAGTAAGTGCGGGAAGGGGAAGTAGGAGAGGAGAATGGTAGGGAAAGTAAGTGAGGTTAGGGGTAATTCAAAAAATACGTGATACCTTTAGGGGTGGGGGAGGCTGTCGAAGTATAATTCTCCATGTCAAGAACAATGGAACGAGTATCAAGGTAGTACGTATAAGGAAGTAAGGGTAGGAGAAATAAGAGAGAGGGAAGTAAGTGCAAGGAGGGGAATAAAGAGTAGCAAAGGGAAGTATAATACAGGAAGGGGAGTCAGGGTAGGTGAAATGGAAGAGGGCGAAGTAAGTCCGGGAGGAGAAGTAGGGGAGGAGGATTGTAGGGGAAATAAGTAAGGTTAGGAGAGAAGGAAGTAAGTGCGGGGGGAATAAGAGAAGGGAAGCAAGAAAGGGTAGTGGAAATAGGAGAGGGGAAGTGAGTGCAAGGAGGGGAATAAGGAGCGAGGGTAGGTGAATGAGAGGGAGAAGTAAATCCGGGGAAGGGAAGGAGGATAGTAGGGGAAGTGAGGTTAGAAGAAGAGGAAGTATGTGTAGGGAGAAGTGGGAGGGGAAGGGAAGCTAGTAAGAGTAGGGGAAAAAGGAGAAGGAGAAGTGAGGGCGAGAAGGGGAATTACGAGGAGAGACGGGACGTAAGTGCAGGAGGGGAAGTAGCCGGGGGTGGTAGAGAAAGCAAATGAAATAGGTGTAGTGGTAGAGGGGAAAATTTTCGAAATTCCCTGAATAATTTTTCATTTTACTTAACCATTAATATTTAAAAACCAAAATTCTAATCTTGCAACATTTTAAATATGGAATCTTTTATAAATGGAATACAACAATTTTATATTTTTATTTAGAAATTTTTATTTTTATTATCTTCAGGGCTGCCACAGCCTAATTCACTTTTAAAAACATGAAAAAGTGACATTTTTAAACTGAAAAAGTGATGAAATGTGACTAATTTCTAATACAAAAAGTTACTAAAAGAGTCTAATTGATAATCGATGAAATTTATCAGAATTCCAGGTGAATTTGAATGAATTCTGGATAAAGTTAAATTCGAATGGATTAGAACAAAATTTACAATTCAAAAGAGTCCATCGATTTCAGTAAAATTGGCGTAAATTTAGAGGAATTTTAAACAAATTCAAGTGAATTGGAAAAAAATCAAGAATATGAAGGAAAAAAAATCATTAAATTTACTAAGCTTAAAATTAAGTTTTGAAAAATTCAAGGCAATTCAAAAAAAATGATGAAATTCCCAAGAATTCAAGGTGAGTTTAAGAGTAGTTCAGGGTAAATTCAAAATTAATTCAAATTAAGTGCAAAAAATATTTGTAAACCTCTTCAAATTTCTGAAACCCTACGAAATTCCTTTATTTTATGTAAATAAATTCTTTGAAATCCATTAAAACATCATAAAATCCCGTAAAATTCTATGAAATCTGATGATATTTCGTGAAATTCTAGAAAATTTACCTTTCACAATGCCTTAAAATGAATAATCTTTATAATAAAATATTATAAGATCCCGTTAAATTTCTATGAAATCCGACATTTTCTGAAACCCCTTAAAATGATTAAAATCGTTGGAAATCTCTTGAAATTTATTTAATCTCTTGAAAATGCCTTGCAATCTGTTTGAATACCCTAAAATATTTAAAATTCTTTTAAATACCGTTAAATTATTGAAATCAATAAAAAATTCCTTAGAAAATTTTAAAATATTTAAAATCCTTTAAAATTCCATTAAATTACTAAAAACCATTTGAAAAATCCTTGCAATCTTTTAAAATACTCTAAAATATTTCAGATCCTTTTAAATCTTTGAAAATATTATGGAATGAAATTGATAAAATATTACGAAATTCCGGATTTTTTAAAATAAATTCTTTGAAATCCATTAAAATATTATAAAATTAAAATCTAGTGAAATTACATGAAATCTGAGGATATTCCCTGAAATCTTGGAAAAGTTCTTAAAATATCTTGAGAGGTTTTCAAATCATTGGAATACTCGGAAATCTGATAAAATCCCTTGGAATCTTTCAAAGTAATCTAAAACTTTACATGTCTTATAAAATAGCCTCATATCTTCCGAATTTCTAGAAATTTCTTTAAAACCTCATATGGAAATGTGTTTAAATCCCTTAAAATCATTCAAAGCCCTGGAATATCCTTGAACAAATTTTAATTACTTGAAAATGCCTTGGATTCTTTTAAAATCTTTAAAATATTTTAAATCCTTTGAAATAATATTGAATCACTTGAAACTTTTGAAATTCTTGAAAACTACTTGGAATTTTTAAAAATACCTTAAAATCATTGAAATCCTTTGAAATCTTTTCAAGTTATTGTAATCGGTTAAACATTTTTCGAAATCTTTTTAAGTCCCCCAAAATATTTCAAAAGAATACACAAAAATTCTGAAATTGGTACAGACCTGAATTTAATAGTGGTTAGCCGAAGGGTTAATTTATTGGAAGAAAAGTGACTAAAGCGATCTTTTCATTTTAAAAATTGACTGGAATTCACCGACTTTTGCTATTTTTTTTTTTATAATCCCTGACTTTTCCCTGGTTTCCAGGTTTTTCCTGATCTGTGTCCACCCTGGGGAAATATGGAGAGGAGGGGGAAAGTGTGGAGAGGAGAGGGAAAGTATGAAGAGGAGAGGGAGAGTATGGAGAAGAAAGGGAACGTAAGAGAGGGGAAGTATGGAGAAGAGAGGGAAAGTATGGAGAAGAGAGGGAAAGTATGGAGAGGAGAGTGAAAGTAAAATAGGGTAAGTACGGCTTGGTAGGGGAAGTGCGAGGAAGGTAAATAGTGTATATAAGCGAGGAGGCGTGATGGGTAGTAGGGTGTTTAAGGGTGAGAAGGAGGTTGATTGAAAGTAGGGAAGGGAAGTGGCTGATGAAAAGTAGCGGAAATAATAAGGGAAGTGACTGACGAAATGGGAAGTGGAGAATGTGAGAAGAGTAGGGGGAGCCAGGAAAGAGGAGGAGAAGATAAGATAGTATCGGATAGGACAGGATGTAATAGGAAAGGTGATGATAGGGGAATATGAGAGATTTGAACGACTTAATCAACGTCTTAATAGGCTTAGGAACCTTTTTTTGTTTAACTCATTTTTAAACCTAATTCTCACCTGACAACATTAGTGCAAAAGCCCTTGCAAGGTTTGACTGAAGATGCAATGCCCTTGCACTTGGGACAGTGCGTCATGCGAAGTAAAGCTTTGTAGCAACTTTCTTGCTGAAGACTAGTTCCGGAGAAAAGCACACTGTCCGTTTTATCGAGGACAGTTTTGCCAATTGTGAGGGCTTGAACTAAGACTCTGGTGGCTTCCAGACTCTTTCCCACTGAGCGTGAGATTTGCTTGGGGATATCGCCAAACGGCTGGATCTCGTCCATCGTTTTATAGAGGCAATCCTTGAACTTGTCGGTGAAATCCTGCTGACTCGGATTGACGGTCCGGTGGTAGGCGATCGGGAAGAGTCGCATGAAGAACTCGGCAAATCGCTCCTGCAGCATGTCGCGGGAGAGAGGCTGCTGGAGGATGTCAGGTGTATTCCTGGGCGAGACATACTCCACCATGGCATGATAGAGAGCCTCGATCGACGGCCTACTCAGCACGGCCATTGATCGGTACACCTGGTCGAAGAGGATCAGCGTTTTGTTCTCCGACTGACGAGCTAGCGCCGTTACGGTTTCTGCAACAACAAAATATTCAGTTTTATTCACATTGCTTGACGACAAAAAGTGCACCTATATTGTATCATCTACCAGGCCTGCCACAGCCAAATCAGGGTAGCCGCAAAGCTTTATTTCCAAAATTCCCTCATTCCTTTACCCTCTCATCCTACTTTCCCCTACTTGTTCTCTCCACACACTTCACCCTTCACCAGCCTCCCATCCCCAACTGCTTCCTCCTCTACTTCCTCATCTCCTCACTTCTCTAGCTTCTAGCTAACACTCCCCTACTTCCCTTCCCAGCCATCACTTTCCCTCTTCTACTCACCCGTTATATCATATTAGCCCTCCCTTAATTTCCCTTAATTTCCCTTAATTTTCCTCACTACCCTCCCTCACTTCCAATCATTTCCGCTACTTCTCTTACCTTATTTCTTCTCACTTGCTCTAATCACCCTCCCTTAATTTCTACTCAATACCACTACTTTTCCATCCCCTCATTTCCTCGCGATTTTTCTACTTTCCCTCCCTTATTTCCCCTAATTCCCCGCCCTCGTTTCCCCCCCTAGAAAAAAAAGTACGACGAACACCCCGACCGAAACTATACGGGTTCCTGCCCGGGGCTACGAAATCCTCAAGAGTGACTAAAAAGTGATATGAGAAAAAAAATAACTAAAAGTGACTTGAGTGGCTGTGTGGTAGCCCTGATGAATCATCTATCATTTCTTTTATTATTTCTATATTTAAAGGAGTTTGATGCAAAAGCCAACATATATTTAAATAAAGAAGAATTATCGAGGTAGAGGTAGTCATCTAGCAATCTCGCTTAACTCAATTCCTTTTTCTGAAATCTTTTCACGTTTAAGACCAGCGACCAACGAGGAATGCGAGTATTCCCAGTCCCCACTAAAGGGCCATCTCCTGGTTTAGTTTTATGCGATCGGTGGCGACAAATGAAGCAATAAAAATCCCGCGGAAGAATCTTGCTCTCGACCTTTCCTTTTCTTGCCCACTTTTTCGCCCCTGTGAGTCTATGTATCTCTCTTTCTCTCCAAAAGTCCGACTTGTCCACACCAGGAGGAGAGATTCCGAAGGCGAATCGCGATCTCGAGATCTCAAGACTCAAGTACATGAACAGAGAGTTTGAAAAAAAATGATATTGAAATATATTTAGGGAGAAACTTGTTAAACATCTACGATCATGAGACTGAAAATCGAACAATTTTAATTTTTGAAATTTCAAGATTAAAAATGTACAGACAATTTTTTAATCAAGCCGATCGTGATAGAGGGGACAAGGAAGCGCCCACATATTATGTGACGCTATTTTCAGTGATTTATTACTCATTTTTGAGATTTTTTTTCATTTGAGATCATTGTTTAGTACATTTCCTAATGAAAAATTGGAACAAAGTTTGCGAAAGATGGCGCTGCAACAGTACAGGTAAATAATAACCTATTCCCCTCTTTTCACCTTTTTCCAATAATAATGTATTATTTTTTCCGTTTTCAAGAAACTTCATCTTTGTCTCGTTCTTTCGCTGAAATGTGAAATGAATTAATAGAACCCAATAAGAAAATACAACTATTCTTGATTAAAAGCTGATTTTTTGGTTCACAAGTCTACCATTATATTTTGGGTTCAGAATTCATCTGGTTTGATTAAAAAATTAATCATGTTGTTGAAAATGTAACTTCTTTGTTAAATTTCTTTAATTTTTGGTAGGAAATCAATTTTTCAACTTAAAATTTTACTATTAAATTTTTTGTTAGAAATTCAACTTTTTCAGTTAAGAGTTCAAGTATTTGGTTGAAATTTCATCTTTTTTAGTTGAAAATAAAAATAATTAATTAAAAATTCATGCGTTTTGTTTATAATCCGTCTTTTTTCGTTCAAACATTAATCTTCTTGGTACAAAAATTAAGTTTCTGGTTGAAAATGTAGCTATTCTGCTGAAATTTTTTTTTATGAGAATTAATTTTTCAGGCTGAAAATGTAGCTATTCTATTTTTACTTGAAAATTTATATTTAAAATTGAAAACTGATCTTTTCTGGTTAAAAATTTATGTATTTTGTTAAAAATTTATCTTTTTTAGTAGAAAACTCATGCTCTTGCTTGAAAGTTCATCCCTTTTGGTTAAAATGCAACTTCTTGGTGGAAAATTAATCTGTTCTGGTTCAGGATTCAACATAGTTTTAAACTCACCTTTTTTGTGGAATTCGACCGGCTTCTTGTTTCAAATTAAAAATCTTTTTAGTTGAAATATTAACTGTTACATGTTTCGTTGAGAATTATTTTTTTTTTAATCAACTACTTCGTTTAAAGTCAAACTACTTTGTAAAAAATGCATTTTTTTGTTGAAGATTCATAATTTCAATTGAAAATTTTAATATTTAGTCTTGATATAACTTTTTTGTTTAAAATTTATATTTTTCGGTTGAAAATTTAACTGTTTTCTAGAAAATGCGTCTTTTTGGCTTGAAACTTCAACAATTTGGTAGAAAATTGCATTATTCGGTTGGAAATTAACTTTTTTGTTTAAAATTCATATCTTAGGTTGAAAATTATACAATTTATTCAAGAATATAACTATTTTAACTGAAAATTAAAATTTTTCCATTTTTGGTTGAGAAATGATATTTTTGAGTTGAAAATTCAAATATTTGATTTAAAATACATGTACTTTGTTGCAAATTCATCCCTTTGGATTCAAAATTCATATTTTATGGTAAAGAATGCAACATCTAAATTTTTTGTGTTGATAATATTGGGCTTTGCCCCTTAGATTGTCACGAAATACGTGGACGCTCCCTATAACCACAAAAATATCAATTTCGAAAAAAAAATGTTAAAGTGAATAAACTTAAATATGAATTATGTATTATATAATATACAATTTAGAATGAGGCTAGTAAACTGTTATAGGGTATACTTCCGAAAGGTCACCTAAGAATATTGACTTTATATTTCCCCTAGGGGGCTAGAAGTTCATTTTGCATCCCATTTAAAAGTTACAGAACGATTTTGGCACAGATTATTAAAATTTGAGCTATTAACGTTTTTCTTTCTTCAAAAACTAGTTTGGTTAGCCGCAAAACTTTATTTTCATAATTTCCTAATTTTTTCCTGAACAATATTATTCATTTTCCCTGGCAATTAATATTTAAAAACCTGAATCTTAATCTTGCTACATTTTTGACAAGTCTTTTATAAACAAAATAAAAAACAATTTAAAATTTTTAATTTAAAAATTACAAATGTGTTATCCTTGCTCAATTTTAAGATCAATTAGATATTATTAATTTAATATTTTTTATTACGGAATTAAGTTAAATTATCACTCAGGCATTGGAGATTTTTTTTCTATTTTTTATTCTTTCATCACTTATGATTTTTTTTGCAGCCAAAAATATCTGGAGGTGTATTTGGAGGTGCGTCCTTTAAGGGTTCATTTTGACCAAAATACTACTTAGGACACTTTTCAACAAACGGTTTCAATGGGGTTGTTAGGTGATTTTTAGATATGTAATATATTTTTAAAATACTGCATAAAATTCGAAAAATGTTAGTACATTTCAAAAAAATGTTGAATACATCGTTTTTAAGAAAATTTTCTTTTTAAAGTATAGAAAACCCTATTCAAACAACTGTGACCTTGAATAATCACATCCTGCAAAAAGCCGAATCAATCAGAATAATTGAATGCAGTGAAGCCCTTGACTAACGAAGTTTCCAGTTGAAAGCTGACGAAAAAGTTTGTGACCATCCTTCTTAAACATTGAAAAAATATATTCAAACCAATTGTTAATAAATTTTCTCAAGAAATTGTATTCAATTTTTAGTGCTCTTTTAAATTCACTAGGAAAAAAATATATTTTAAAATATACAACACCACTGTTCAATTTACATATTTCGGAGGGAAAAAAATGATTAACTCTATAAATATAAGAATTTTAAATTGTTGGGCTGAAATTTGACAACAATGGGTTATTGAGAATCGTGCACTCGAGTCTCGAGAATGCGGCTCGTACTTTATTCGCAAGTTTTCGAGCCACTAGCTCGAGTGGGTGGATGTCGATAATCCGCCTGAGCCAATGCACCTTTGAAAACAAACCAAGGCCTCCAAGCAATGCCAATACGCACACCTAAAGACAAAAGAGGGCCATCGTAAATGGAAGAAATATCAGTTTTGTATTCTGGATTGCATATAGAAGAGAAGACCCCGACGTCAAACGACCTGCATTTCGACCATACGAGAATGCGGGTAGTAAAAGCTCTGACTCATTCCACTGGCTTCCAGAAAATCTCCTGGAATTTATCTAACATCATTTCCTTCCTTTCCCAGATGGAGTGCTGCTGAGATCTTTTATTTGAGGGTCCTCATAATTGAGGAGTAAGCGAACAAAACATAATAAATCCATCCGAGATGATTAGACAAATGCTGTTTCTCAAAAACACCAGAGATAGAAGAAGAATTCAAATAGGATCATAATGAGGAAACCATCCAACTGGTTGTCCAATATTATCGAATTCTTGAACATATTAGCTTGGATTTATGCCATTTTTGAAGCACATTGAACACTAATAAAAAAAATACGAATTTTAATATAAAATGTTTTGAAGGATACATCATTTTTAAAGCGAGATTTTAAGACGATACAAGTTTTTAGTCAACCAAGGTCGATAATGATATTCCTGGAGGCATAAAAATACTATAAAACCATGCGTAAATCTTTTCTTCGAAAAATGGATTTATCATGTTTTGTTCGCTTAATCCTCAATTTATGACAAATTTATTATGTTTATATTCTCTCAACCCAGGCGAAATAGGGTGATTTTTCACAAAAAAATAGGAGAATAAATGCTATTGAATAAAAGTATATAACTATTGTAGGTACAATATTGAATTCAATATGAAACTAATTTCCAAAAAAATAGTTTATTTTTCCACCAGAGATGGATTTTCAACTGAAATGATGAATCTACAACAATTTTTAATACGGACGAATTTTCAACAAAATACATAAATTTTCAACCAAAGAGTTGAATTTACAACTAAAAAAGATCATATTTCAACCAAAAGCGGAATAGTTAAGCGTCCAGTTAAAAAGATTAATTCTTAATAAAAAAATAAAAAACAAATTTTCAGCCAAATACACTGTAACTTGGATTTAATCAGTCCAGATTTACTGCGTTCCGAGAATTTATGCCAGGAATTTATGTCATGTGGAAGTCTGGATTTACTTTCAAGGCTACTGCAAGCCCTCCGCAAAACCGGTATTAAATCCAAGTTCCAGGGTAGATAACTTTTCAACCAAAAAAATTAATTTTCAACCATAAAGATACATTTTTCACCAAGAAGATTAATATTCTACTCGAATCACAAAAGACAGGGCTTCAACATAATAAATCAATCTTCAAACAAAAACATGAATTTTCAACCAAGAAGGTTAATTTTTTACCAAAAAGTTTGCACGAATTTTCCACAAAATACATGAATTTCCAACCAAATAGTTGAATTTTTAACTAAAAATGAAATAGTCACCATTTTCGGTTAAAAATTAATATTTAACCGAAAGAGATCAATTTTCGATAAAACAGTTAATTTTTCAACCAAAGAGATGAATTTTCAACTGAAATGATGAATGGTCAACCAAGAAAATGAATTATTAACAGCGTAATTCCACTTTCAACCAAGTATAGTTGAATTTTGAACAAAATACAGGAATTTTCAACCAAATAGTTGAATTTTTAACTTTAAAAAAATGGTTATTCCACTAAAAATTTAAAAGGTAAATTTTCAGTAAACAAATTATTTTTAACTGAAAAAAAAGAATTTTCAATAAAATAGTTAACTTTTCAATCGAAGAGATCAATCTACAATGAAAAAAATGGACTTTTCACTAAATAGTTTGACCTTCAACGAAGGATAGTTAAATTTTCATTAAAAAATATTATTGTCACAAAGGAGATCAATTTTCAACCAAAAATGGAATAGGTATTTTATACAAAAAACAGTCGACATCAAACAAAAAAGAAGATTTTTTAACAAAATAGTTGAATCTTCAACCAAAACAGATTAATTTTTAGCAAAGCAGTTGAATTTTGAAAACAGTTGACTTTTGAGCACGAAACGATGAATTTTCAACAAAAAAAGGTAATTCTCAATCAAGTAAAATGATTTTTCAACCAAATAGTTTAAATTTCAACAACAATAAAATGTAATTTTAGACCAAACAGTTGCATTTACAACCAAATGGTTAAAATTTAAAAAAAGAGACGAATTCTCAATCAACAAAAATGAATTTTCAACTAAATGGTTGAATTTTCAGTAAAAAAAATGGATTGTTTTTTTTTTTAGAAGAGAGCTGAATAAAGATGTTAGTTTTCATAAAAAAGTTATTTGTCTGCGAAAAAAATATGAATTTTTAACCGAAAATGACGAATTTTCTATTCAAAATTCATTTTCGACCTGGAAAGATGAATTTGCAGAAAAATTAATTTGCCACCAAATGATCGAATTTTCAAACCAAAATGATTCAACTTCAGCCAAAATCTGTTGCATATTTAATCAAATAGTTTAATTTTTAATCAAAAAGGATGACTTTTCTATTCAAAAAGATGAATGTACATTGTACAAACAAAAAAACAGTTAAATTTTCCCCCAAAAAGGTAACTTTAAAAACAAAAGTTCAATTTCCCACCAATATAATGACTTTCAAACAAAATAGTTGAATTTCAACATAATAACTAAATTTTTAGCAAAATGGAAGAATATTCTAACCAAAAAAAGATAAATTAATAATAATAATTCAGTTCAAATTGAAGCTAAAACACGAGAAAAATGGGGAAAAAGGAAGTGTCTTGAAAACAGGAGAAAATAAAAGAGGAATTCCTTAAAAAAGTGGAAAATCGGGGATTAGGGGAAAGAGTACTGTATTAAATGCCTGAAAAAATTGTCAACTTTGAAAAAGGGGACTAAATGAAATTGTAATTAAAATTCACTCGTTACGTAATTATCTGATTTCATTTTGAAAATCCGATCTGATCTGCTGCTTGGCGATCGCCGATCATTCTTAAAGGATGTCCAAAGGAAGAAAGGAACGCGAAACCTGCGGCACTACCCCTCACGCAGCTTGGCTGCTTTGTACACTACTCGAACTCGCGCGCGGCCCTCGCCCACATGAGAGAAAATAAAATAAAAATGACCAACGTGGAATGCCGACGAGAGAATAAGGAGAGAAACGAAATAAGGGGGCGAGAAACGGTTCTGTATTCGGGCGTAGGAGGGGACTACTAATTAAAAGGGACCTGTGATTCAAATTTATTTCACGAACTTGAGTGTTCCAAAACGAGATTTAAACACGTACGTTTCAACTCCTGATGTTTTTGCACTCAATGCAAGCAGGTTTAGTTTTTAATCAGGTGCCCATGAGTCCCTTGAATAGGGGAAAGGTATACCGAAGAAGGGCCCCCATCCTACGACGGGCCCCCCCCCCCCTGCATATTTCTGTACGAACATATTCAGGGTGGCCACAAAACTTCATTTTCAAAACTCCCTGACTTTTCCCTGATTAATTTTTCATTTTCCCTAACCTAATGGTTAAAAACCAAAATGATATCATTGTAAAATTTTTAATATAACCTTTTAAAAATTTTTAATTCATTATTATCAGGGCTGAAAGATCCTTATTTACTTAAAAAAAAAAGATAATTAGTCCACTTGGAAATAAAGATATATTTCCCGTCGGGAGATCGTTAGTGACTTAAATTCGAAATTATATTACAGTGATGACGTAATATATTGTAACACATTATAATAATTCGATCGCCAGTCCGTCATAAGACTCGTTTCTCGAGCAGCCATTAAATTAAAACGACTTTCTGAAACCAATTTTTTTATAATTACTCATGTTGATTTATAAGGGGAGTGCCAGGTTTTTTGTTCGGATTAATAATTTTTGTAAATAAAGGCAAATCAAGTAAAATTGTGAAAAGTAAAATTGTTAAAACTAAAATTGTGAAATTCCTAGGTTTAGAAGAATTCGATGAAATTCATACAAAATAATGATAAATTTAACAAAATTCAAAGCAATTCAAAAATATGGAAAAATTCATTGAATTCAGTAAGTTTAAAATGAGTTTAGACAAATTAGGGGGAATTCGAAAGAATCTGACAGAATGCCGAAGCATTCGCAGTACCTAAGCTTAAAAAACTTAAAGATGAATTAAACAAAAACAAAAAAAATCAATTGAATTGAGTAGAATTATTGAGTGAATTAAGAAAAATTCTAGTTTATTTAAAAAATTCAAGAGGATTGCAAACAAAACAAACTAATTTAAAAGAATTTAAAATAAATTAATACAAATTCAGGGTGAATTACAAATAAATTTAAATGAATTGCAAAAATACTTGAAAATCTCTTCAAATTTTTGAAACCCTACGAAATTCCTCACTTCTTGTAAATAAATTCTTTGAAATTCATTAAAATATTATAAGAACCAGTGTCATTCTATCAAATCTCTATTTTCTGAACTTCTGGAAAGTTTATTATTATTTATTCATTTATTAAAATCGTTGAAATTCTCGGAAATCTTATAACATCATTTGGAATATTTTAAAACCCTACATGCCCTGTAAAAGTGCTGAAAATGCTTTGAACTCTTTTAAAATACCTTACAATATTTTAAACCCTTCGAAATCCCTTCAAATTATTGAAATAAATGAAAAATTCATTGAAATATTCTAAAACTCCCTAAAATATTTCAAATCCTTTGAAATCTTTCGAACTCCCTTGAAACCATTCAAGCTCTTAAAAATGCCTGAGAGCTTTTAAAAATACCCTTAAATATGTAAAATCCTTGCAAATCACTTGAGATGATTGAAATCTATTAAAAATACCCCAAGACATTTAAAATCCTGTGAAATATTTTGAAATCCCTTGAAATTTTTTCCAGCTCAGCTTGGAAAATTCCTTGCAATTTTTAAAAATACTACCCTAAAATCTTTCAGATTTTTTGACATCGCTTCAAATGATTGAAAACTCCTTGGAATCTTTTAAAATATTCTAAAATCTTCGAATCCCGTAAAATTGATTTCAAATGCCGTAAGAGCTTTAAAATTCCTTAAAATCACTGAAATCCTGAGAAATCGTGTACAGTCCCTTAGAATCTTTTAGAACACCCTAAAATATTGTAGATCTTATCAAATTGTTCGATATCTTTCAAAATTTTAGTAAATTCTTTCAAACCCCTAACATCAAACCAACCAAAACAAATTTGGTTAAATACCTTAAAATAATTTCAAATATTCGAAATCTATTGAAAACCCTCAAAACTTTTTGAAGCTCTTAAGACTCTCCTTAAATTACTGAAATCTAATTTAAAAAAAAAAACCTTATACTTAATAATCTTAAAATCTTAAATCTTATATAATCTTAAAAATCTTAAAATATTTAAAATCCTCTGAAAGTTGTTGAAAACTATTGACACTTTTTAAAGCTCTCGAAAATTCCTTGGAATCTTTTAAAACACCCTAAAATATTTTAAATCCTTTAGAATATTTTGAGATGCCTCGAAATTTTCTGAAATCCCTTGAAACTTTTTGAAGCACTTAAAAATTCCTTGGCATTTTTATTGATACTCTAAAATCTTCAAAATCCTTTGAAATCCCTTTAAATTATTGAAATATATTGAAAATTCTTCGGGCTCTTTTAAAATACTCAAAAATATTCCAAATCCTTTGAAATCTATCAGAACCCCCTTTGAAACCCCCTTTGAAATCTTATGAAATCCTTGGAATCTTTTTAAATATTTTGAAAATTCCTTGGAATTTTTTTAAATATTTTAAAATCTTTAAAATCCCTTGAAATCTCTTCAAATGATTGCAATAGGTGATTGTGATCCCTGGATGAGTAGACAACCTGAATAATTATTTTGGAAAATTCTCTGATCCAATTCAGACTCAACTATTTTGTTGAAATTTTTTTTTATGCTTGAAAGATTTACTGTCCGGCGAAAAATTATTTTTTTGTTGAAATATATATATATATATATATATATATATATATATATAATGTCTGTTTGACTGTCTCTGGGTCTGACACCTGTCATACATAACGCTCATTGAAAAAATATGTTCAATCAGTGATAAGCAAAATTGAATAATCTCACCGGGCTTCCGTTCGCAACTAAGTAGTCTCGAGTGCTTTCAGCAAGTGGCACTTGATAAAGAAACCTCGGACGAAAAACGAATCGAGAGTCGAGAGACGATTCACTAATCAAGTCACTCGAGATTACGAAGAGTGGACCCTCTTTGAAAACCAATCGCTGATAAGATATTGAAGAAGTGAAAATTGCATGTTTGTTGCATGTGTGTGTAGTCGTTTATTTTTTATAATATAGAGTAATTAGTATAGTACAAACATAGTAAGTGTGAATGTACTCTTAATTAGCGTTTCGATTAGCCAATCGTAGGATTCGTGTTGAAGTTAATCTCAAGAAAGGAAAGCTTATACGTGAGATTTTTGCATGTATAATATATATATATATACGTACACATGGTTACGTGTGAAAATTATGGTTTCCGAGAGGATTTCGCGTGGGACTAAGATTCTCGTCGAAAGGTGACACGACAAACTTTATTCCTACATTTAAAGATATTTCACTCAAGGAGATATAATAAAACATTTTCACATGTTTTCATGTCCACATGTAATTTTTTTTCTCTTCATTTTATCGAAAGGCTTCTATTTCTTTAAGACGGGTAATCTCAGACATTAACAATATTATGAATGTATCCTTGGAAACGAAAATTCGAAAAAGATACGTGAGGACGTCATTTTACGGAAAAAAACGAGAAAAAAAAAGAATGATGTTTCAAGAACCAAAAAATTGGATGATTATTATTCACGAAAACAAGAGGATAATAGGGGAATAAATGCATGTAGGACGTAGGTACCATATTGAATTCAATATGAAACACTTTAATTTCCTAAGATTTCAAGTCGAAATATATAGAATTTTGAAAAAATAATTGAATTTCCAACACAAAAAGATTTCCTACCAAGATAGATGAACTTTCGACCAAATGGTTAAATTTTAAGCAACAATAAAAAATAATTTTTAATCAAATAGTTGAATTTCCAGCGAAATAGTTGAAGTTTAAATCGGCAAAGATGAGCTTTCAACCAAATAGTCGAATTAAAAAAAAAAGTTCCTTTTCATCCAAGAAAGCTAAAAAAAATAAAGAATTTTCGAACCAAAAACATGAATTCTCAACGAAAAATATAATATAGTTGACATGTGAACCAAAAAGATTTGAATTTTAGTTTTAAAGAAAGGGTTAATTCAACCAAGGAAGACGAATTTTAATAAAATACATCAACTTTCAACCTGCAGGTGAATTTTCAACCAAAAAAGATGAATTCTCAACAAAAAATAAAATAATTGATACTTCCAACGATTTCAATTTAAAATAGAAAAACAGTTCAATTCAATCAGAAACGACAAATTAAAAATAAAGCAGTTCGTTTTTAACCAAGAAAGATGAGTTTTCTACCAAAACAGATGAATTTTTAACCAAATAGTCGAATTTTTAGTTTAAAATTTAATTTTTCAACAACCAAAACAGATGAATTATAAATCAAAAATATAATAGTAAAGTTTTTAACTAAATAATACGAGTACAATGACACTATTTTAACAATTTTCAAGTTAATTATTTAGAGGTCAGTTAAATTTGAAACCCGAAAAGCTGAATTGTCAACAAAAAAGTTCATTTTTATTCATGAAAGATTACTTTTCTACCAAAAAAGATTAATTTTAATCCAAAAGGACGAATTGTCTATTCAAAAAGATGAATGTTCAACAAAACAATTAAATTTATTTCCAAAAAATATGACTTTTGAACGAAATAATTGAATTTTCAACCAAATGGTCGAATTTTAAAATAAAAGAAATCAACCCTAACCAAAAGAGCTGAATTTTCAAGCCAAAAAGACGAATTATTTAGAAGGCAGTTAGTTGAATTATAAATCTGAAAAGTTGATTTTTTTCGAAACAGAAAAAAGAGGAATTCTTTAAGAAAGGGGAAAAGAAGGAAATAGGGGAAATAGTGTGAAGTCTATAATAGTGAAAATAAAGAAATGAACTAGGAGCACTGAAATTAAGAGGAATCAACACGAATAAGAAACCTCGTTTTCTCAAAGTATTATAACAAAAATCGAAAAACATGTTTTTTAAAACTAGAACGAAAGTTGCAATACAGAAAAAAGATGACAAAACCAATTATTTTGAGTCGGATATAGACCGTTAATTGCGTCACAGCAGTATAAAAAAAGTCCATACCAGGAAAAAAATGACTGCCTTAGAGAATTTTTTGTTCAAATTAAGACATTCGATTCGACGTGAAGGCATCATGGAACCAAAAAAATCCTCTTGACAATGAATTTGAAAAATTTACATTCTAAAGATGTTCGAAATTGATGTTTTATCAAAACTGTTCTTTTTTATGAGCAATCTGAATAGCTCCACAACTGAGGTAACTTTGATAATGTATTCATCACGTTGTCGAGCGTTGTCTGAAGTTTGATATCAATGGCTTCTCAATTTATAGAAACAAAATTTTCATAAATTTAAGAAAACGAAATATCCACGTCATAAGGTGTGAAGTTGTCTGAAATAAAAATACTTTTTTTCATGCTTTTTTCATGTATAGTAGGTACC
>CAKNXH010000493.1:6004-25175 GCA_932178445.1 Andricus quercusramuli | reverse complement strand
AATTTATGATGGATCAAGACTGTTCTTTTTTATAAGCAATCTGAATATAGCTCCACGACTGATATAACTTTAATAATGTATTCATCGCGCTGTCTGAAGTTTGACATCAATGGCTTTTCAATTTATGGAAACAAAATTTTCATAAATTTAAGAAAACGAAGCATCCACGTCATAAGGTGTGAAGCTGTCTGAAATAAAAATACAATTCTTTATTTTAGTTATATCCTCTGCTAAGAAGTAAGGAATTCTGCTGGTATCGATAAACAGCTTTTTTCATGTATAGTAAGTACCAAAATAATTTAAAAGTAAAGGCATCATGGAACCAAAAAATCCCCTTGACAATGAATTGGGAAAATTTACATTCTGAAGATGTTCCAAATTTATGATTGATCGAAACTGTTCTTTTTTATGAGCAATCTGAATAGCTCCACGACTAAGATAACTTTGATAATGTATTCATCGCGTTGTCTGAAGTTTGACATCAATGGCTTCTCAATTTATAATTTATAGAAACAAAATTTTCATAAATTTAAGAAAACGAAATATCCACGTCATAAGGTGTGAAGCTGTCTCCAAATAAAAATACATCAGTTCTTTATTTTAGTTATCCTTTTTGCCAATGAGTCAAGAAAGCTGCTGGTATCGATGGACAGCTTGTATTTTTTCCCCGTGTATATTAGGCACCACTAATTTAAAAGTGATTCACGATTCACACACCTCTTTATTGATTCTGAGAGCATGAACAAGGAAACAAGTTACAACACAGAATAGACTGCCCATATAAACTCCCTTACACTCGTAATTGTCTTATATATATCCGTAACTAAAGCTATCTTCGCTCAAGCTAAGCGAGCCCATAATCTATGTGGGTTAGAGTTAAGAGTCATGATGTCCAGCGTATTCGCCTATAACTCTAAACTCTTAGAGTGTGCGGTTTAAGTACCCTGTACCCTGGCAGTACATACATAAATATATGTACACCGCCTGCACCATTATGCACTTGTCTGATTTTGCGTAGTCGGATTTCACTCAAGGGATTTTTAAGTATCATGAATAAATCAATTCTACAAGACCAATGCCTGAAGGACGTATTCGAAAGTATACGAGTATATCGAGGGGGATTACATTCGATGGCATGGCACATTAAACGCAATTGAACGTCTACCTTTAAACTCGAGAATCGGAAAACCGGCTGAACTCGGGAGATGGTTTCCAGCAGTTTTCCTCTCCACAGGCCAAATTTCCAGGCAAATGCGAGCACTTCTAATAAAGTCAGATGCAGTAGCGAGTTATTACTGGTTGTGATTAAATTTATAGAGTGATTCTAAGCCCATATTATTAAATAACTAGCATGGCGGTATACACTGAAAAAAATGGTTTAGGTGTCCCAGCTAGACGTTCAGCTGGATTTCGTCTTCTAAGAAAATATAGCTGTGTTACCTACACATTTTCTAGCTAATTTATCTAGATAATTTCTAGATGGCAAAATTAGCTATATTTAAGTGATACAGCTGGAAATTTAGGTGATACTACAACTAAATTCTCTTAGAAGACGAAATCCAGCTAAACTTCTAGGTGGGATAGCTAAACCATTTTTTTCAGTGTATACACAATTACTCTGGATTACTTAAGATTACTTCGGATTACATAGGATTACTCTAAATTACCAAAAATGATGGTGGGTTACTCGTCTAAACAAGGTTCACGTTAATTTTCAATAAAAAAGGATTACTGTTTAACAAAATTCTTGAATTTTCAACGAAATAGATGAGCTTTTAATTAAATAACTGAATTTTCAACCGCGAAGATTAATGTTCTAACAAAAAATAGGATTTTTTAAACAAAATTAGATGAAATTTTTATCAAATGGTTGAGTTTTCAACCAAAAGGATTAATTTTATACCGAAAAAGACAAATTTTCAACAAAATGCATCAGTTTTCTACGAAGCAGTTGAATTTTCAACTAAAAATGAAGAGTCTTCAACTGAAATAGGTGAATTCTCAACGAAAAATGTAATAGGTGATATTCCAACCAAAACTGTTTTCAATTCTAAATAAAAAACAGTTGAAGTTAACCAAAAAAAGTCGAATCCTCAACAAAACAGTTGAGTGTTCAAACAAAAAATATACTGTTTTTACAAAATAATTACATTTTTTAAACAAAAACATGAATTTATAACCAAGAAGATTAATGTTTTACAAAACACATGAATTTTCAAGCCAGAATTTTAATTTTCTCCCACAACGAAAACAAAATTTTAACAAAATATAGAAATTTTCAACTAATAAATACAAACTTTTACTAAGCATGAAATAGTTCAATCTTCAGTTAAAAAATTAATTTTCAGCCAAACAGATGAATTTTCAACCAAAGAGATTATTTTTTAACTAAAATTAGGAATCTTCATTTTTCAACCAAAAAAAAAAGAGTTTTTAACCAAATTGTTGAATTTACTACAAAATGATACTTTTTACAAAATTGTTCAATTTTGTTAAACAAAAGAATGAATTTTTCACCAAAAAGAGTGTTCAACAAAATACATGAAATTTCAACCAAACGGTTGAACTTTCACAACAAAATTAATTTACAATAAAAAATGGAATAATTAAAATGTTTATTAAAAAATTAATTTTACACAGAAAAATGAATTTTCAACAAAAGAGTTCAACTTTTAACCAAAATATTCAAATTTTTTACCGAAAAGGTGAATTTTCAAACAATAAGATTAATTTTCTACCAAAAAAGGCGAATTTATATAAAATACATCAATTTTCATGCTAGAATTTTATTTTTCTACAAAGAAAACGAAATTTTCACCAAAAATAAAATAGTTCAATTTTCAGTTCAAAAAATCCATTTTTAACAAACAGAAAAAAAACTAATTTTCAAGAAGATAATTAAATTTTCACCCGAACCATTTTCAACTAAATCAAGAATTTTCAACCAGAAAAATGATGTTTTAACAAACGTAGTTTGTTTGAACGTAGTTCAACTTTCAACTAAAGAAGATCAATTTTTAACTAAAACTGGAACAGTTAAATTTTCGGTTGAAAAAATTAATTTTCAACAACAAAATTTTTTAACAAGAAAAAACTCAACAATATAATTAAATTTGCAATCAAACAAATGATTTTTTTTTAACAAAGTAGTTGAATTTTTAACCCAAAAAGACTGAAAACCTAATTTTTAGATCGATTTTTTTTCTCCACAACGTACGTTTTATGTGTGATGTTTTTTAGTGTGCCCCTGACGATTTCCTGAGTACAAGGAGAGCTACATGATATACACATCATTTTTCCACCTTTTTCTCAGCATTTGCGACTTTTACTTTTATTCCCTTTTGTGTAGTTCTATTGTCATGGCTGTATGTCATAATATAATAAATATTACTATATCGTTGAGAAACGTACGAGGCAGAAGACGAATCAGAACGCACGTGTCGTTGCCGAGGCAACCTGGCTTCTGTACTTCAACCCGAGGTTTATTTTCGAAACCGCGGAAAACGCACTTCCTCCGCCCCCGCGCTGTTTTTGCCAAGACGGCTCAGTCGGGTCAAATACACGATTACTGTCACAAGATTCTCGCAAAAAATATCAACAAGAATCAAGAGACGAAAAAAATTCTTTAAACGAGGTTCAAACGGCCAGTCACTAATTAGCAGTAATTAATTAGAAATTAGAAATATACCTTAATCAGAGGGTGTCTAGAGATTCAAAAAAATACCAGGATTTTTCCAGGTTTTCAGGACAAAAAAAATGAATTTTTCCAGATACCTTTTTTTTACAGTGAAAAAATACTTTTCAGCAAAAATGGTGTTTGTTTATTTTATCACGGTGAAGAATCACGACGCTACAATCGGAAATATTTCAGAGTTTCATATATATTCTCGATTTTAATAACAATTTAATGACATTTTTAAAAATCCAATAATTTGTTATTGCTGATATAATCAAAGCGAGTTCAATTTCGTATGTAATGATTTTTTTTGTTAGAATTATTTGAAATTTGATTAAGTTATCGAATTTTAAACAAAAAAGATTAAGCTTCAACGAAAAACAGTTGCATTTTCAACGAAATGATTGAATTTTATAGAAGACAGTTTAATTTTTAACAAAAAAAAAGCTGAATTTTAAATCCAAAAGGATCAATTTTTTGTCCAAATAGACAAATGCTCAACAAAACAGTTGAATTTTCAACTAAAAATAATGACTTTTTAACAAAATAGTTGAATTTTCAAACAAAATAATGAATTTTCAGATAAAAAATTAATTTGAAAAAAGAACGAATTTTTAATAAATAATTAAATATTCAACCCAAGAGATGAATCTTCAAAGAAAAAAATAATTTTTAACAAATTGTTTCAACTTTTACCCAAGTAGTTGAATTTTCAATAAAGAGATTAAAATTGCCCAATATATACTATCTTTTACATACCAATAAGATCATCAAATTTAATTTTGAAACCAAACATAATCCACTCCATGAGTCATACGTACCTGAAACACAAAATAAATGTACGCGTTAGTATTTAGTATAATAAAATTTTTTTTTTTTAATATTTAAGATATCATTTTTCCTACTACGGAGCTATTGAATAAGTAACGCATTTTTTCAAATTTTCAACAAAAAAGTTCATATTAAATCAGGAAAGATGACTTTTTTACCACAAAAGATGAATTTTCAAGCCAAAAGGACGATTTTGTAACAAAACGCAGTTCAATCTTCAATCAAATAATTGAATTTTTAACTAAAAAGCTCAGTTTTAAATTAAAAATATCAATTTTTAACAAAAAAGGAATAGTTATATTTTGAGTTGAAAAAAATTAATTAGCAACCAAAAAATAACAAGTGTTCGACAAAATAATTACATCTGCAACCAAAGAAATGAATCTTCATCCAAAAAATGAATTTTTAATGAAGTAGTTCATCTTTTAACCATGAAGTTCCATTTTTAATCAAAAAGGATGCATTATCAACAAAGCAGAAAACTGTATACCAAAAACGACAAATTTGAAAGTGAATAGTTGAACAAAGTAGTTCCACTTTTAACCAAGTAGTTGATCTTTTGAGAAAAAAAGGACCTTTTCACAAAATAATAGCATTTTCAACAAAACAATAAAATTTTGAAGCACATATAGTAGAATTGTTAACCAAAAATATTTGGATTTTCTTATTGAGTTCTAATTATTCCGTCCGCATTTACGCGAAAAAAACAACAAAGGGGGGAAGTTTCTTTAAAATAGGAGAATGAGTGTGAACTCTGAAATCTAAAAGTTATTTTGAAACTTATTAAGTTATTACTGAACTGTACTGTTAGAGGGCCATCTTTCCAAAAATTCACAAACTTTCTTCAAATTTATCCTTAGAAAATGTGCTAAATATTATCTAGGTTTGTAGCGTTACTTCTACTGACCCCCTCGCCCTGTTGCCATCCGTAGTTTTTGGCGCACCCCCCCCCCCCCCCTCAAATTGGTCACGTAGTTTATGGATGGCCCCTCAATGTTCAGGTCCCCAATATCAGACGCACAACTCATCTTCTGACTTAAATAATAGATTATAAAGAGCCATTACTCGCTATTGTTTGGTGACAAACTTGACTTTACATATCAAGGAACTTCAAGCAATAGGTGACTTCAATATTTCTGTTGCATATACTATTTATATGCAAAAATAAGAACGTGTGGCTCACTATTGACGTCGTTATCCAATGCTCACACGTAGAAAAAAATGGGTGTAATTAACATCTACATATTTAGGATTAACATATTTATTGTTTCTAGATGTCGATGTTTCGATGTTTCAGTCTAACATATCTCGGGAGTTTCAGTTCAACATAAAAATATGTGTACACATAAAATCTTAAAAAGTTAGCAGTTAGCAGATGTTACGCGTTAATATCTACGTGTTTCGTGGTACTAACTTATTGTATTTTAAACCTCTATGTTTCAAAACCCATTTTTCTCCGTGTAGTTTCAATTTCTGAACAATCTAATCTCTTTTGAAGCTTCGCAGTATACAGTTGAGTTGATTTTGCCAGATTTTGCACACCATGCTGTTTTTTTTTATCGACCGACAGTGCCAACGGCACGTGCCTTCCTCTTCCAGAGGCAGATGAGAATCACGATCGGAAGAAGAAGGAGAATTGAGGATGGATGAATGGCAGTTTGGAGTGTTATGGCGAGAACCGAGGCAGTTTTAATGGGCTATTCGACGATGGTCAACGAAATTACACAAGGTTCGTGCGAGGTTGAAACGATCGCACTAAACCACGTGACAATAATAATTCTCCACCACCACCAGAGAAACGAAGGATATATTTAATTCCAAATTCGCGAACAGGATCTTGCCAATTACAGTCGAAAGATTTGGGACTTTGATTTAGAAATTTCCCACAGAAAAAAAATTGTAATGTTTACCCTGGTTTTAGGGAAAAATCATTACCTGAAACAAATATTACCTTTAATATGGCTATATAGTTAACAGTCAACTTTGCCAGTCAACTTTATTGTCACTTTTTCAGTGTTCTTGTTTCGATGCGAAAAAAAGGAATTCTGTTTTTTCTGTGCTCTCTAGGAGAATCGAGTTCTATCTTGAATTTTAGAAGTCAGTTGTGAAAGAAACTTTTCAAAATGTGTTTTTACAAATCAAAAAAGACATTTTTTTATATTGTGGAGACATTTTAAAAGCTGTAACATATCCTTTCTGGCTTGTAAAAAAACATATTGAAAAGTTTCGTCAGCGATTTTGTACCAAAAGCTAAGTCGACTTGGGTGGTTTTTCTAGAGAACGGATCAACTGATTTATTACTTTACGCACGCAGAAAAAGTAAAAATCAAGTGATACTAAAAATTCAAGATACAACCTTATATGGCTTCAGGGTCAGCATATGTTTTATTTTCATACATGCAATTGACGAATTGCAAAGCTTTCTATTTCAAAATCTATCCGACTTGGATCAATGCAGTTTAATTTGTTTATCTCAAAAGAAATCGTGGTTTTTGAGAATATAGCATCTATTTTAGCGGTGTGTAAGTGTAACACTTGTAATGGCAATGACAAAAATTTTGCCCAGTATAGTATTGATAGATTTTTCACGACACGTGACAATAATAATTGTCCGCTACCAGATAAACGAAAGAAATATGTATTTAATTTCTGAAAGATTCTACTAAAAGAGTTGAAACAAATCAATAATAGAAAAAAAATCGATTAAAGAATTAATCATCTGAAGTGCGGAAATGATTGCAGTCGCGATCGTAAAATCCTTATTCATTTCCGCACTTTAGGTGATTAAATCTTTGAACGATTATTACTTGTTTTTATCGTTTATTTGTTTTAGCTGTTTTAAATAATTTTTTCGATTAAACTTTGGCTGATTTCGCGTTTTTGTTTGTTTATAATTTGTGTAATGATTAATTAACTAAAGCACAGAGCGCTATTGAGAACATATTTCGGATTGAAATCTTAATAAGCGTCTCATATTAAATTCAAGATGGTACCTATAAATTAATTTCATTTAAAGGACTTTATTCTCTTCTATTTGAATACATATGGAATATACATATGGAATTGTCGAATTTCAAAGCGTAATTTGAATTCTATACAACTTTGATCAGTGTAGTTGAACTTTCTCACGAACTTATTTACTATCTACAAAGTGTGTGAAATAACACCATGTCAAATTGAATTTTTGTTGTTAAATCTCGGGAAAGTTGAATATTATACTTGACGGCGAATCAAACAAAATTGGTGCCTGCGATTCAGGCCGGTAAGATAACGATCACTGTTTGAGATAGAATCTATTTTCAGTATCACGCCCCCACTCAATAAAGAAAGCAGAGCAGTTATAGTTATCGCTTATCGGAATTGATATTTGCAAGTGCGAGTGATATTGGGAGGCAGGTGTTGTAGATTTTAATCGGTCGTTTAAATTTATTACGACAAATTAAGACGCGCGAGAGGGAGTAATTTAGCGAAATCGATTTTCAGAGATAGGTTGTTCTGCAGAGGCGAGATAGATCGACGAATGACCCACATTCATCGCGTGCTGTGCGTATAATTCAACACGTACTCTTATTAGTTGTCCGCTTACAACTATAATTACACAGTTATCGTAATCGTAGCTTACACAGTATAAACCTACCGTTTAGTTATAGTTGAACTGCTGTTCTCGCAGATATTTGCATAACCGCGTTTAATCTCGGCCACTTTATACGTGAAATATATGTGTTGGTCCAACTAGACTAGACGCTCGTTTCCTATGAGCATGATATAACTCGGCTCAAATTTCCAAACTGCAGAGATGGAAGGCTCAGTTTAATGAAACTTGGACTAAAACGGATCATTTCAAGCATCCAGAAGAATATTTGGTTGAATGATCAAAATTTTGGTTGAATCAACCCTATAGAACGCGGTTATTACGAAACATTTGTTTGAGCCAAGATTCAAGTACAACTACAAATAAGTACTGTTGGTGGTCTAAAAGGGAAGATTTTAGTTAATTCAAACAGAATTTTCAGTTTATCTAGCCATAAAGGACCCAGCATAATTTACATATAGTAAATAATGATCACAAGATGAATATTTCTACAAAAGAGTTGAATTTTTTCAACAAATAGTTGAAGTTTCAACAAAATAGTTCATCTTATAAGCACAGGAGTCGAATCATCAACAAAATAGTTTTTTTTTTTTTTTTAAAGATGAATTCTGAACAAATAATATAACAGCAGACATTTTGATAAAAAATAATTAACTTTGAACCAAAAATAGTTAGATTTTCTTGTTGGATTAAAAAAAAAGAGGAATTCTTTAAAAAAGAGAAATCAGGAGAATAGGGGAAAGAGTGTGAAGTATGTGATTTAATAAACCGCAGTAAAAATTCTGCGCTAGGAAGCAACTGATGTTATTTCAGAATATAAATTGTGATGTTCCGCAAGAACGACAGTTTTGTCGATCGTAGTTTACGAGATATATTCGCATTTTTATGATCCAGGATCTAAATTATAAAATATATATTTTGGATATTCCATAGGAAATCATACTTCAATCTATGATCTATTTGGTAAGATTATACTTTTATCTCCGAAATGACTGGAAGTGGGTAAACTTTATATTGTAGTTATTAATATCATATCACCAAGCCAAAGTTTTTTCTGTGAAATATTTAGCGCATCCCTAAATTAAAGCTTTATTTTGCCAATTATTAGTAATTAATTATATCGATTTAGGTTACCTATGTAATTTCATTAGTACTATACCTTTAAATTATCAAATAAATAGTATAAAAGGAATATTAATTTTCGAACGAAATATTAACTTTAAAATCTTAAATATAAAATAATCTTCAATGTTTTAACGTAGATGGTTGGTAACAATGAAAACAATTACACTTTTTTTCGAAGAATGCGATGATATTTATTGAAAATGTAAAAACAAACATGGACAATGATAAACTATTATTTTGATTTCGTCTACTGGGATAATCTGAAGACAGAACGTAATGATAACTCAATTTATCTATATATGCACAGATTGCTGAAATAGATCAGAGATTTATCACGAGTCTAGTAATGATAAAATCGTAGGAAATGAGATTTAATGATATTGGTTGAACGGTTGCTATATCGATTCGAAACTCCCTGGGGAGGATTCGCGATATTCTTGTCAGGTCGAACCCTTAACTACCCCTAACACTTCTTCGGTTACAACCCTGATTAGCACGAATCGATGTTAACTTTACCTATGTGAACGGGTTGTAAGTGTGAGATAGGAGGAAACTAAACGCCGGTTAAGCTTCCCCTGAGTATCGAGATAACCCATGTCGTTGACACTTTGTGAATCAGTTTCTGATCCTTTAAACCAAGGTTAAACTCTTTTCTCTGGACCGCTGGCAATACTTGTGCAAGTTCTTATAATGTAATTTTTAAATGCGTCAACATCCAATAAATTAAATTCACTAAATAAACATAGATGATTGAGTTTAAGCATTCGGACAGATGCTTTAAACAAGTAATTCCCATAAATCTCCCAATCATAAAACATAGTTTATACCGAACCATCACGCACTGCTGTCAAGAGCTGCAATGAAAATCTAGGCTGATATTGATTAACCAATATTTATAGAACGGGTCGTGTATATTACAAATCTCAACTGATTATTTAATCGAGATCTTCTTATACAATCAACATGCTAAGATGAATATTTAAAAAGAATTCAGATGCGATTTTGCAAGTCAAGATAAGAAATTGGATTCGCGAATGTGGAGAGCTTGTGCAAAGTGTTTTATGAGAGCAATGTACCTTGAAGATCTTTATCTCTTGATCTCGAAACGAAATTAAAAATTAAACTGACGACTATTAGTTTCCGTGTCATTGTCCAGGCCTCGGAGTCATTTGAGATATTTAAAATAGTGTAAATAACAGTATAAATTTTCAAAAAAAGTGTCATGCAATCTTTTAAATATTAGATCGAGGGGTTAACTATTTTTTAATCTGGTTTACAGTATTCATTTCCCATAAAATCATCTACAAATTTCTAATTATAACACGGTAATTTTTTCAAATCCCTTGAAGAAATCCGTAGAGATGCCTAGAAGTCACTTAAAATTGTATTCCATATAGTTCCCTATAAATCCGCTGGAAACCCTTGAAATCATTTAAAAATCATTGATATCTTGAGATACCATTTTAAAATCCTACGAAATTTCCTGAAATCGTACTTAAAACCTTTCAACTAGGATTCCTTTTGAAATTATATTTCTACGCTTTCATAAAATCCTCAAAGATTTGGAACATTGATTTCGATGCAAATCCTGCCAATAACATAATAGAATTTGATTGAGAATCTGTTGACAGAAAAGTATAGATTTTTCAATGGATCGAATTTGATTGAAATAACCTAGAGTCAGAAACATAAGATTTGATATAAAAGGTCTACCAAATGTACTGATAGATTTTGATTCGTGAAATTCGTTTGATTGATTCAGATAGGATTTTTATCAAATGTTCTGCGCCTTGATAGATTATACTTGAATTTTTCCTAAATGTATAGAATTTTATTCAATATTTTTTTTCCAGGACAGAGAATCGATCAATTTTATGAAGATTCAACACTTTTATTCGATGCCATTAGACAAGAAGGATATAAAAGCGCCTGTTAAGAAAGATACCCTTGAGAGAAGATTCAATTCTATTTCCTCGTTGAAAAAATGCAAAAAAGCGATCGCATGCATTTGATTTCCTTTTGCGCAGTGAAACAGAGCGCGTCACGTTCGAGGCCCGAATCACTCAAGATTCTTGTCACGAAGTCGCTCAGACTATGTACGCGTATTTATCAATCATCGAGTACAAACGAATCTTTGATGCTAAGAATGCGTGTTGTCTATACTAGAATCAACCATCAACTATCAACCACCAAACATCAAGATAACATATGAAATCGATGAGCTTTTATATCTCGCGCAACGAGATAATTCGCTTAACCCTTAAGCCTTAAGCAATTGTATGGCGTCTGTTAGGCGCCAGAAAGTCTTTAACCTCCTCGCATGCAATTTTCCTTCACGCAAGTGGGTATTACATAGGTGGTTCTGCAATCTGCATTAGACGTTTGTTCTCCGAGTTCAAGCTGAGTCATGAGCTTATTTTATGCGTGAAGAGGACCAAGGTGGCCGCAAAACTTCATTTTCAAAATTCCCTCACTTCCCTGATTTTCCCTGAATAATTTTCCGCATTAATAATGCAGCTAATGTTTTTGTAAATTTAAAGCAACTCAAGAGAATACCATGAAACTTATAAGGATTCCAGATGAATTTCAACAAATTTCAAGATAAATTCTATTGCTGTACGCATCAACCTAAACGTGTAAAGTGATCGTTTTATTTTAAAAAGTGACTATAGTGACTTTATCTTTAAAAAAGTGATACGGCGAAAAAAGTGACCTGACTGACTTTGCCTTGACTACCCTGAGGGACAGATGTTATAGCTTTGTGTTTATGCTTTAAGTATAAAAGAGGTTATTAGTTCTGAGATGGGAGGTGATGTCAGAGCTGATCATGATGGTTGAGATCTGATCAAAGATTGTTGCAGATGGTAGCAGTTCTTGAATTGCTCTTACGATCTAATTCTTATAAATTGCGTTGCTATAAATTTAGATGGCAAAACCATACTTGACTACTTTGGTGGATCACGAAGTATCCATAAAGATTCAAACACTTCTATAACCTTAAAGGAATAATTTAATACATCTCACTGTAAGAATTATTACTTCAGGGCTAATTGCAGGTATGAAAATAAGACTCAGAAAAGACAGTCTCGAGTGGTACTAAAATGAGATAACTGGTGGGAACCCATTATTGCTCATTATTGCAGTTATCATATTCAAAAATAGGACACACAAAAAATTATACCGTCAAACAAGAGATCTCCATTTTTTGCAGTGATCTTTAAATTAAAGAAGATATTTGATCATTTAAACAGGACAATCAAAAACGTCTAAGAGAATCTATGTCCTATAGAACCAAGAATCCATTCTTCTTCATTATATTCTTTAAGAAAGTCCATTATCTATAATTACGAATACAACAATAACATAGGACTGAAATTCACCATAAATTTCAATTCCATCCATTAAGCAAATACGCATCTTCCATCTCGAATCCGAAGCAGTAGGATACAGAAAAGGAGAGAATTGCTCTTAGTTAGGAGATGGGAGATCGATTTCAGCTGGGGGTATTGAAAGAATTGGGGCAATTGGCACTTGGACGTTTTATGCGTCCTTCTTTAGAGAGAATGTTTGTTGGAAGATTATACACAATATTCGAGTATCTCGACTCGCGAAGGAATCGGTTAACGAGAAAAACGAATATAGTTGAGTTGAGAACTTGATCGCGATGCAGCCAAGGGGTCACACGTAGGTGTTTCTTGCCGGATTCTACTCAAGAAAATTAAATTCAAGAGTTGCATCTATAGTGGATGAGTCATTAAATTATTGAAAAATGGTTGTAAACTGATAGCAATCGCACGCTCGCGAAGCGCGCTTTCTCATCCCTGCATTTTTATTTCCTAATATTAAAAATAAAAACAATTTAAGATTCCATAAGGATTCGTCCATATATTATACGTTACTATTTTAGGGGAGAAGGAAAGTTCAAGAGGGATCAGTGTCAGGATCAGTGTCGAAAATTGAAAACATCAGAAAGACTTAGAACTCCAGAATGTCTTTTTAGAACTTCTTATTACGATATAAAAATCCCTAATTAGCTCATTAATTTATTCATTTGATTCTATGCAATGTAATAAATAATGATAATTAGACCATCAAATTAAGAAATATGTACGAAGAACGTGTACTGCGCTATTTTTGCTAGTAATAACCCCCATAACGCGCAATGTTGCAGAAATATTTCTAGAATATTCAATTGAAACATTGGCAACATTCTAAATGAATATTGCAGCAAGGTTCAAGAAACATTTAAATGTCCGACTCAGGCAATATTGGTCAGGAATATTTCTGAAACATTTCAAAAGAATATTGAAATTGCGCTCGCTTTATGTGTGTGCAAAAAGTCCACGAAATCTTGCCTGAATATTGCCGCGCAATGTTGTTGAAATATTGGCTGAGATATTAATGGAATATCTCCATAAAATGTTTTCAGAACATGTTCTTGAAAGTTTCTTCCTAAATTTATTTTCAGGATACATATATTATTTTGAATTACCTCTATACCTATAATTGACTTATAAGACCTTATATTCAATTCGACAACTGAAATTCACGAATTTATTTTTATTTGTAATTCTATTTACATATAAATTTGAAATAACATTTTTTGTTTGATGCTCTAGAAACCATTCTTCTGAACTGGAATACAAATCTACGAAAAATCTAACTTTCTTGCCTACATGCAAATTATGATTCTGCTCGGGACAATATCGTCGCTCCTGGAAACATTCTTTATTGTCTTTAGAGAGTTGTTTAATGTATCGAAATTTTGTTGTAAAAAATATTCTCTGCATTGTAAACAGATTATAAACTGATTAAAACACGTATAAACTTTTCACTGTTAAGAACATATTCCTGCGCACTGTCTTTCAATTAAATATTTTCTTAGTTTCGAAGATCATCTTTAGTGACATATATTCCTGTTCGCTATGCATCTAATGGGTTATTGTCGGTTATTAAAAACTCAATGTCAAAAATCAGAACTTCAAATTAGAACACGTAAAACGATATTCATATGTTCCTTCCCATGGTAACAACTTCAAGCTTTCATAATAATGTTGAGTTACCAAGTTTGACATCTGAATTTTTGATAGCCGATAAAAAGTTCGCAGGAACATGGACTTGGAAATGGAAAAATGATACAAAAGCGATGCGGTAATGATGTGATAATGAAGAAAATATTCATTTACCAATTTTCTTCTCCCACAATCGTATATTATCCAACTGCCTGACGGCAGTAAGACCTCTTCATGCACATATGATATCGCATCGAGCAGAATCACAATTTGCAGGGAAGAAGGTTAGATTTAGCCTCTGTTTTTCAATCTTTAGTTTTTTACGAGATTCGTGAAATTTTTCCATAGAAAAATGTAAGACTAAGACAAAAAATGTATTACAAACTTTGAATTTTGAAAGACCCTCTTCTATATCAATTTTGACGTAAAAATAAATTTCTAGATCATTTAGTTTTATATTTTTTGCAATAATTTTGTATCTTTTCTTTTAGAGGCTATACGACAATATGAATTTACCGTCTTAACCCGTTTAGGCTATCTCATAACATATATTTTTTGATAATATTCGTAATTATTTTACAGGCTTCAAGAGAAAGTGTGGCATAATTATAAATATTGCTTATGTAATTCTGACTCACAATAGCAGTGGGACACAATACTAGAAAAATTTGCCTCCCTTGGAAGTGCAGGAGTTCAGAAGAATGATTTCTACAGCATCAAACCAAAAATGTTATTTTAAATTTATATTTAAATAAAGTTACCAAATAAAAATACATTAATGTACTTCTGTTGTTGAATTTGATATAAGGTCTTATCGAAATAATATATATAACCTGAAAATAAATATAGAAAGAAACTTTCAAAAATATATCCTGAAAACGTTTTATGGAGACATTCCATCAATATCTCAGTCAATGTTTCGGCAACATTCCGCGGCAACATTCAGGCAAGATTTCGTGGACTTTTTCCACACACATAAAGCGAGCGCAATTTCAATATTCTTTTGAAATGTTTCAGAAATATTCCTGACCAATATTGCCTGAGTCGGACATTTAAATGTTTCTTGAACCTTGCTGCAATATTCATTTAGAATGTTGCCAATGTTTCAATTGAATATTCTAGAAATATTTCTGCAACATTGCGTGTTATGGGGGAAAATAATATCAGAATAATGCATAATTTAACAAAATTCTTATATCACTCTTGGCCACCATGGAGGGGTTGAAAGTTTTTAAGGTTTGGAAAATTGAAAACTTTTTGTAAAGTTTTAAAAATTGGAAACTTTTATTGATTTTCAAATATTAAAATTTTTGTATGGGGTTTGTTCGAAAAGAAAAAACGCTCTACTATTTATTGAACGTGAAACATTTTTTTAATTCACTACAAAATAGTTCAAAGATGCAAAATTATTATTATTAAAAGTTGTAAAGTTTCTTTTTTAATTTATAACAGTAAAGATAAGTTTCTCTAAAAAAATGAGAAAAGATTATGTAGAAGACAATTTTTGTTTAATTTGAAATAAATGTTCCATTAACCAAATCCAAAAAAATGTAAAATTTGCTGATATTTGAACAAATTCTAAGTTGGTAAACAATTAATTTTTCTTAAATATGATTTTATATTATTATTTGGTATCAGAAATTTGACAAATAGAAAATTCGTCATATTTTATGCACCTAGAATTTTGTTTTCAATTTTACGAAATTTAAAAACTTTTAACCCCACAAAAATGATACGACTGCCAGACCTAAAATTTTACTGTTGATAATAAGATAATTTGATATCCAAAGATACATAAAAAAGTTTTATCCGCGTAGCTCTTATCGCACTTCTCGAAAATACTAAAAATGCCCGAACTTCAAGACATAAAATTTTATGACTTTAAATGGATCCAGCTGATCAAGTGACATTCAAAGTTATTGGATAGATTTTTCTAAACTAAAAAAATGAGATCTGTAGAACAAAAAATTCGCTGTCATTTTCGCCGCTTATAAAAATTAATGAATACAAACTTGAAGAGATAAAAAGTAGACAATTCCAAACTTCGTTTAAAATTCTACATCAGGCGTTTTCAAACTTGCTCATTTTAATCTAAAGTGAAAAATTAATAACTTATTGAAAGTCAATGATAAAGCATTTCAGGCACATTTATTCTTAAAAAACATTGAAAATAAACCAATAAAATTTTTGGACAAACGACACAAGCTGCGAAAAAAAATAATAAGACAAAAGTTGTTCACCCAAAAAAGAGCTACAAATTTGTTAGTAATTATCAGATATTACTTTCGTTTTTTTTCCTTCTATTTCTGGCTCCTTTTCACTCATTGGCAATCGATAGAAATCAGTGGAATTCACGACAGTGGACTGCCCAGGAAAAGCCTCTCAGTTTAAACTTTAAACTCGCCAGGATGTTTCAAAGTTTTCGAATGGTGCAGACTTTTCTATTTTATTTGGGCGAGACAAGTCTTTGAACTTTGCTAATCGACTCGAAAGAAAATGTAACAAAAAAATAATAACAGGGACGAGAGGAATAAGAGGCTAAAGATGTGATTGACAAGATGCTGAGGTCAAAGAACGAGAGCACTTTAAAAATAAATTGTCGCTAATCTGGGAAATGTTGTGAACGCCTTTTAGAGAATTTAAAAATAAGACCCAGGAAACGAGGAATGTCTTGTGTTACCAAGCGAGTTTTATTCAGTCTCGAATCTAGGAAATCAAAATGCGACTTAAAATTTCAATTTAAAATTCAGTATATTTCCTAGATCGTCTAGGATTAAATAAAGAGAAAAATGATGATGTGAAAATCAAAAATTCTATTCCAAGCACGTACGTAACCTGGTCGTAAAATCGAGAAGGAACCGCGGAAAATCGCTCAAATTTGATACATTTTATATTTTTCGCTGATCTCACTTTTGCTTTTGAATTCAGTGGAGATACCAATTGCGAAATTTTAATTTCAACGACACAGTGACGACAGTCTCACCCTGAAGAATACTAAGAGTCCTCGATATGGGCACTATGATTGTGGAATTTTAAAGAACTCAATGCATCGACCAATCGAAAATCGAAGCGCAGTTTTCGAAACGTACAGTCGTGCACTTTACATAAATTGAAAATCACTGAATGCGCTTGAATAAAATATTTGCCAGAATCTATCTTTGCAGTTTTAATTTGAATTATTTATTGAGGTATATTCAACGAAATTAAATTTTAACTTAATTTCAATTTAAATAACACGAGATAAATTATTAGTCCAATTTCCAAAAAACAGTGTCAAATTAATAATTTTAGTTACTATAAATTTATTCGCGTTTTTTACTTGCAACTCGCTTCGCAAGAAGGCCGACTCGTTTTGCTTACTACGTGAAAAAAAAATTAACTGGGGTGCTGCCACATTCAGGTTGCACAGTCTTTCACTTTAGTCTCGAAAATTACTCATACAAAAACATACAGCAGCTGGTGCTATTAACGAGAATTTATTGAAACTGTTTGCAAATTATACTGCTAAAGCTATAATGAGAATCTAATGGCTTATTACATCTTTTTTAATGCCCTTTATAATCTTAGCTAATGGCACACGAAGACATTTTTATAACGATAAATTGTTCGTTCAGGTATAAATACAAACTTTCACCCAGGAGATCAACAATGTTAATGCAGAAAAAGTGTTTGTTTCAAAATTTATCTTAAAACAATATTGTAGTAACAAGAGTCAGACTTCAGAGCACAAAATACTCTCAATACGGATGAAAATGGGGTATTTTATCACGAAAATAGTATATTAATATTATATTAAAAAATATATTAATGTATAAGTAACATATGAAACAAAACAGTTACATTTTAGATGAAAAAAGATGAGTCTAACAAAATAATTACATTTTCAAGAAAATAGATAAATTTTCAAATAAAAAGGTTAATTTTGCAGAGATATTATTTCTTTGATATAGGGTCAGACAAAGGTTTTTTTAATTTTTTATATAGTTATTAAATTCAAAAAAATGTTTGATTCAAATAAAATTTGGGTAAATTCAAATAAAGTTTGTTTTGTTCCATTACAAATTTGTTTAAATCAAACTGCATTCAAACAAATTTGTTTGTTTAAAAAAAAAAATTCTCAGTATGAGAAAAACGTTTGAATTGTTTCATTGAAAGAAACTTTGTGTGAATCATATAAAATTTGTTCAAATCTAACCAAATTTGTTTAATTCAAATAAAACATTTGTTTAAATCAAAGAAAGTGTATTGAATTTTTTTTAACCAAACATTTTTCTCAGTGTGTTTCAATCAAAGTATATTTTAATTTGGGATCAAAAACAGATGGATTCATAAAAAAATACGAATTTTTAAGAAAATAACGAAATCTTCAACAAAAACAGATTATTTGCAAACCAAACAGTTGCATTTTTTATCCAAAAAAGATTTTGCAATCATACGAGAAAAGAAGTTTTAATCAGATTTTTGAATTCTTAAGCCAAAAAAATCGAAGCCTACAAAACCATTAAATTTTCAACCAAAAATGGAATAGTAATATTTTAAGTTAAAAGATGTAATTTCTAACAACAAAAAAGTATTTTCAACGAAATAGGTAAATCTTCAATCAATAAAATGAATTTTTAACAAAGTAGTTCAAACATGTGGTTGAATTTTCGATTATAACAGTTTTGAACAAAGATATTATTTCTTTGATATAGGGTCAGACAAAGGTTTTTTTAATTTTTTATATAGTTGTTAAATTCAAAAAAATGTTTGATTCAAATAAAATTTGGTTAAATTCAAATAAAGTTTGTTTTGTTCAATTACAAATTTGTTTAAATCAAACTGCATTCAAACAAACTTGTTTATTGAAAAAAAAATTCTCAGTGTGAGAAAAACGTTTGAATTGTTACATTGAAAGAAACTTTGTGTGAATCATATAAAATTTGTTCAAATCTA
>CAKNXH010000492.1:103548-120203 GCA_932178445.1 Andricus quercusramuli | reverse complement strand
AAAAATTAATTTTCAACCAAATAGTTGAATTTTCAAACAAAAAATATAAATTTTTATCTTCAATGAAATAGTTAAATTTTCATTTTCAAAAATTGATTTCAAATAAAAAAGACGAATTTAAAAAAAAAGGTTAATGAAGAATGAAGGATCTTTGATTCAAATAGTTGCATTTTCAACCAAGAAGCTGACCTTTCAAAAAAAAAAAATAAATTTTCAACCAAATAGTTGCATTTTCAATTAAAAGAATAATTTTAAACCAAGCAAATTATTTTGCAACAAAATAGGTTAATTTTCAACCAAAGTGATGAATTTTCTACAAAAAAATAAGAATTTTTAACAAATTAAGTAAATTTGAACCAAAATTTAAATCAAAAGTGGAATTGTTGAATTTTCGACCAAAAGATGAATTTCCAACAAAAAAATTAATCTTTAACCAAATAGTTGAATTATCAAACAAAAAATATATATTTTAATCTTCAATGAAATAGTTAAATTTTCATTAAAAAATTGATTTTAAATAAAAAAGACGAGTTTAAAAAAAGGTTAATGAAGAATGAAGAATCTTTGATTCAATTATGTAGTTGCATTTTCAACAAAAAAGCTGATCTTTCAATTAAAAAAAATGAATTTTCAGCAAAATAGTTAAATTTTCAATTAACAAATTAATTTTAGACCAAACAAATTAGTTTGCATCTAAATATATTAATTTTCAACCAAAGTGATGAATTTTCTACTAAAAAATAAGAAGTTTTAACAAAATAATTAAATTTGAACCAAATTAATCAATTTTTAACGAAAATTGTGAATCTTCAACTGAAATTGTTGAATTTTCAACCAACAACGGAAAAGTTAAGTGTATGGTTTCAAAGATGAATGTTCAATTAAAAAAACGGACTTTCAACAAGAAAGTTAATTTTCAATAACAGTGACGACTTATTATTATTATTTCTATTTCTATTTCTATTATTATATTATTCATATTATTGTTTAACTGGAATAGTTCCATCCTAAAAAAGAATGAATCTTCAGCCAAAATGATTAATTTTCCACGGGCATTTTTTTTTTAACAAAATCGTTATTATTTTTAAATTTATTTTATTATTTTTTCATTATTATTTCTATTTATATTATATTTATATTATTGTTATTATTATTATTATTTCACTGGAATATTTCAATTTTATGCAAAAAAAATTAATCTTCGACCAAGATTTTTCTATGCACTTGTCATAATAAACTTGTCAGAATAAAGTCATAAGAATTTTCTATGGACATTTTTTTTCGCAAAATAGTTTAATTTCCAACGAAAAATATCAGGTTTGAACTAAAATGATGAATTTGTAACTGGAATAGTTGTATTGTAATAAAGATGAATTTTAAAGCAAGAAGATTAATTCTGGACCAAAAAAGAGGAATTTTCAACGAAAAAGATAAATTTTCAATAAAAAATGGAACAGTTAAATTTTTAGTTGAAGAAATGAATTTTTAACCAAAGTTATGAAGTTTGAATTAAAATGATAAATTATCAACTGCAATAATTAAATTTTTAATAAAAAGGATGGATTTGCAGGTAAAATAAGGAATCTTTAAACGGAATAGTTGAATTTTCAAACAAAAAATATAAATTTTCAATCATCAATGGAATAGTTCAATTTTTAATTTAAAAAATTAATTTTCGACCAAAAAAAAAGGAGTTTACAAAAATAAGTTAAATTTTCAACCAAAAATACAAATTTTCAATCATTATTGGAGTTGTTAAATTTTTAAGTCAAAAAACTAATTTTTAATAAAAATCACGAGAATTTAACAAAATAGTTTCATGAAGAATGAATCTTCAACTCAAATAATTGCATTCTAAACCAAAAAGCTGATCTTTCAACAAAAAACATGACTTTCCAACCAAATTTTCAATAAAAAAAATTAATTTAAAACAAAAGAAAAACGATTTTTCAAAAAAATTAGTTAATTTTCAATCAATGTGATGACATTTCAACTAAAATGATGAATCTGTAACTGGAATAGTTGATTTTTCAACCAAAAATAGTAATTTTCAAAAAAGTAGAAAAACTTTCGCAACAAATAAATTTTTGTAACGAAATAGTTCAATTTTAGCCAAATTGATTAATTTTCAGGTAAAATTATGAATCTTCAACTGGAACTGTTGAATTTTTAATCAAAAAGCTGATTTTTCAACCAGCAGTAGAATAGTTAAATTTTCGATTAGAAAGATGAATTTTATCCCAAAAAACGAACTTTTAACGAAAGTTAAATTTTCAACAAGAGTGATGAATTTTCAACTAAAAAGATGAATCTTCAACTGGAATATTTCAATTTTGAACCAAAAAGATTAATTTTAAAACATAGTACATAAATTCTCTACCAAAAAGTAAGAATTTTTAACAAAATAGTTGAATTTCAACCAAATTAATCAATTTGAAAAAAATGAATTTTCAACAAAATAGTTAAATTTTCCACAGGAATAATTGAATTTTAAACCGTAAAAATAAATTTTCAAACAAAAAAAAATGATAATTTTTAACAACATACATGAAGCGATGAATTTTCAATTAAAATTAAGAATTTTCAACTATAATAGTTGAATTTTTAACCAATAAGATGAATCTTGTACCAAAATGAGAAATATTTAATAGAGTTATGAATTTTTAATAAAAAAGATTCATTTTCAACGAAGAAGAAGAATTTTGAATGAAGAATTTTTTACTGAAGTAGTTGAATTTTTAACCAAAAAGATGAATTTGCAACTAAAATGAGAAATTTAATAAAATAAAAATTGTTACTTTAAAAAAAAAATTGATACTACTATTGACAATATTTCAAATATCTGAATGAGTCCTAGGTCTGAGAATGAAGAAAAAATTGTTTTGACAGAAATTCTTCTTTTGTTAATTTTTTGCGAAATATCGTTACTTCTGAATATTAAAATTTGTTGGTAAAATCTCACCTGAATTTCAGCCAGGATTGGATTGGAAATTTCATCATTTACTTTCTTTACGCCATTGTTATATATCTCGTTCAGTTTATCCAGCATTTTATCTGAAAAAGCTGTCTGAAAAAATACATAAGAAATTATAATTTGGGTTTAAAGTTTAAAGTGCTATAAAGTATAATTAATAATCATATATGAAAATAATATTAATAAATTAATAGTATATTATGCACCTGGAGGGAGAGCAAGTGCAATTTGGTAACTTACCATAAATTACCCATAATTTATTTTTTTTAATTTCCATATATTTCCGGAAATTTATGAAATTTTTCGGTCATTCACGGTATTTTTTCCGGTAAATTTGGTAACTTACAATAAACTAGCATTCATTTTTTTTTAATTTCCATAAATTTCCGGAAATTCATTGCAAACGTCTGTCATTTATCGTAATTTTACCGGTAAATATGGTAATTTACCATTAATTACCCTTATTCAATTTTTACAATGTCCATAAATTTCCGGAAATTTATGAATATTTTCGGTCATTTATAGTAATTTTACCGGTAAATATGGTGATTTACCGTGAATTACTCAATATTCATTTTTAAAAATTTCCATAAATTTCCTGTCATTGATGGTAATTTTACACAGTTTTTACGGTGAGTGGGCTGATAATCGTAAAATGCGAGCTCATAGATGTTTAATTTTCATTCTTCACCTCTGACGTCACTTTTCAGTACCTAGGGAGTAAAAAGTACTTTTTACTCCCTAGGGAGTAAAAAGTAGAACTTGAGCCCCGCTTTATAGGCGTCGAAAAGGGCTGAAATCATGCATGTGTCATAAAAAATATTTTAATTTTAATTTTAATCTACTTTCAGAAGTCCATCAATTTAATTTAAACATAAGATTTTATCCAAGTATGAATTAGTTTAATTTTGAATATTTAATAGAAAGTCTTCAATTTAAAAAATGAATAAATGAAAATTCCTAAATTTGGATGATTTTGGAAACCAAAAGTCAAGTTTTCAATTTTAATTCTTCAAAATTGAAGAAATTTTGAATGCAAGTCATCAAGATTATAGATTTTTTTATTCTAAAATTTGCACAATTTTTATGATAAATTGTCAAAATTAGAAACTCTTCTATTTAAAAAATTAAATTTTAAAGTTCAACAATTTTGAAGAGATTGAATTGAAAATTCCTGGGTTTTGAAAAAAAAAATTTTTTCATTTTACATGTTTTTTTGCAATAAATTGTCAAAATTCAATTTCAAAGATTAGCAATTTAATGTTCTGCAATTGGAAAGAGTTTTGTATTTAAAATTTTGAGATTTTGAAAATATAGATTTACAATCAAAAACTTGAATTTTGATGATTTTGGAAATCAAAAATCAACTCTTTAATTCTAAATCTTCTAAATTGAAGAAATTTCAAATGTAAATCATCAAAGTCACAGAATTTGTAATTCCAAAACTTAAAACTTGCATAATTTTTAATTGGATATTTTCAAAATTAAAATATGTTTAATTTGATAGATTTACAAATTAAAGTTTTGCAATTTTGAAAAATTACAATGAAAAATTCCTTGATTTTGAACATATAGAATTAAAAATTATTTAATTACCATTTATATATTTTAACGGTTTGTGATTTGGAACTTTTTTTCAATTAGTTCAATTTTGGAGATTTACAATTGAAAATTCTTCAGTTTCGATGAATTTACAATAAAAAAGTCTTTAGTTTTCAGGATGCATAAATATTCCTAAATTTGTACGATTTTGATGATTTTAGAAACTGAAACTCAAGTTTCCAATTACAAATCTTCCAAATGGATGAAATTTCGAATTTTAAGCATGAAAATCACTGAATTTTGAATTGTAAATTGTAAAATTAGAAGCTTTTCAATTTGAAGGATTTTTAATTTAAAATTCTGACATTTTGAAGAGTTAAAATTGAAAATTTTTGGATTTTGTAAATATAGAATACAAATTATCCAATTTTCTAAATTTTTATTTTGACGATTTGGGAAATTAAAAGTCAAGTTTTCAATTCCAAATTTTCCAAATTGATAAATTTCGAAATTAAACCATCAAAATTATAGAATTCTTAATTATAAAACCAAAACTGGCAACATTTTTAAATATAAATTCTCAAAATCATAAACTTTTTTTAAAATTTATAATTGAATGTTCTACAATTTTGAAGAGTTATATTTTTAACTGTGTAATGTTGAAGATTTATAAATGAAAATTCTTAAATTTAGATGATTTTGGAAATCAAAAGTCAAGTGCTCAATTCTGAATTTTCGAAATTGAAGAAATTGCCAATGTAAAGCATCACAATTACAGAGATTTTAATTGTAAAACATAAAACTTGCATAATTTTTAATGGTCAATTTTCCAAATCAAATACTCTTTCACTTTAAAGATTTGCAATTTAATATTCTACAATTTTGAAGAATTTGAATGAAAAATTCTTCAATTTTGACGATTTGCAATTGAAGACTCTTTAATATTTAATATCTATAATTAAAAATGATGCAATTTTTAATGATTTTTTTTTCAATTTCAATTTTGAAGATTTAAAATCGAAATTTATTGAAATTAGTAGATTTGCAATTGCAAATTGAAACCAAATTTAAACTAAATGAATATTTTAAAAAGTGTTGTGTGGGACTGACTTACTTCGAAGATGCAGAACGCCAGCATGTAGAATAGTACACACTTCATGATTAATTTCATTATTAATAATATAATAATAATAAATTAATAAATTTATTATTATTATTATTATTATTATTAATTTATTTCAAACAGAATCTTGTATCCTTCTGTATTGACTGAAACTGAATCTTATTATTCTTAGAAATTTATTTCATAATGAACACACAGTTGTGACAATTAAATTAGTTTTTATTATTGTTATCTTATCAACTGCACTGATTATTTAGCTGATATAAGAATCAATCATAATGAGATTATCCTTGTTTTTGTGTGCATGACACATGCGATAATTGTACAAATAAGTGAATTGATTAATGATTATAAATTATTAGCTATCAGGTAGCTCAATTTTAAGTCACAGAATTTAAAATCTTCTTACGAATTTATTTTCAATTTAAATATTTAGCAATAAGAAAATGGGCAAAAAATGCCGGCCGCAGGAATCGAGCCCGAGCATTCCGGTTACAAACTCCAAACGCTATCGCTTTACAAACATATTTATCTGTATTTCCCAATTTTAGAAATAAATATGGAGATAGATATGCATAAAACCAGTTTTTAATTTCAGAAAATCATTTTTATTTCATTTGAAAATAAATACACTTTTCATTTTGCAAAGTGTAAAAGAATTGATCGAAAATAAAAATCCTTATGTCTCAGAGGATTTGATGCAAGTTTCGGCAGTAGATTTAACTTCATCTGCCTCGTCTTTAAAACGAGAAATTTCTACACGGCTGCATTTTTTTGCAATCTGAAAAATAAAAGAATAATATTAATTTTTCTATTTAAAAATTTTCGGTTGCTTAATAATTTTATAAAATATCATGTAAAAAAGTACATATTGAAAAAGTCGAAGTAGGTCTCCTTATATTAAGATTCTCCTTTTTTTCGTGAAATTAAAATTATGATTTTGCATATAATATTAATTTTTTTGCAATTTTTAAATTACCTCTACGTTTCGGACTCCACGTCCTGCAACACGACATCTGTCCAATTTGTGAGTGATAGCGTGAACCTTCTTCTGCATTAAATGCTCAGCTTTTTTATAGCATCCTTTTCCATTATCTATGGTCTATCAGAAATAAAAAATAATCTTTAAAGATTATTAATTATTATTAATTATGAATAATTATCAATTTTAAAAAATTAATATTCTTTTTAATTATCAAAAAAACAAGATTATCAAAAGATTTGAAAACTCAAATAAAAAATTTAGCGATATTATTATTTCTCAGAGCACACTTTAAATTTCAATTAGTCAAAATTTGACTGAGTAAAATAATCAAGCACGCTTTGGCTGAAAAATCAGTCGTTTCTGCTGGAATCCAGTCGTGTTAAATATGAATCAGCCAATATTGCTCACAAAATCAAATCATGGCTTGAAATGACTGATTTTCAGTCAATAAAAGTGACTGATTTGTCTGCTATCATAGAAAAGTAAAATTATTTTTGAATAAATATTCTTGAGTGAAATTCTTAATTAAATTCCTAAATATTATTAAATTATTTAAATTAACCATAAATAACTGATTAACACATTGAAAGTTATGAATTTTGTTAAATCAAAATGACTGATTTAATTAGTGACAGTTACGGGTTATAGCATTGTTAATGACTGATTTAATTAATGAAAGTTACTGATTCTATCATTTAAAATGACTGATTCAATCAGTAGACGTTACAGTTCAGATCGTTCAAAATTACTGATACGATCAGTAGACGTTACTGATCAGATCAATTCAGAATTCAAATCATTGTCTTTTTTTGTGAAAATTAATTTTTTAAATTGTAAATTGTGCTCTTTCATTTTTGGTTAAGAATTGCTATTTTTAGTTAAAAATTCAAGTATTTGGTTGAGGATTCAAGTTTTGTTGAAAATTGGTCTTTTTGGTTAAGTTCCAGTATTTTTTATTAATAATTAAAATCTCTTTTTGTCGGAATATCAAGTTGAACTACTTTGTTCAAAGTTAATTTTTTAAGGTTTATCATTTTAGTTGAAATTCCATCTATATCTTTAAAATTTTAATTACTTTTTTGACAAATTATTCATTTTGTTGTTGAAAATTCATGTTTTGAACTAAAAATTCAACTATTCAATTTTTCGTTGATAATTGATCTTTTTTAGTAGAAAATTCAACTATTTGGTTGAAATTTTATGTATCTTGTTGATGATACGTATTTGTTGACAGAATTTTTTTCTTTCCAGTCAATTTCTATTTTTTATGGTTAAAAATTTATATTTTTTGGTTGAAAATTCATATTTTTTGGTTAAAAATTCATCTACTTGATTGAGAGTTAAACTACTCTGTCAAAAATCCTTTTTTTCATTTTAGTTGAAAAATCATTTCTATTTTCGAAAATTTAACTATTTTGTGAAAAATTTGTATTTCTTTCGGTTGAAAGGTTTTTTTTTTTAGTTGCAAATTGTTGAAAATTCAACTATTTATTAAAAATCAGGGTTTTAATTGATAATTTTTAGTTGCCAATTCAACTATTAAAAAATACATGTAGTTTATTCAAGGTTAATATTTTTGGAAAGAAAATTAATGTTCTTGGGGGAAAATTCATTTTTTCTTCATTCAAGACCTTGGTTGAATGTAGATCTGCTTGGTCGAAAATTTATTTCTTTTTGCTAATAAATCATCATTTTAAATAAAAATTTATTTGTTCGGTTGAAAATTAAAATATATTGTTGATAATTCTTTTTTTGTCCAGTTAAAACTCAATATTTTTTAAATTAAAATTCTTATGTTTTTATGAAAGTTTGTATTTTTTGCTTAGAAATTCAACTACTTGGTTTAAAGTTGAATCCCTTTGTTAAAAATCCATTTTTTATTGGAAATCTATAATTTCAGTTGAAAATTATTCCTTCTTGTTGAAAATTTAACTATTTTGTTGAAAAATGTTTTTTTTTGTTGTTCACCCAAGCATTGCATTAGTGAGTCAAAATGAATGATTTGAAAATTCACTTTTGACTCATATAAATTTAAAGTTTACTGTTTTTTCTCTAGTTTTATAAAAATATTTTGTTATTTTGATGTAACTTGTTTCTCATAGCAAAATTCATTTGTCGCTTGTAAAATTTCTAAAAACAATTGAAAATGATTGAATTTGGGAATTTATTGTTTTCTATTATATTTTTCAGTAAAATGAGGTATAGCGAAAATTGTAAAAATGTAAAATTTTGATTTATCTCTGCGAACAGATTTTATTCAAAGCATTTGAATTTATTTTATTCAACAATAACTTGCCCCTGAGACAAAAGCCTTTGGATACTAATGAGCCCAAGTAGAGAGCTTTGCATATTGACTTTGTTAAGCTCTTCACCTGGGGTAATTGCTAGAGAGATTGATCAGCGACCCGGGTCGGATCAATTTTGCTGAAAGAACGTGTTATTTAAATAAAAAGCACGATAATTTTAAATTGATCTAAAAATCTATACCGCTCCCCCCCCCCCACCTATATATTCTGTTGAAATTAATAACATTTTTTGATGAACTCTAACCTGAATGTCAGCCAGGATTGGATTAGCAATTTCATCATGTACTTCCTTCACACCATTGTTGTAAACTTCGTTCAGTTGATCCTCCAGTTTATTTGCAAATACATTCTGAAAAGGTTAGTAGAAATTATTAATAATAATTAAAAAAACTTGTTTATTGCAATTGCCTATTAAATTTATTAAAATCGAGTGAAAATATTCATTTTAATATTTTTTCATATGAAATGAATCCTTTCATTTCATTTTTATTAGACTATTTTTATATTTTTTATTTTTATCTTATTATGAAAATAACAATGAATAGAATATAAATGTGTAATTAAATAAAGAAAAATAAGAATATTCTACAACAAAAACTTTTCTCTGATTAAAAGTGATGGGTAAGTAAATAAATAAAAGCGACGAATAAAAATACATAATTAAATAACACAACAAAATAAAAAACATAAGAAATAAAAAAGATAAATAAAAGTAGGAAATGGGAATTTAAAAAAGGGACCCGAGCTATGGTCAGGAGTAGACAGTGAATCACATAGTAGTCCAGGAGTCGGTCCGATTAAAGTGAGAGCACATATCTAAAAAATTCACAAAATAAATTTTTTTATATGAAAAAATATTTAAAAACTAATATTTTAACATGACTCAAATAAATTTGATTGCAATAAAAAGAATTCGAATGAAATAAAAATGGAAAAAATGGCAGCAACGGGATTCGAACCAGGACTTTGCGGTTACAAACTCGAAGCGCTACCGTCTGATCCGCTGTTCAGTTTTTTAGATTGAAATCACATATGGAACCTTATCGATTATTAATTTTGCAATTAAGTGAATTATCAAAAAATGTAATATTTGATAAAAGTGTGTGAGAGTGACTTACTTCGAAGACAAAAAAAGTCAGAAAGCAGTAGAGAAGGAACTTCATAATTAACTTTTTTGTTTATTTATAAGAAAATATAAACTGGAACTGTTGGAAATTTATTTCACTGTGGGAACGCAGGTGGGATCTGTTTATTAAATACTTGATTCTTTTTATCTTATCATGTGTAATGATAAGGTAAACATTTTCTTGGCCTTATTTATAATTATTATTTACGAAATTGTTTTTAAAAAATTCTCAATTTCTACTGAAGTGAGTTTGATAATATAAAATTAATTTTGAATAAATTTTGAGAATTTTTTTAATTTTTGCGTTAGAATTCTGTAAATCTTTTTAATAACATTCATTATAAAATAACAATATATACATCTCTAAAAAATGTATACGTACAAAAAATATTTCCTCATCTCCTTTTCAACTAAAAATAGAAGAACAAAATTTTCGGTAAAAGAATATTAATTTTTAATGATTAAAAAAGAATTTTCTTGAGAAAATGTTCAACAAAGTATTTCAATTTTCAATTAAAAAATATCAATTTTCAACCGAAAATGGAAAAGTTTCATTTTCATATAAAGAAATTAATTTTAAACAAAAAAGAATGAATTTTCAACAAAATAATTCAATTTTCAATCAAAGAGATGAATCTTTCACAAAATTTTTTTTTTTTAAAGTGAATTAACTTTAACCCAATTAGTTGAATTTTTAATTTAAAAAAAAAAGAATTCTCATAAAAATACTTGAAATTTCAATAAAAAGAGATGAATTTTCAACAAAAATAATGATTCTTCAACTAGAATAGTTACATTTAAAGTTAAAAAATTTTATTGGCAACTATAAATGAAAAAAAGATCAATAGTCAACAAAATAGTTAAACTTTCAACAAGAAGAGATGAAATTTTGAATAAAATGGTGAATCTTCAACTGGAGTAGTTAAATTTTCAGTGGGAAAAATTTATTTTTAACCATAAGAACAAAGCAAATTTTCAACCAGAGATTAATATTCAATGTAAAAATGATCAATTTTGAACAAAAAATGGATAAGTAATATTTTCAAAAAAAAAAAAAAAAATAAATTAAAAAAAAAAAAATAATAATTTTCAGCAAAATAGTTGAACTTCAACCAAATAGATGAACATTCAACCAAAAAATCATTTTTTCACAAAGTAGATTAACTTTTACCCAAATAGTTGATTTTTAAATTAAAAAATGTTAATTTTTAACAAAATAGTTGAACTTTCAACAAAAAGAGATGAATTTTCAACTGAAATTATGAATCTTCACTGATATAGTTACATTTTCTGTGAAAACAATTATTTTTAGTAGTTAGATTTTCAGTTAACAAAATTTTTTCAACCGTGAAAGCAAATCAAATTTTCAACCTAAGCGTAATTTTCAACTGAAATGGATCAATTTTCCACCAGAAATTTAAAAGTTACATTTTCAGTTTACAAAAATATTTTGAAACAAAGAGAAGCTCATTTTCAACCAAATAGTTCAATTTTCAACCAAACATCGAGAAATTACATTTTCAGTAAAAAAATTAATTTTAAAGAAAGCAAAAAGAAAAATATAAGCTTTCAACTAAAATTATGAATATTTGACTGGAATAGTTAAATTTTCAGTTAGAGACATTTATTTTCAACCAAGGATTAATTTTCAACAAAAAAATAAATTTTTAACCAAAAATGAAAAGTTACATTTTCAGTGAAAAAAATAATATTAAAGAAAGCAAAAAAATTATGAATTTTCAACTAAAGTGACGAACTTTCTATGGAATAGTTGAATTTGCAGTTAAAAAAATTATTTTCAACCATAAAAACAAAATAAATTGTCAGCCAGAGATCAATTTTCATCTAAAAAAACTCAATTTTCAGCCAAAAATGGAAACGCTACATTTTCAGTAAAAAAAATATAATAATTTTAAACAAAGCAAAAAAATGATGAATTTTCAGCGGAAGTGACGAACCTTCAACTAGAATAGTAAATTTTTCAGTTAGAAAAAATTATTTCTAACTAGGAGAACAAAAAATTTAACATAAATATTATTTTAATTTAAAAAAATGTAATAGAAGTATTCTATATGAACTCACAAAAATGGTAAACAGAACCGATTAGGTTCCGGAATATTAAATATTTTAATTAATAATAATTTATTGAATTTTTATACAAAAAATTACATCATTTTCACTTAATTTTCTTATCAAATCAATAAATTATCTTATCACTGGAACGTTCGTCAATCTCATGTTGCATAACTATCAAGGATAAGAAATTTGAAATTTTGATTTGAAAGTGTTTTATTCTACTTATACAACATTTTTTATTGCAAATGTTACAACATTAAGATTGTGGTCTTTGAATATTAATGATCAGGGAAAATGAAAAATTGGTCAGGTAAAAATTAGGGAATTTCAAAAATGAATTTTTGCAGCTACCCTGATAGAATATTCTTGTAAGTAATTTATTTGTCAAGTTTTTTTAGTTGCAGATTCATCTCTTTTGTTGAGCATTCGTTTTTTATTTAAAATTAATTTTTATAACTAAAAATTTTAATAATAATAATGATAATAATAGATAAGTTTATTTATTAATTGATAACACAACCACACACAAAAAAATCGTTTTTCGGGCCTGGAGGTCAGACCATGTTGACTATATGTTTTTTGGGTCGCTGAATCCGAATCCGAGGTCCAAAAAACCCCAGCACGTCAGGGTTCTGACATAACCTTATAAAACCTCATAAAATTTTTTTTGTTCGATTCCGGGGGTCCATGTGTGTTATATGTTTTTGCGGTCGCTGAATCCGAATCCGAGGTCTGAAAAAACCCAGCAAGTCAGCATTCTGACAAAACCTCATAAAACCTCATGAAATTTAATTTTCTCAAGTCCGGGGGTCAGACCATATGTTTATTATATCTTTTTGGGGTCGCTGAATCTGAATCCGAGGTCCTGGAAACCCCAACACGTCATGGTTCTGACATAACCTCACAAAACCTCATACAAATTTTTTTTCTATTCCAGGGATCAGACCATGTTTATTATAGTTTTTTGTGGTCGCTGAATCCGAATCGCATAAGGAAATTTTTTGCTGCAAAAGGATTCCTGTTGAGACAAATGAAAATCCTCTCAAACTTGAATTTAAAAGGAAATTCCATGTAGGTCAAGAAACATCCTTTTGTTACCAGAGGACATTTCTCTGAGTGGCAGACACGTAAGTCGAATAAATAAATTTCACGAGTTTCTTAAGAAATCAAAACCCGGAAGTGTTGGAGTTTTTTAGACCACGGATTCAGATACAGCGACCCCAAAAACATATAGTAAACATGGTCTGACCCCCGGACTCGGAACAGAAGTTTTATGAGGTTTTTAGAGGTTGTGTCAAAACCCTGACTTGCTGGGGTCTTTTGGACCTCAGATTCGGATTCAGCGAGCCCAAAAAAACATGTAATAAACATGGCCTGACCCCAGACGTGAAAAAAAATGTATGAGGTCTTATGAGGTTATGTAAGAACCCTGACGTGCTGGGGGTTTTTGGACGTCGGATTCGGATTCAGCGACCCCAAAAACATATAACACACATGGTCTGACCCCCGGAATTGAACAAATAATTTTTGTTGAGGTTTTATGAGGTTATGTCAGAACCCTGACGTGCTGGGTTTTTTTGGACTTTGGATTCGGATTCAGCAACCCCAAAAACATATAATACACATGGTCTAAGCCCCGGTCTTGGACAAATAAAATTTTATGAGGTTTTATGAGGTTATGTCAGAACCCTGACGTGCTGGCTTATATTGGACCTCGGATTCGGATTCAGCGACCCAAAAAACATATAGTCAACATGGTCGGACCTCCAGGCCCGAAAAACGATTTTTTTGTGTGGCTGTGTAATAAATAAATAATATAATAATAATTTTAGTTGAAAATTAATCTCTTTGGTTGAAAAAAAAACTAATTTAAAAAAATTTATTTTGTTTATGTCTTCGGTGGAAAATTTAACTATTTTGTTGAAAGTTGATTTTTATTTTAAAATTAATTCTTTAATTGAAGATGTATTTAATTTTTCCACTATTTATAAATATTGATCTTTTTTCCGTGTAAAATATGTCTGTTTTGGGTAGAAACATAATCTTTTTGGTTTGAAATTTCCTTTTTTTTGTTTTAAAAATGCAACTGTTTGAAGAACATCTTTTTTCTTGAAAATGCAAATTTTCGGGTTAAAAAATTCAAATGTTGTACAGAAAATCCGTTATTTAGTTTGAACAATCACCGATTTGGATGAAATTTTTTTTAATTCTTCACTTAAAAATCTTTATTTATTGAAAATCCATCTTTCTGTTTGGGAAATTTATTATATTAGTTGAAAATTCAGACTTTTTTCTGAAAATTTAAGTTTTCCATTTTTGGTTGAAAATTTATCTTATTAGTTGAAAACTCAACTGTTTTGTTTGAAAATTTATGTATTTTGTTGAAAACTTGTCTTTTAAACAAAAAATAAATAAATCTTCTTGGCTGAAAAGTAAAAAATCGTCTTTTTTGTTTTAAAATAAATCTGGTTTGGTAGAAATTTCTTCTTTTTGGTTGAAATATCTACTGCATATTAAATTTTTTGGAGAGAATTAATCTTTGTAGGTTGAAAATTCAACTCTTTTGTTGAAAATTTAATTATTTTGTTGATAATTTTTTTTGTGTTAAAAATTGCTGATCTTTGTTTGAAAATTGAACTGCTTCGTTGAAAGTTAAAAAGGTAAAGTTGAAGTTGAAATTAAAATTTAATCAATATGAAAATTTGAGACCCTAGAAAAGTTAAAACAGGATTTATTAATTAATAAAAATTTCTTAATCTTCTTCTATTTTCTCCATTCGGATACAGACGGACAAATTCAATAAATTTATTCAAATTAATTTTTTTGAGCTGTTTATTGACATAAATACAATCGCTGTTGTACTTTTAAAGATTTATTCATCTTCACTGCAGTTTTGATGAGCGCATCTTGAAATACATTTCTTAGCAGAAGCAGCTTGTAATTTTGCCTCTGTCTTGAATGCAGCAACAGTTTCCTGAAAGCACTTTTTCGCAAGCTAAAAAAGAAAAAAAATTCAATTTAAAAAGAAAGTCTGTATTAATTAACTCAATTATTTATCTCTTAAATATTGAGTGCAGGCTTGTCTTTTTTTTAATGTATTAAATATGGTTAAAAATAATCAAAAATTTAAATTCTTCATGGTATTATAATATAAACAAACTTAATCAGATTGAGTGTTGCTAAATTGAAATTTTAAAAAACTACACAGCCACACAAAAAAATCTTTTTTCGGGTCTGGAGGGCAGACCATATTGACTATATGTTTTTGTGGTCGCTAAATCCGAATCCGAGGTCCAAAGAACACCAGCTCGTCAGGGTTCTGAGATAACCTCAAAAGCCCCAATAAAAAATCTTTTTTCGGGTCTGGAGGTCAGGCAATGTTTACTATATGTTTTTTTTTGGTCGCTGAATCTGAATCTGTAGTCTAAAAAATTCCAGCACATCCTCGCGGTAACGGCGGGCAAGGGAGTGAGCCTGTGATCCGGCTAAGTCCCGGGATTACGGCTTAGATGCCCTCATGGCAGGCGCACACAAGCGTTTCACAATGCAGAGAGTTGGATCTTTAGAATTCGGAATCAGCGACCCCAAAAACATATAATAAACATGGTCTCGAAACATGGACTCGAAAAAAAATGTATAAGGTTTTTTGAGATTATGTCAGAACCCTGACGTGCTGCGGGGTTTTGGATCCCGGATTTGGATTCAGCGACCCTAAAAATATTTAGTAAACATAGTCTGACCTCCATACCCGAAAATAGATTTGTTATGAGGTTTTTTGAGGTTACTTCAGAATCCTGATGTGCTAGGCCTTTTTGAACCATGCGTTCGGATTCAGCGACCCCAAAAATATATAGTGAACATGGTCTGACCTCCAGACCCGAAAGAAGATATTTTTTTTTGTGTGGCAGTGCTATTGTTATATTCCTCAAAGATTTTGGTAACGACTCATACTTTCTTTAGAATGTTGTGTCTGAAACTAATTGTAAATAATATTTTGTATGTACCAGAATATCTTTATTTGTTAAAGCTTGTTTAATACAATCGTCCAATTGTTCAATTTTAGGGTCAACACATGTTTTCAATGAAACTTGAAAACTTCCCAAACAACCATCATCCATGGTTCCAAGTCCAGTCTTTATTCCATTTTTTTCCGCAGCATTAACTGCAGCCTAGTGAGAAAAAAAAGAGAACGATTATAGAAAAATGAGGGGAACTCACAACTTCAAGTTTTCAAGGATCTTAGGGGTCCCAGGGACCTCAGGGACCTTAGGGACTTCAGGGTCCCTAGGGATATCCGGGACTTCAGGAAACCTAGGGATATCAGGGACCTCTGGTATCTCTGGATTTTCAGGGACTTCAGGGACCTCAGAGATCTTAGGGTCCTCAGTGGTCTCAGGAATTTCAGGGAACTTAAGGATATAAGGGACCTTAGGGATATCAGGGACTTCAGGGACCCTAGGGATACTAGGAACCTCTGTGGTCTCAGGTGTTTAGGGATTTCAGGGACCTTAGGGATATCAGGG
>CAKNXH010000492.1:73882-100197 GCA_932178445.1 Andricus quercusramuli | reverse complement strand
TTTGTTTCAAGAAGTATATTTTTGTAAATATATATTGTATATATATTGTATATATATATATATTTTGTATATATGGATACATATGTAATGTTTATATATTAATATTTAATTAATAATAAGAAATCATTGATTTTAAAAAAATGTTTTTTTACCATTTTTACTTTTGAAGTTGAAAATTGAAATTCTAAAATTTTTAAATATGATACAAATTATTATCAGGTATCTATTGTATAATAAAGCATTAGCGGGGCGACTGAAAGTCCCGGAAAATAAAATCCCCGAATTGGAAAATTCCTAAAATTAAAAAATTTTCGAAATAAAAAAATCCCAAACAACAAAATTCCCGACTGTTTACAATATTGCCGATTTTGAAAATTTCCGAATGATGAAGTTCTTGCCAGAAAATTTCCGAATTATAAAATATTTAAACTAAAAAATTGCCGAATTATAAAATACATGAATTTAAACGATTATAGAATGATTTTTGATCAATATTATTTATTTATTAAAAATAAAATATTTTCATCAATTACATTTTTTAATGTTTGAAGTTTTCCAAAATTATTGTTTGAATTTAAAATAACAATAATTAGAAATAATATATATTCCTGGATGAATTTTTTTTTTGAATGTGCATAGTATATAAAAAAATTGCAAAACACGTTTAAAAGAAATTTTGAAATTAATCAGTGCTGAATTAAATCTCGCAAAGTTTGTTTGGAATTTTTTATCAGGTTCCGAGAAAATTTATTGAGAATTTTTTTTTTCGTTCTATCCGTACGTGTTTAAAGAATTATTTTGATCAAATTTTTGTACATCAATTGCTCTTCTAAGTTTGAACAATAATTTACAATTACAGACAGATACAGAATAATTGACAGCAAAACAATTTACAGAAAAATCACTGTCATTTTTTTAAGTTTTTTTAATTTTCCTGTTTATTTTGACAAATTAATTTTTCAAACGAAAATTCAGCTATTCTATTTTTGATTAAAAATTAATTTTTTTCCGTTGAATATCCAACTAATTAATTTTTAATTAAGAATTCTTCGTTGAAAATTCAACTACGTGCCTTAATGTTAAATCACTTTGTTAAAAATTCATTTTGTTCGTTCAAGATATATCTCTTTGGTTGTAAATTTAATTATTCTGTTGAAAATTCTTTCATTTTTGTTGAAAATTTCTTTTTTTAAACTGAAAATTTATTTTTTCAAACTTAAAATTCAACCATTAACCATTATTGTTAAGAAATGATTGTTTTTAGTTATTAATTCGTTGTTTTTTTCGTAGAAAATTAATCCTCTTGATTACAAATTTAACTGATTCATTAAATGTTTAGATTCATTGTTAAAAATCTATTTTTATTTATTTAAAATGAAATTTATTTTCTCCACCTCTTCTTTTAAAAAATTCAACTATTTTGTTGAAAATTCTTTTTCTTCAGTTGAAAATTATATATTTTTTCATCTAGAAATTTTACCAATAAAAATTAACCATATTTTTTTTTAATTGATCATTTTTAGTTTTAAATTTGTTTCTTGTAGAAAACCATTCTTCTTTAATAAAAATTAAAAGTTGAAATACTTTGCTAAAATCTATTTTATTAGTTAAAGTTTCATCTCTTTGGTTAAAAATTAAACTATTTTTTGAAAATTGTTTTTTTTTTTTCTTAAAAATTGATCATTCTTAGATTAAAAGTTAACAATTTGAATTTAAATTTTAACTGTTTTGTTAAAAGTTCGCCTTTTTCTTTTGGAAATTCTATTATTTTCGTAGAAAATTCATCTGTTTGTTGAAAACTAACTGTTTGGATGAAGACTAACTTTTTTTCACGAAAATTCATATTTTAGGGTTCAAAATTTTTGACTGAAAAATCTTCCTTAGTTAAAAATGTGTTTTTTTGTTTGTTTGAAAATTCATTTCATTAGGTTGTAAATGCAACTGTTCATTTGAAAATTTATAATTTTTGATTGAGGATTCAACTATTTTGTTCAAAATTCATCTTTTTGGGTTGACTGAAAAAAATTTCCGAATTATAAAATATTCGAACTAAAAAATTGCCGAATTATAAAATACTTGAATTTAAACGATTATGTTTTTTTATCAATATTATTGATTTATTAAAAATGAAAGAATCAAATATTTTTATCAATTATATTTTTTAAATGTTTGAAGTGATTAAAAATTATTGTTTTAATTCAAAATAACAAAAATTAGAAAAATATATACATTTCTGGATGAAATTTTTTTTAAATGTGCATAGTATATAAAAAATTGCAAAAAAACGTTTAAAAGAAATTTTGAGATGAATCAGTGCTTAATTAAATATAGCAAAGTTTGTTTGGAAATTTTTATCAGGTTCGGAGAAAATTTATTGAGTAATTTTTTTTTCTCGTTCCATCCGTACATGTTTTCAAATTTATTTGTTCGATAAAATTTTTGTACATCAATTATTATTCTGAATTCAAACAATAATTTTTAAGAACTTCAAGCATTACAAAAATTTCCTTTGATTTGATCATTGTATTTCGAATAAATATACAATGTTTAAAAAAAATGTCAATTGTTTAAATTCGGGTATTTTATAATTTGGGAATTTTCCTATTCGAATATTTTATATTTCTGAATAATAAAATTCTAAATAAGAAATATTGTTAATAAATCATAGATAAATTTTAGAAAATTGGGTGACTTACTTGGAAGGTACAGAAAGCCAATAAGCAGAAGATCACACACTTCATGATTGAATTCGTTTAATTTCTTCTCCTGGAAAATTTGAAGCAGAAGTATTTAATTTTAATAGGAAAATCTGCCTTTTTATACAAAATACTTATCATATGTAAATATTAATTAGTTGACTTAAGATCACTTCATTAGAGATCACCTGTTGCTCATCATATTAAAAAAATGACGCACTTGCAGAAGAGTTGGGAAAGAATCTCGAATTCAGTATGATTTATGATTCTAATTGAAACTGTTTTAATATTTCGATATCAATGTGTACTGTTCGACAAAACTAATAAGTTTCCCGCATATGACGTAGTTTGAATTATTTATTTTTTTAACTAAACAATTATTTGAAGACTCTTTAGCGATTATTCAGGTGTTGGTTTCACGATTTGATTTATTTAATTAACAAATTTTTAATGCAAATTAGAGAAATATTCTCAAACTTATATCCATCATCAGCGAAGACTTAAAAGATGAAAAATTATGATAAAAGAGAAATTGAAAATGATTTTTAATTTTAACCCTTAAGGTGTGAAAATTTGAAAATAATGTAATGTAATAAAAGGTATATTTCTAAAATTTTAGTCCTGCATTGTCAATTAATATCAAAATCTTTAATGCCATTTCCTGAAATACAACGCGATAGAAAAAAATAAGAATAAAAATAAGATTCATCATTTTTGAAAATAATGTCAAAAAGAAATATCTAGAAACAATCTTCAATTTTCTAAAGTTTTTAAACGTATATTGTATTATTTTCTGTCACCTTTAATTTTAAAACTATATATTATAATTTTAAGGAAATGATAAATTACGATTTTACGGAAACCAATATATTAAAAAAAATAATTGCATTTTTTCAAATGAACGATAGTTGATTTTCTTCGTTTTTAAATGTTAATTTTTTTTCGTATCTCGCGTGCTTTTTTTCAATCAAAATTTTCATTCACAGAAAAATCACCGCCATTTGTTTAAATTTTTCCAATTTTCCTGTTCATTTTGAAAAAATAAGAAGATTTGCCACAAAATTAATTTTTTAAACGAAAATTGAACTATTCTATTTTTAATTAAAAATGAGTTCATTTCAGTTAAATATTCAAGTAATTAATTTTTCATTAAGAATTCATCTTTCTTGGTTGAAAATTCAGGTACGTGATTTAATGTTGAGCTAGTTTGTTAAAAATTTATTTCATTGGTTCAAGATCTATCGCTTTGGTTGTAAATTTAACTATTTTGTTAAAAACTACATTTTTTTAACTGAAAATTTCTTTTTTTCAAACTGAAATTTTTTTTTTTAATTAAAAATTTAACCATTAACCATTATTGTTTGAAGAATGATTGTTTTTAGTCATAAATTTGTTTTTTTTTCTTGGGAATTATTCCTCTTTATTAAAAGTTTAACAGCTTCATTAAAAGTTGAAATTTATTTTATTAGTTGAAGATTCATTTCTTTTGTTAAAAATGTTATGTTCAAAATTCTTTTTTGCTTAGTGGAGAATTAATTTTTAAACTAAAAATTTTAAGATTAACCATTAACCATAATTGGTTGATCCTTTTTAGTTTTAAATTCGTCACTTTTTTTAGATAACCAATCTTCTTTATTAAAAATTGAACTAGTTATTAAAAGTTGAAATTCTTTGTTAAAATCTATTTTATTAGTTAAAAAATAATCTCTTCTATTGAAAATTTTACTATTTCGTTGAAAATTGTTTTTTGTCTTGAAATATCACCTGTTTTGTTTAAAATTCGTCTTTTTGTTTTGAAGATTCTATTATTTCGTAGAAAATTAATCTTTTTGTTGAAAAATAACTTTTTTAAAATGGAAATTCATATTTTAGGGTTCAAAATTGAACTGTTCGAATGAAATTTCATTTCTGCTTTTGAACTGAAAATTTAACCATTAACCATTATTGTTCAAAAATTATTGCTTTTAGTTATAAATTCGTTTTTTTTGTAGAAAGTTAATCCTCTTAATTAAAAATTTAAATGCTTTACTAAAACTTGACATTCATTGTTAAAAACTATTTTCTTAGTTCCATCCATCTCTTTTGTTAAAATTTTTACTATTTTGTTAAACATTCTTTTTTGTTCAGTTCAAATTAATTTTTTCTAAATAAAAGCTTTAACGTTAACCATTGACCACAATTGGTCAAAAATTGATCCTTTTTAGTTTTAAGTTCGTCGTTTTTTGTAGGAAACCAATCTTGTTTACTAAAAATTAAACGCGTTGGTTAAGAGTTGAAATAATTTGTTAAAATCTATTTTATTAGTTAAAGATTCCTTTCTTTGGTTGAAATTTCAACTATTTTGTTGAAAATTGTATTTTTTGTTTGTTAAAAATTGATCTTTCATAGATTAAAATTATATAATTTGACTTGAAATATCAACTGTTTTGTTAAAAATTCGTCTTTTTGTTTAAAACTAACTTTTTTTATGAAAATTCATATTTGAGGGTTCAAAATGCAATTGTTTTAACTGAAATTTTATTTCTTTTTTGACCTAAAAATCTTCCTTAGATAAAAAAGTGTTTTAGATTTAAAACATAAAGCTTTTTTGGTTGAAAATTATTGAACTAATTTGTAAAAAAATATAATTTCATTGTTAAAGAATCATAATTTTAGTTAAATCTCTTTTGTTGAGCATCTGTATTCTTTTCATTTTAAAATTTATTTTTACAACAGAAAATTTAACTTTTCCAGTTGAAAGTTCATCTCTTTGGTTGTAAATTAAACTATTTTGTTGAAAATTTGTCTTTTAGTTATAAATAATTTTTTGTTACTAAATATGTATGTAAAGTTGCCATTTTTGGTTGAAACCTGATCTTTTTTTGTTAGAAATTCGTATTTTTGGGTAGAAAAATAATCTTGTTGGCTTGAAAATTCCCCTTTTTGGGTTCAAAATGCAATTGTTTGGTTGTTATTCAATTTATTTTCGGTGGAAAATTCAAATATTTGGTAAAAAGTTTCTTTGTAGCTCGAAAGTTCGACTATTCGATTAAAGAAATCAATAATGTTGTTGAAAATCGAATTATTGTGTTGAAAATTCAACTGTTTTGTTAAAATTCTTTTTCGTTTAGTTGAAAATTGATTTTTTTAACTAAAAATTGTACAATTACCCATTAACCATAATCAGTTAAAAATTGATCTTTCTTAGTTTTAAATTCGTCTTTTTTTTGTAGAAAAGCAATCTTCTTTATTAAAAATTAAACTAGTTGATTAAAAGTTAAAATACTTTCTTAAAATCAATTTTATTTGTTTGAAGATTCATCTCGTTGGTTGAAAATTTAACTAATTTGTTGAAGATTGTTTTTTTGTTGTTAAAAATTGATCATTCATGGATTGAAATTTAACAATTTGGCTTGAAATATTAAATTTGTTTAAAAAATTCGTCTTTTTGTTTTTAAAATTATAATATTTTTGTAGAAAATTTATCTTGTGATTGAAAACTAACTGTTTGGATGAAAACTAACTTTTTTTTTAAATTTTTATTCGAGGGTTCAAAATTCAACTGTTTCAACTAAAATTTTATTTATTTTTTGACTGAAAAATCTTTTCTTAGTTAAAAACATTTTTTTTTTTTTAAAATTCATTTAATTATATTAAAAATGCAACTGTTTATTTGAAAATTCATCTATTTGGACTCACTTCAATTGTTTTTGATTTGAAACATAAGGCTTCTTTGGTTGAAAATTGTTGAACTAATTTCAAAAAAGATAATTTTATTGTTAAAGAATCATCGTTTTAGTTAAATCTCTTTTGTTGAGCATTTTTATTCTTTTTATTTAAAAATTTATTTTTATAACGGAAAATTGAACTTTTCTGGGTGAGAGTTCATCTCTCTGGTTGAAAATTGAACCATTTTGTTGAAAATTCGTTTTTTAGTTATAAATCAATTTTTTTAAACTAAAGATGTATGTGAAGTTTCCACTTTTGTTTGAAAATTGATTTAAAAAATAGTTGCAACCCGAAAATGTAAATTTTCAACAAAAAAAAGTAAATTTTCAACCAATCAGACAGAATCTTCAACACAAAAAAATCAGTTCTGAACAAAGAAGTTGAACTCTTAACTAAATAGTGGAATTAAAAGAAAATAATGCTAAATGAAAAATGGACTAGTTTATATTTCAAGCAAAAAATATTTTCATTTTAATTCAAACAAAAGAGACGAATTTGTAACAAAATCGTTGAATCCTCAACCAAAGAAGATTGATTTTCAACCAAATAGTTCCTCTTTCATAAAAAAAGGAATTTCTACTAGAAAAGTAAATTTTTAACAAAAGTGTTGAATTTTCAACGAGGAAAAATTTGGATTGAGGATTCAACTTTTTTTGTTGAAAATTCATCTTTTTGGGTTAACTTTAATTGTTTTTGATTTAAAACAGAAAGCTTTCTTTGTTAAAAATTATTAAACTAATTTGTGAAAAAGATCATTTTATTGTTAAGGAATCATCATTTTAGTTAAATCTCTTTTATTGAGCATCCGTATTCTTTTTATTTTAAAATTTATTCTTATGACAGAAATTTTAACTTTTCCAGTTAATAGTTCATCTTTTTTGTTGAAAATTGAACTATCTTTTCCGAAAATTCGATTTTTAGTTATAAATAAATTTTTTTAACGAGAGATGTATGTAACGTTTCCATTTTTTGTTGAAAATTGATCTTTTTTTGTTAGAAATTCGTCTTTTTGGTTAGAAAAATAATCTTGTTGGCTTGAAAGTTCCTCTTTTTTTATTAAAAATGCAAATATTTGGATGATATTTAATTTATTTTTCGTGGGAAATTCCACTATTTGGTAAAAAATTCTTCTTAGTAGGTCGAAAGTTCAACTATTCGATTGAAAAATCAATAATTTTGTGGAAAATTCAACTATTCTGTTAGAAGTGTTTTTTTTTAGTTGAAAATTGGTTTATTCTTAACTAAAAATTTTACCATTAACCATTAACCATAATTGGATAAAAATTGATCCTTCTTAGTCTTAAATGCGTCTTTTTTTGTAGATAACCAATCTTCTTTATTAGAAATTAAACTAGTTGGTTAAAAGTTGAATTACTTTGTTAAAATCTATTTTACTAGTTAAAGATTCATCTCTTTGGTTGAAAATTTAACTATTTTGTTGAAAATGTACTGCTTTAACTGAAATTTTATTTCTTTTCTGACTGAAAAACCTTTCTTAATTGAAAATTCATATCATTAGGTTGAAAATGCAACTGTTTATTTGAAAATCAATTATTTTTAATTGAAGATTCAATAAATTTGCAAAAAAGATCAGTTTATTGTTAAAGAATCATCATTTTAGTTAAATCTCTTTTGTTGAGCATTTGTATTCTTTTTATCGTTGTTGGTTATAAACAAATTTTTGTAACTAAATATGTATGTAACTTTTCCATTTTTGGTTGAAAATTGATCTTCTTTTTTATACATCTTTGTTTCGTGGAAATATCAACTATTACATTTTATTGAGAATTTAAATTTAAAAGTTTAATTATTTTTTTATAAAGTTTAACTAGTTTGTTGAAAATTCATATTTTTGGATGACTTCAATTGTTTTTTATTTAAAACATAAGGCTTTTTTGGTTGAAAATGATTGAACTAATTTGTGAAAAAAGATCATTTCATTGTTAAAGAATCATCATATTAGTTAAATCTCTTTTGTTGAGCATTTTTATTCTTTTTATTTGAGAATTTATTTTTGTAATAGAAAATTCAACTTTTCCAGCTGAAACTTCATTTCTTTGCTTTGGTTGAAAATTGAACTATTTTGTTGAAAATTCATTGTTGGTTATAAACAAATTTTTTAAACTAAATTTGTATGTAACTTTTCCATTTTTTGTTGAAAATTGATTTTTTTTGTACATCTTTGTTTTGTGGAAATATCAACTATTACATTTTATTGAGAATTAAAATTTAAAAGTTTAATTATTTTTTTATAAAATTTAACTGTTTGTTTGAAAATTTGCCTCTTTTACTTGAAAGTTAGACTATTTCATCATGAATGCAACTGTCTGGTTGATATTTAATTTATTTTTTGTGGAAAATTCGAATATTTGGTAAAGAAATTCTTCTTTTTAGCTAGAAAGTTCAACTATTCGATTAAAAAATCAACAATTTTGTTGAAAATTGAATTATTTTGTTTGAAATTCAACTATATTGTTAAAAATGTATCTGAATAAAGATGTGCAGAATATCATGCACTTTTTCTTTTTATTTAAAATACTTATCGTGTGCAAAGTTTATTTAGTGATGTAAGAACAATTCATAAGAGATCAGTGATTGTGCGTCGTATTAAAAAAATGATTAATTACTCACCAGCAGAAGATCCTCGACATCGAGATAAAATTTGTTTTTATTTTTTAATATAAATTATTACTGTAAGACGAAACCAATAAATTTTTGTTAATTATTCCAAATATCAGGCATACAAATAAGTTTTGAATTTAAATAGTCAGAACTTTGTAAAAACACTTTTGATTCTGCGACTTGAAATTGAATTTCCTAATTTTCATTCAAACGAGTCATTGCTATTCATAATATGTCATGGACACGAAAACAAGTATAATCTAATCATTAAGGTCGCAAAACTGTTTGACAAGTAAAAACTTCTATCTAGCAGATAAATAGGCATAAAAAAAATTTCTATTTCAAAAAATCATTCTTGTTTTTTAAAAATAAATACATTTTTCATTTTTCAGAGTAAAATAAATTATATTAAATAACATTTATGATAGATAGTTGAATTCCTAACCAAGAAAGATCAATTTTTGTGAAAAAGGAGATAAATTTTCAACGAAAACGTTGAGTTTTCAAGATAAAAAGTTGAAACTTTCAAAAATAGTTGACTTTTAAACTTATTTTGAACCAAATATTATAATTTTTCAAGCCAAGAATACGAATCTTCAATAAAACAGTTAATTAAAAAAAAATGTTAATTTTTAACAATGTATTTGAATTTTTAGAAATTAATTAAATTTTTAACAAAATAGTTTAATTTTCAACCATAAAAGATTTGTCAGACAAAAAAAATTAACCAAGGTATTGAATTTTCAACCGGGAACCTTTCTACCAAATAGTGAAATTTTTTTACCAAAGTAATACAATTTTAAACCTACAAAGACAATTTTTCAACAAAACAGTTGAATTTTTGAACAAAAAGATAAATTTTCAACAAAATAGTTGCGACCCGAAAATATAAGTTTTCAGCAAAAAAGGAAATTTTCAACCAAAAATGGCGAATATTGAACACAAAAAAATCATTTTTGAACCAAGAAGTTAAACTTTCAACTAAGTAGTGGAATTTTCAATAAAAGAAAAATTAATGCTACACAAAAAATGGAATAGTTGATATTTCAACCAAAAAAGATTTTAATTGTAATTAAAAAAAAGACGAATTTTCAAAAAAATAGTTGAATTTTCAACTAAGGAAGATTTTAGTTGAATTTTCAACCCTGAAATATTAATTTTCAACAAAAAGTTAACTTTTAACAAAAGTTTAGAATTTTTACCGAGAAAAGATTTTTTAGTCGAGAAAGAAAAAAAAAATTTGTCCAAATTGTTGAATTTTTGAGCGAAAAAGGCAAATTCTCTAGAAAGAAGTTGGGTTTTTAACTAAGAACTTTCTTACTAAATGGTGGAATTTTCTACAAAAATAATAGAATTTGAAATCCAAAAAGACAAATTTCCTACAAAACATTTGAATTTTGAACCCGAAAATATAAATTTTTAACAAAAAAGTTCATTTTCAACCAAATAGTTAAATCTTCAAATAAGAACGATCAATTTTCAAATGTAATGGACTGGTTAAATTTTCCGTTGAAAAATTAACTTTTAGCCTCAAGAAATCAAATTTTCAACCAAATATTTAAACTTTCAACCATATGGAAGAATTTTATCGAGAATTTTTAATCAAGTGAGATGAATTCTGAACCAAAAATATCAAAGTAGAGTTCTCATTTAAAGGAATGAATTTTCAACGAAAATTAGTTGGATTTTCTTATTGGGTTTTATTAATTTTCATTTTTTCAAGCATTTCAAATAATTTTATTCACATTCACTTATTTCATTATATATAAAAAGTTCCGGAATAATACAATTTCCGACAGAGGACTGCGAAATTATAAAATATCCGTTACTGAAAACTCCCGACACTAGAAAGTTAATGAATTTAAACAATTTAAAAAAAAGTTTTTTAATAAATCACATTCATTCATTAAAGATGAAATAATTAAATATTTTGATGAATAACATTTTTCTGGATGTTCCATACATTTTTTTAAAATTATTTTTTGAATTTGAAATAACAATAAATGAAAATTAATATTTCCTAATACAAAAGAACAATACAAGAATGAGTTTTTTTTTACATAAACATTAATTTGAAAATAATATTATTCACATTTTCAAAGAAAAATTTGCATTGAGATTTTTTTTCAATTGGTATTGTTTCACATTTAAGCAATAATTTTTAAAAACAAAAGTTCAATTTGATAAATTACATTTTTTCAAATTGTTTATTGATTTCAATACAATCTCGGTGCTTTATATTTTTTATTAATTTCCACTGCAGTCGTTATGAACACAGTAGGAAATGCATTTCTTAGTACTAGCAACAGCTGCTTTTGCTTCTTTCTCGAATATAGCAACAATGTCACTGCAGCACTTATCCGCAAACTAAAAACAAAAGAATATAATTATTTATTATTTATAAATATAAATAATATAGGTTGTATGCTTGTCATTTTTCAAAAGTCAGGGTGCACAGTCTTCCCCTTTTTTCTTAGTTTCCCCTTTTTTCTTGAAAGTCCCCTTTTTCCCCTTTTCTCTTCAAATATACGATATTTGAAATTGTACCCAGTATTGGATAATAATTAAATCAATTATAGCATTCAAATAAATTATTTATGAATAAATAAGGTACACGTTTCAAGTGCAGACCATTAAAAATAAATACTCTTTAAAAAAATTTGAAGATGAAACATTTTAAAGCAAGTTGAAAATGTGAAAACTGGAGACAGAAGTTATTATCCAGTATAAAATTGGAACAGTTACAAAATATATATTACTTTCCAAACAAGTATTAGAAAATTAACACATTTTAGTTTATCTGTACAAAGTTATATACTCAATTAAAAAATGGAATATTCAAAATTCATCAACTGCAACTTGAAAATTTAACTATTGTTGTAACTTTTTTTTCGTTAAAAATTAATTTGTTTAAACTCACAATTGAACTATTCCATTTGTGTTTGAAAATTGATCCTTTTTAGTCGAAAATTTAACTATTTTGTTGCAAGTGGCGGAAAGTTGGTTGAAAATTTAACTATTTGGTTGAAAATATATTTATTTTGTTGACAAGCTGCCTTTTGGGTTTAAAATCAAACTACTTTGTTGAAAATTCATTTTTGTAAACTAAAAATTGCAATTTTTGATAGAAAATTATTTTTTGTATTGAAAGCTTATATTTTTGAGTAAAAATTCGAATATATTTGAGAATTAGTTTATTCAAATGAAAATGTAGCAATTCCTGTTTTAGTTCCAAATTGATCTTTTTTTTTGAAAATTCAAATATTCGGTTAAAAATGTATGTAATTTGTAAAAAAATCGTCCTTTCGTCATTTTTCAGTTAAAACTGCATAATTTCAGTAAAAGTTTTTGTTTGTTTGTAAAAAAAAAGGTTTTTTAACTAAAAATTTTAATTTCTGGTTGAAAATTAACTTTTTAATTGAAAATTCATATTTTTGTGTTGAAAAATCAACTTCTTTGTAGAAAATTCTTCTTTCAGGCTTCAACATTCAACAATTTGGGCGAAAATACAGTTTTTTCAATTGAAAATTAATTTTTCGAAACGAAAATGTAAATATTCCATTTTTGATTGAAAACTGATGTTCTGAATTCAACAATTGAATTATTAAAATTTTTAATTGTTAATTTCAAAAAGACAACTGAAGATATTTACCGATTAAAAAATGTGTTTCTTCTCTTATTTTGGATGTCGACCCACAAATTGTAACTCAAACGATTCGACTAATTTTAGTATTTTCACTTCGCTCTACTGAAGAGAGTAATTTTAAATTTACATTGAAAGTATCCAATTTTTGAAAATAAATTCTTTAATGGCAGAATTCATTGAAAAATCATTGAAATTTTTTTTGAATGTCAAATTTGTTATAAAAAAATTGTTACATTCTCATTCTAATGAGAAGGTATTGGTTTTATGTAAAATTTGACTTGGTCGGTTTTCATCAAATCTCCACGTTTTGAGACCCCCTGAGCCAGAAAAAAAAGGTTTTTACCAAGGTGTCTGTCAGTCTGTCTGTCTGTCTGTCTGTCTGTAGGCACGATAACTTTCGAAAAAATAATCAGATTGGGTTGTGCTTTGGCACACTTTTTTAGGGCCTAAAAAGAAAGAACAAGTTCGTTAACCAGCTATTTCGGATGAAAATTCAAAAAGTGAGCACATTTTGAAAATTTTTGAGAACACTTTTTTTGAAGATTTGGAAATTCTATGGACGGTTGTTAGTAGTAAGCAAAAAGAGGAAAAAAATATCCTAATGACTTTTTCAGATAAAAAAAAAATTACCAGAGTTATAGCAGTTTCAAAATTCCAAAAAACAAACGAAAATGAACATTTTAAGCCGAAAAACGCACGTTATGAAAAAAAGTCAAGAGAAGAAAAACGTTGATTTTTGAACACCTTACAATATTTTCATAATAACTTTTTGAATTTTTCAAAAAATAAAAAATTTAAATTCTGATCGCACAACAAAATAATGAGAAATCAAAAATTCCATTTTGCTGTGAAACTATTCAAGATACGACAAAAGATGACTGGACCAAAATTATGCACCTAAAAAAGATCTACAAATTTGTTATTATTCACTTTTTGATATGACGCGTAGTTTTTGTTTTATTAATAAAAAACAGCATTGAAAATAGAAAAAATAAATTTTTAGACGAATAACACAAGCTACGAAAAACATGACCAAGACAACATTTGTTCATTCAAAGAAGAGGTACAAATTTGTTATTCATCATGTTTCGATAGGACGCGTAGTTTTTATTTTATTCGTGAAAATAACATTGACAGTAAAAGAAATCAAATTTTTGGAAAACTTTGGAAAAATCCATTTTCGTCGTAAGAATATATTCAAAATGAAAAAAATAACTTTTTTGAAAAACGGAAAATCTAAAATAACATTTTAACTAATAAAATTTGTCGCTTAATTTATATAATTATTCTTGATTTGAAATCAAATACAAATCGCGAAGCGCGACGCCCAAATCGCGCGCCGTAAGTGCGCTCAAACTTTTTTGTTTCTATTATACGGTGCACAGAACCGAGCGTGGAACGGAAGGTTCAAATGAATTTGAAAACAAATATCGAGCGCGAAGCGCGAGTATCTGGATGAGAATGTGTTCCTTAAGGTCGATAGAACCTTGAGTAAATAAATTTCCTTTTCAGTCTAAAATAAAAAACAAATTTAACAATCACTTCATATGTAGAGGTTTTGATAATTTTCTAATATTCAGAAATAAACTTTTTCTTTTCATCGAAGTCGAACACGAAGTTCAAAGATCTAGAGGAATCGAGCGTAAAGCGCGATGTGAATACGCCCGAGCGCGTAGCGCGAGGTGAATACATAATCGAGCGCGAAGCGCGAGATAAATATATGATCGAGCGCGAAGCGCGAGATCCAACAGTCGCGCGCCCTAGGCGCGCTCAAACTTGCGAGCGAAGCGAGCCGCGCGCGAAGCGCGCGATGAGAATGTGCCCGCGAAGCGGGCAGATTTTTTTTTCTTTTCGACATGTAAAAATAAATGTTTAATCTTTCCCCTATTTTTCCCCTTTTTCGTGAGAAAATTACCCTATTTCCCCTTTTTTGAGCTCCTTTTGGGCTGTGAACCCTGAAAAGTTAAAAATATACTTTTTCAAACAGAATAGTTGAATTTTGAACGGAATGTTTGAATTATCAAACCAAAAATAATAATTTTTTAGAAGAGAGTCCATACCAAGAGGACGGATTTTCAAGACTACAGTTAAATTATATACAAAATAATTGAATTTTTAACTAAAATGATGTATCTTCAATAAATAAAAAACGAATCCTTAACAATGAATTTCAACTTTCAACCCAGATGTTGAATTTTCAATCAAAAAAAGATTAATACTAAACAAAAAATGTAATAGTTGATATTTCAACCAGAAAAGATTTCAATTTTCAATAAAAAAACAGTTGAATTTTACAAAACAAATTAATTTTCAACGTACAATGTAATAGTTGATATTTCAACAAAAAAAAAAATTTAGCTTTAAATAAAAAACAGTTGAATTCCAGATGAAAACATAAATTTTCAACAAAATAGTTTAATTGTATACAAACTAATTAAATTAAATCAAAAAGATGAGCACTCAATGACAATGTTGATTATTCAAACAATTTGCAACCAAGAAAGATTTTTCAGTTAAAAAATAAATAAAATTTCAAGCAAATTTTTGAATTTAGAAACAAATAAGAAGAATTCTCTTGGAAACATTCGAATTTTGAAGCCATGAATATCAATATTTGTGCAAAATTTAATTTTCACTGAAATAGTTGAATTTTATAAGAAAATAACAGAATCTTCGACACAAAAAGATGAATATTAAAAAAAAGAGTTGATTTTCCATGCAGAATAGTTGATTTTTAATGTAAAAATGACCAATTATTATTAACACAAAAAAAAGAAAGTGAAAAAATGATTGAACTTTCCACTAAAGAGATAGATTTTCAACTAATAAAATGAATCTTTAAAAAAATAGTTCAACTTTCAACAAACTAGTTGTTGAGTTTTTAATCATGAATATTAGTTTTGTACCGTAAAATACGAATTCACAACTAAGAATGATCAATTTCAGAAAAAAATTAATTATTAATCGAAAAAAAAATAATTTTCAAAAAAATTGTTAAAATTTTAACCAAAGATGTTCTATTAAAATTAAATTGATTTTTAACGGAGTAGTTCAACTTTCAATGAAGCAATTATATTTTCGATCAAGAAGATTAATTTCCTACCAGAAAAGACGAATCAAAATACATAAAGTTCGAACCAAATTTTTAAGTTTTTTTATAAAAACGATTAATTTCCAACTTATAATGGAATAGTTATATTTTTACTTAGACAAATTAATTTTCAATAAAGATAGAACGAATATTCAACAAAAAAGTCGAATTTCCCACCAAAATCTTCAACTAATAAAATTAATTTGTAACAAATTAGTTCAACTTTCAACCAATTAGTTCTTGAATTTTTATTCAAAAAGATTAGTTTCCTACGGAAGAAGACGAATCTTGAACAAAATACATTAATTTTCAACAAAATTGTTGAATTTTTAATCCAAAAAGACGAATTATATCTACAAAACAGTTGAATTTTCAACCACAAAATATTAATTTTGAACCTAAAGTTCATTTTCAACCAAATAGTTTAATTTTCTATTCATTTATTGAATTTTAAACCTAAAAGGACAAGTTTGCTACAAAAAGTTTGAATAGTTCACCGGAATATATACATGTTTGATAAAAAAATTAATTTTTAACCAAATAGTTGATTTTCCAACTAAAATGATGAACCATCAGAAAAATTTTTCACAAATTAATTCAGCATTCAACTAAATAGTACAATTTTCATTCGAAAAGATTATATTTTGATCAAGAAGGATAATTTTCTATCAAGAAAGACGAATCATCAGCAAAATACATGAATTTTCATTCAAATAGGTGAATTTTCAACTCAAGAAGATAAATTTTCAACCAGATTGTTGAATTTTTAACTATAAAACATAAATTTTGAACCAAAAATGGAATAAATAAATATTTAATTTAAAGAATTCATTTTTCAATAATTGTTTGGCTAATAGTTAAATTTTCAGAAGAAAGAAAATGTTAACCAAATTTTTGTGTTTTTATATAAAAACGATTAAGTTTTAACCAATAACGGAATAGTTATATTTTCAGTTGAACAAATTGATTTTCAATAATAAAAGAACGGATTTCAACAAAATCGTTAAATATTCAACTAATAAAATAAATACTCAACAAAATAGTTCAAATTTCGACCAAGTAGTTGAATTTTGAACCAAGAAAGACGAATTCTAATTTGAAAATTTAATAGTTGAATTTATAACTAGAAACCATCGATTTTCAATCAAAAATAGAGTAGTTAAATTATCAGTGAAAAAATTAATAGTGTACTGGTAAATTTTGATTGAAATGTTGTATTTTCCAACTAATTATAATATTCTTCATTTATTTTTCCATTCTGGCGAGGTATTTCTTACTGTCTCAAAATCAACAGGAAAATTAAAAAAAAAAAAATTAAAAAAGCACTGATATTTTTGTAGATAAAAAATTATTATTTTCTTAAAATAACGCAAACTGAGAACAAAAGAAGAATATTTATGTTATATTTATGTTAAAATTTCCTCTAGAAATGAACCTCATGATTGATGTCGGAAATATTGGTTGTATGCTCGTCATTTTCCAAAAGTTAACAATTTTGAACTCAAAAATTAACATTAAATAAATAATTATATGAATAACTAGAATGAAGGAAGCACATGTTGTGTTGAAAATAGATTATAAATAATATTTGTGATATACCTTAACATCCTTAGTTTTGGCGGATTTATCACGACATTCATCTAATTGGGCAATTCTTTGATCATTACATGTCTTGATTAACATATTAGCACTTCCCAAACAACCATCATCCTCGCCTCCAATTTTTATTCCTTTTTTCTCTGCAGCTTTACATTCAGCCTAATGAAATTATAACGATTATGAAATTAAAAACTATGAACGATTATTGAATTTTTTTTTCCTTAAATAATATAATTATTTAGGGACTGACATTTCTTTTTTTTTAACTAACCGCAACTATAGCCTTTATTTGATTGACCCTGTTATTGATTTGATCGCACGATTTTTTATGCAATTGGGCCAGATCCTGCTTCAGCTTAGGAGCACCATCGGCGAAGACTGTCTGTGAAGATAAAGTCTGATGATAAAAGAGAAGTGAAATTTAAAATTTAAGGAAAAACTTGGAAATCAGGGAAAAGTCAGAAAATTTTGTTGTTCAAGGAAAGTTAGGAAAAAGTCAGGGATTTTGAAAAAAAACTGACGTTATATCCAAATTCTCTACCTTACCACGACTTGGGTAATTATTTTGGACTCGCCATCTTACGACGATTGACAATGGACAATACAAACAATAGAGTAGCCTCAGAATGGATTGAAACTTCGGTTGACGAACTATGGTTGACTCGAACTATGGTCAGGAGTAGATAGTGTATCACATGGGTTTCTACTCATTTTCTTATGCATTACCTCAATATACAACACAAACCAACCATGACTCTTTCGGTTCTAGTTCTATCCCTATACTTCCTTCATTCTCCTATACTTGACCTATACTTCCAAAGTTGGGCGGGACTGTCGTTATATCCAGATTCTCTACCTTACGACGACTCGGGTAATTATTTTGGACGCGCCATCTAATTATTATCGACATAATTATTACTTGCACAATAGATTTCTCGAATCAAGCTATTTGAGCTTAAACTTTAAACAATGGAACTTCGGTTGACGAAAGGCATGCATCCGGTAAAGGTAAAGATAAAGTTCTAGGCGATGAATGGTGACTGGGTGTTTGGAACCCTGGAGGGGTGAGTGATTTTAAGAAAAGACAATTACAAGAAGCAGTGCATGTAAGGAAGCTAGACATTTTATGTGTACCTGAAAGGAAGAAGAAAGGATGTAGCAGTACAATGATAGGGAATGAGGACTTGAAGCTCGGACTCGAACTATGGTCAGGAGTAGATAGTGTATCACATGGTTACCAAGGAATCGGTCTAATTATGAGTGACCAAGCAAAACAGTATCTCAAGGGACATAGACAACACAAACCTACCATGAATCTTTCGGCTTTAGCTCTATCCCTATACTTCCCCTCCATTAACCGAGGTTGGGCGGGACTGACGTTATATCCAGACTTACGGCGACTTGGGTAATCATTTTGGCCTCACCATCTTACGATAGATGGCTAATTATTTTCGACATAATTATTACTCGCGAAATACATTTCTCGAATTGGTTCCCGTAGTTGGGATTAAACTTTGAACAATGGACAATGCAAACAATAGAGTAGCCTCAGAATGGATTGAAACTTTGGTTGACGAATCATGGTTGACTCGAACTATGGTCAGGAGTAGATAGTTTATCACATGGTCCCCAAGCAGCTGGTCTAATGATAAGTGAACGAGCAAAACAGCATGTCAAGGGACACAAAATATCCCCCAGATTGTTGTGGATTAGGATGAAAGTGGGAATCACAAGATTATTTATCATAGCGTGTTACGTCCCAGTTATTGGTGAAATGAGTGAGGGAAAAGACGCCTTCTGGGACATTTTCAATGATACTATACGTGCTTGCGATCATGAGGAAGGAATCATTATACTAAGAAATGTGAATGGATGGGTCAGAATTTGAAGCGAGGTTACGGACAGGCTACTTGGTAATATTCAGAGACGATAGCCACAGTATGATTGACTTTTTTGTTCCGGATGAGAGACTGAGAGAAATAGTAAGAGATATAACGATTGTGAGAGATTCTGAATGTGAAACGGGTCATTACCTCTTAGTTTAAAAAATTAACTTAGGTCAAGGATGTTGAGGATAGAGAATTAAAGACACTAAACAGACGTAAATCAAGATGGAGAATTTACAGAAACCAGCAGTGCAAATTGAACTTACAGATAAGATGAACAAACGACTAGATAGAACAACTTGCGAGACGCTCATACAGAATGAAGATATAGAGGATGCATGTACAATGTTCCAGGAAATCATTGTTAGGAGTGCAACTGAAGTGTATGGTACTGCGGTTATATGAAAAATGATGGAGGATGTTTGGTGGAATGATGAAATCCGCATTAGCCGTTCACGGAAAAAACAAGCGTATCTAAGAAAGTTAATTATCACAGGTCTTGGCGATGACAATTTAATTAGGCTAGACAATAATTATAGGGACAAGAACAGAAAAGTAAAAATACTAGTTGCGTTTCTTGACTTGGAAAAAGAATTTGAGTAGGTGGATAAAAGTAAGCTTTTGGAATTCCTGAAAGAGTATGGAGTCAATGGATGGCTCATAAAAGCACTGAAAGCAATAGATGTAGGTAGCAAAGCGCGTGTGAGGATGTCTGATTGACTTGCGAAGAAGGTGTGGATCTCGGAACAGTAAAGGTACGTGGGTTAGCGTTCGCAGATGATAAGGCTTTTATGGCAGCGTCATTTGAATTCTTACAGAGAATGATGAGCAGACTGAATACTAGAACCGAACGAGTCATGCTCACTCCAAAAGGGATTCGGCTTAATAGTATAATAATAATAATAGTTGATAATTTCTAAAAATTTGTGAGTGACTTACTTGGAAAGCACAGATAGCCAAGAAGCAGAGGATTGCACACTTCATGATTCAATAATTCGTTTTAATTTCTTCGCTTAGCAAAGATGAACAAGAAGTACGGCATCTTACTCGGTAAAGTTGCTTTTTTATTCTAAATATTCATCGTATGCAAAAGATTATTATGATGATTCAAGAGCAAATCCCGAAAAAACATCTGTTGTGCGTCATGCTAAAAATAAATGAAATGATAACACACTTGCAGAAGAGTTGAGAAAGAATAACAAAATTGTTATGATTTATTGTTCGAATTGAAAACGTTTTTATGTGCTGCTATCAGCGTGTACTGTATGACAAAACTCGGAAGCTTTTCGCGAATGACGTAATTTAATTAATTCAGTTTAAGCATTTGGCATGAGATTGGAAAGTTCTTTTATCAATTTTATAATTGTCATTTTATCATTTTGATCAAAGTAGTTTTTTGTGCAATTATACTCTCTTGATCGAAATCAGTAAACATTTTATTGATTGAACTTTTGACTAATAAAAATAATGAAAAATTCTTCAGTGATTTTGGTTACTAATGCTTCCCTGGGGGCTGTAACAACTTGTAGTTGGTGGGGAGGCTTAAGCATGTGGGACATAGGGGTCAAAAGGACCTCGGCCTGCATGCGCATGGATATGAATGAAGGGATCCCTATAAACGGGCTCTCCCGGGTGAATGGAAAAGGATTCTTATAAACGGGCTCTCCTGGCATGTGTGATTGCGGTATGGTAGAAGGGTGAAAGAGCCTAGCTAACACGGGCCTCTGGATCCCTGGGTTGAGGCCCCTTCCGGACCGACTTACAGTTTGTAATCGGGACAGGAATGACCTGCGCCTCAGCAGCGACTAAGAAACAGCCCTCCGTTTTTGTTATGGTGGTTTGCAAGCGGATATTTACACATTTAGTATGTCACTCAATGTGACCACCCCCCTAAGCTGTGGGTGTAGAGCGATCGTCCTCATGGCACTTTGGCACCTAGGGGTTACGAAGGTGTCTTAACGGCCTCTCGGGGACACCGGACGACCTCCCCGAGTAACTATAGTCTTACCCCTGCTTGCGGGGCTCTGCAGGGGTGGACCTTTATTTCCCCTAGCTTCTCGTGCGATGAATTATGAATTTGAACATGCTAAATGATGGAAAAGGAGGAGGAGGAAGAAAGGAGGTGGCGAAGGGGGTGAGGGGTTGGGCCTTCACGGGCCCAACTTAACTCTTACCCCCCTATCTGTCTCTCCGGCAAGCCAAGTTCAGTTTATGGCTTTGCCCCCAGTTCCCTCGAGAGCTGACGGATCGACGGTCCCTCTAAACGAGGCTACGATATTGGGAGAAGCTAATCGGCCCTCCAGTAAGAAAAATGGAATCAACGGTTCCCAGAAAAGGAGATTGAGGAGAAAAGCGCGGCAGGCTAGAGAAGCAGCTGCGGGAGCTGGAGCGTCGGCAGTTGAAGGGCTGACATCAAGCACTGAGGCCCAGAAGAGAGGTAGAGGGTCGGAGGGCACCCCACCGGGGGTGGCTGGGCCTGTGAAGAGGCACAAGCCGGCCCAGCTGCCTACGAACAGAGAGTCGTCGGGAGCTGGACTGACGGCCGCTCAGAGGACCAACCCCCTGACGGTGGTGGTGGCTGACACCAACTACCCGGACTCATTGCTCACGGAGGAGCAGTTTGAGATTTTCAGGGAGGCCACCTGGAGGGCGCTTGGAAAAGTGTCCCCAGAGCAGTGGCCAAAATTTGTGACCTCCTTCTGCAGAGGAAGGGTCTTTGTATTTGTGGCAGCCGACCCAGCGACTAAAGCTTGGCTACTCAAAGCGGTGGTCGAGACAGAGTCATGAGAAGGTGCGTCCCTTAAGGTGGGTGGGGTTGAGTTGCTCCAAAAGATGGTAAGAGCTATGGCGTGGTTCCCGGGCAAACCGGAAGACCCGTCTGAGGTGCTCCGTCGCTTGGAGGGATTCAACCCCTCACTGAAGACAGCGTCCTGGCAAATTTTCAGGCACGAAAAGCCTCAGGAAGGAGGCACAATGGGAGGTACTAGGCATCTCCTAGTTGTGTATATTCCTGAGTCCCAAACGAGGGCCCTTTCGGCCCTCAACAACAGGCCCTTCTATCACTTTGGACAGGTCAACTTTAGGGTTACTGGTCAGGGATAGGAGGGGCCTGTTGAGACGCAGGAAGATCGGGAGCAGACCTAAATGACTGCTCCTGGTATCACCATTACCCAGATTTACTTGCATCACAGCAAAGGCACCTCTGCAGTTTTGCAGAGGGGCATGGCTGCGAGGCATACAGGTATCTCGCTAATCCAAGAACCATGGTTAGTTCGAGATACCATAAGGGGATTAAGGGGGGCTGGTCTTTTTTGTTACAGGGACCCCAAGGCAGCCAAACCGAGGTAATGTATACTGACGAAGGGAGTTAGTGCTGTCCCGCTGCTTGAACTATGTTCGAGAGACCTGATGGTGATAGCCATGGATCTCAAAGGAATAGGGAGGCTAGTTCTAGGATCAGCTTATTTTCCTTATGACAGCGATACCAGCCCACCAGTGGAGGTATGTACACTGGTGGAATATTGCAAGGTAAGAGGCATGCCTTTTCTGTTGTGGTGCGATGCTAATTCCCACCATACCTTGTGGGGTAGCACGGACGTCAACGGAGATATTCTTAACACAGGGAACACCCCGACGTTCCGTAATTCGGTCAGGGAAGAAGTCATTGACATCACTCTCTGCACCAGTAATTTTAGGGATAGTATCAAGAAGTGGAGGGTTTCAGATGAACCCCCTCTCTCAGATCACTCACAGATAGAGTTCGTGTTGGAATCCGTTGTACCCGATGGTCCTAAATGGGTCAGAAATCCAAGAAGGACGGACTGGGATCAGTTTTCCACGAAACTAAGATGTGCACTTTCAGAGGTTCCCAGGTCAATTCGAGACGTGGACACTCTTAAGATGGCAGCCGAAACTTCTACGGAAGCCATCAAAGCTACTTATGAAAGTAATTGTCGACCTACAAAAGTCCGAAAGGCTGGGGAGACATACTGGTGGAATGGGAAACTCGAAGGGCTTCGCAGGGTAACCAGAGAGAGGTTCAGACGAGCCAGTATTGGCAAAACGAAGGAACTATGGACTTCATACACAACGATGAGGGACGAATACAGAGGTGCAATACGTAAGACTAAGCAGGAGAGCTGGACCAACTTTTGCACAGACATCGAGAAGGGAGCTGAGGCGGCTACACTGGACAGGCTGCTTTCTCGAAATCCGGACGCTATTCTCGGCACTCTGAAATTTCCCGGAGGGGATACTAAGAGTCCGACGGGGATACCTTGGCCCATCTGATCAGGGCACATTTTCCAAGCTTTTCAAGGTCTGGAGAAGGGGGGACGGCAGCTCAGAGGCAGGCAAAGTCACATGTGACCCAATTGGGATATGTCCCGACGGCCTGGAGGGGTGCGAGAGTAGTCTTCATTCCAAAGGCAGGTAGGATCGGTTATACCTCACCCAAGGATTTCCGGCCCATCAGCCTAACTTCTTTCCTATTAAAAACAGTGGAAAGACTTGTGGATAGATATATCCGCGATAAGGTCTTGTCAAGCAGACCATCCACAAGGAACAACACGCCCATAGGGCTGGTCACTCGACGGAGATGGCCCTAATCGGAGCAGTGAACCTAATTGTAGGTCAACTGAAGGAGAAAGGCCTTGCGATTGGAACCTTTATGGACATCGAAGGGGCCTTTAATAATACCTCTGGAGAGGTGATCAGGGCGGCCATGATTACACATGATGTGCCTACTGCAGTCGTGGAATGGACGTGCCACATGTTGGCTAACAGGAATCTAACCACGACTAAGGGTGATGTCACTCTAAGTGGAACCATTGACTCGGGATGACCGCAGGGGGGAGTTTTATCGCCCTTGGTGTGGTGTCTGGTAGTGGATGAATTGCTTCATCAACTCTCGAGTCAGGTATCTTCACGTCATAGGCTATGCGGACGATATATTGGTTATCGTGCGCGGTCAATATCTGGATGTGCTCTTCGGAGTAATGTAGCAAGCACTGATGATGGTAGACTCATGGTGTAAGAGAACTGGATTATCAGTTAATCCGAGTAAGACAGATGCGGTTGTTTTCACCAGAAGGTACAAGTGGGGAACTACGAGTACTTTGAAACTTGGAGGACAACAACTGGAAATCAAGGAACGAGCTAAATATCTAGGAGTAATTCTGGCTAAGAAGCTGTCATGGAATAAGCACCTGGAAAACAAGTGCAAGAAGCTAGTAGCGACCCTATGGCTCTGTAGGAGAGGCATAGGGAAAAGCTGGGGCTTGAAACCGGAGACACTTATGTGGATTTATACAGCGATCTTGCGACCCAGGTTGATCTATGCGGCTGTAGTCTGGTGGAGCAGGGTCGAGCTGTCCACGGTGAAGTCTCGACTGGAAAGGATCAGGGGACTGATTTTGAGAGGCGTCACTGGAGCCTCGAAGTCGACACTCACTATGGCACTGGGGGCACTAATAAGCTTAGAGCCCCTCCATCTTACCATTAAGGCCGTGGCTGCGAAGGCGGCCTGGAAGCTAAATTTGGGGAATGACAGAAGGATCTCGACAGCAGTGAAGATCCCAGTCGACATCGCGAGAAGGCCGACCCTGAAAATGCCCAGGGACAAGATGGTCACTCGCCACCTCTTCGACAAGAAGGATCGAGTTAGCCTATCCACGAAGGAGGAATGGATTAACGGTGACGCATACCTGCGCTGTGATGGAGACAACTGGTTTACAGATGGCTCCAGGGACGAGGAGAACGCAGGAGCCGGCGTATATCGTAGAAGGAATGGAATGCGCTTCACAATTGAGATGGGGTCCTACGCCACACTTCTACAATCTGAGATTAAGGCCATACTCCAGTGTGCCTACAAGGCAAGGGAGTACGGCGATAAAAGGAACATCCGTATTTGCTCAGACAGCAGGGCTGCTATATTGGCCTTGAATGGATCAACGACTACGTCGCTATTAGTATGGGAATGCTTTGAAGCACTAAATACGTTAGCGACCGAAAATCGAGTCACTCTGCTTTGGATCCCTGGACACAGTGGTTGCAAGGGCAATGAGATATCGGATAGGCTAGCCAAGCTAGCAGCAGGAAGAAATTTTACTGGACCCGAGCCAGTGGTAGGTATTTCCAGCTGGTTAGTCACTGAAGTAATTGACAGTTGGCTGGCTGAGGAACATCAGAGTGAGTGGGATTTGGTTCCTGGTTGTAGACAGGCAAAAACACTCTTGGGCTTAAATCTTAACTCCAACCGAGCTAGGGAAGTACTCAAGCTCGGGAGGAATGAAATCAAAGTCCTAACAGAACTATTCATAGGACATGGGAAGTACTAATACAAACAAGCGTCTTTCTCATACCAAAGAAGAGAGAACAACAATATTGATAAAAAGTAGCTTTATTTTAATAAAGTTAATTTTTGTGAAATACATATAACATCTAATTTGACCTTGCAAGTTCATTAGAGAGTCCCGAAATAGAAAAGTTTCCAGTACGATTAATTACGAACTACGAGTGTGGCTATTTGTACCGATTCAAAAACTGGTTCAGAAAAAATGCAATTTTTTTAAAATGTGTATTTATGACAGTACATAGTGTTAAATATCATATTTTTTATTTTCAATTATTTCTGTCCTAATTTCAAATGTTTACAATGCAGATCTGGGCAGACAGACGAACTGTACTTGCATCTTCATTAAAAAGTGAAGCTGCTCCACTGTTGCACTTTTTCGCATACTGTTAACAATTAAAAGAGAACAATAAAATGTATCAATTTCACATAATTAATTTTAACTTTATGTTCACTAGAGAAAACTTTCCATCAATTTAAACATATTAATCTTAAACTAAGTTGAAACAAATTTTTTGTTTACGCAAAATTTGTGCCTCTTAATACAGACTTTTTCAATTGGGTTTTCTAATGCAATATGTTCTATGTCGCAGTTTTGTTGTCCTATATCTTCACCTCCTAATAGTTCTTTAAAAAGAGTCTTTTGAAGCGTCTAATATCTCGTCTATATCATATAGCATTTAACCTTTGTTGTTTCTCATGCTGACAAACTCTG
>CAKNXH010000492.1:40328-73872 GCA_932178445.1 Andricus quercusramuli | reverse complement strand
TTATATAATAGTTTCATAATTCCTTCAAAGTAGTTTTGTATTTTGTTCTCTTCTTCTGTTCTGCTTTTCTCTTTACTCTCTTTGATTAGTCATTTAACTTTTCTATTTTTGTGTCTGTTATCATTTTTGAGTCTATTTCTCTCCTCCTTTCTTTTCTTTCTGGGCTGCCTCCAATTCATCATCCCACCATGCATCACCAGATTTTCTTCCTACAACCGCCGTACCACATACTTCGGTCGCAGTTTGTGTTTTTTATTTTGTTCTCTTTCTTTTCCATCCCCGCCCTAAGTTTGTGTTCCAAAAACTGAGACAAGGCAAATTTTACTTCGAAAAAAACAATATATGTAAAATATATATAAAATAAAAGGGTCTTATATAAAAAATGGTTGGGCCTACTGTTTTGTTTTATCGAATTTCGTTGTGTTTCTATGAGTGCATACATACGAATTTGGGATACCTGAAAAGTCCCGAAAAACAAAATTCCCGAAATAGAAAATTTTTGAAATTATAAAATGGCAAAAATGTGAAAATCCCGACTCGGAAAATTCTCGAAAAATAAAATTCCTGGACAATTCATGATATTAGCGAATTTTAGTATTTCTGACTGAGGACTGCAAAAAAAAAATTGCATTGAGAATTCGTTTTCAATTAGTGTTATTTCCCATTTGAACAATAACTTTTAAAAACACATTGAACATTAAAAAAAATGTTCTTTCATCAAAATATTTTACCACCATATTTTTAATAAATAAATAATATGGATTGAGAAACAATTTTTTTAATTGTTTGGATTCGGAAATTTTGAAATACGGTGATATTGTAAACTGTCGGGAATTTTATTTTTCGGGATTTATCAATCAAAGCAAGAATTGATGCTCGTATTTCACTTTGAGATTTTTTCTTTGAAATTCGAAGTTCAGTTTAATAAATTACATTTTTCCAAATTGTTTATTGATTTTAATACAATAACTGTTGTATTTTATGGCCGAGCCTAGGTTGACCGAAATTCGGTGAGAGTAGAAAAAATATTTTCCGTGATCCTAGACACTTCGGTGCTTTATAAGTTTTATTCATTTTCACTGCAGTCGTCATGAGCACATTTCGAAACGCATTTCTTAGCAGTAGCAACAGCTGCTTTTGCTTCTTTCTCGAATATAGCAACAATTTTACTGCAGCACTTGTCCGCAAACTAAAAACAGAAAAAATTATTTTATATTTATGTTAAAATTACCTCTATAAATTAACACTATTATTGATTTCATAAATATAGATCGGCATTTTCTAAAAGTTTAAAACTTTGAACTCAAAAATTAACATTGCAAGAATATACTTTTTAAAACAAAATAGTGGAATTTTTAACTGAATGTTTGAATTTTCAAGCCAATTTTAATATAAAAATGATCAATTATTATCGTTAACTTAAAAAATGGAATAAAAAAAATAGTTAAACTCTCCACCAAAGAGATTGATTTTTAACTAATAAAATGAATCTTTAACAAATGAAGATTATGATAACCGTTCAAATTTCAACGAAGCAATTATATTTTCAAATAAGAATCATTATTTTCTACCAAAAAAGACGAATCAACATAAAAATACATCAAGTTTAAACCAATTTTTTTATGAAAGCGATTAACTTCCAACTAATAATTAAATAGTTATATTTTTAGTCAGGAAAATTAATTTTCAATAAAAATAGAAGGAAAATACAACAAAAAATTTAAATTTTCCACCAAAATCTTTAAATAATAAAATTAATTCTTAACAAATTAATTCAACTTTCAACCAACTAGTTGTTGAATTTTCAATAAAAAAGATCAGTTTTCTACTAAACAAGACGAATATTGAACAAAATACATTAATTTCCAACAAAATTGTTGTCTACAAAACAAATTATGTCTACAAAACAGTTGAATTTTAAACCAGAAAATATTAATTTTGAACCCAAATTTTTGTATTTTGTATCCAAATAGTTCAATTTGTAACCAAATAGTTCAATTTTCAACTAAAATGATGAACCAAAAAAAAAAATTTAACAAAGTAGTTCAGCATTTAACAAAATAGTACAATTCTTATTCGAAAAGATGATATTTTGATCAAGAAGAAGAATTTTATATAAAAAAAGACGAATTATCAACAAAATACATGCATTTTAATGAAAATAGTTGAATTTTCAACTGAACAAGAGAAATCTTCAGCCAGATAGTTGAAGTTGTAACTATAAAACATAAATTATTAACTAAAAGTTTAATAAATAAATATTTACTTTAAATAATTCATTTTTCAATAATTGTTTGGATAATAGTTAAGTCTTCAGAAAAAAGAAAATCTCAACAAAACAAAAATTTGAAACGAACGAATTAGTTGAATTACGAAAGAATTACTTCAAATTACTTCAAAATTCAAAGAATTACATCAATTAACCAAATTTTTGTGCTTTTATATGAAAACGATTAATTTTTAACTAATAACGGAATGGTTATATTTTCAATTACAAAAATTTATTTTCAATAAAAAAAGAACGGATTGTAACAAAATCGTTGAATATTCAACCAATAAAATGAAAACAATCGATTCTCAATCAAAAATAGAGTAGCTAAATTTTCAGTGAAAAAATTAATTATGTAGTGAATTTTATTTGAAATGTTGTCTTTTCGAACTAATGAAAATATTAAAAATTTATTTTTTCATTCCAGTGAGGCATTTCTTACTCTTTCAAAATCGACTGAAAAATTAAAAACAAAATTAAAAACAAAGTTAAAAATTAAAAAAAAACGCTGATATTCTTCTAAATAAAAATGTCTCATTGCCTTTAAAAAAACGCAATCTGAGAAAAAATAACAATATTTATTTTCATTTTCAAAAAGTTTAAAACTTTGAACTCAAAAATTAACATGACAAAGGCTTTTTTCAATATATCACATATGGCTAAAAAAAATCATACACTGAAATTCTTCCTCATGATGTTATAATTTTTTCTAGCTCAATAACATTATGTTTCTTAAACATTAACTAAATAATAAATTCAACTATTATTTAGCGATTCCCATTAAATTTTATCGGGACTGCAATATTCTCAAAATACCTCTTTTACTGTCATTCAATTTGAAATAAATTTAGTTACGATCTCAGTTTTCCATTGAATAAATAATTATATAAATAACTAGAATTAAGAAAGCTGATATTGTGCTGAAAATGGATTATAAATAATATTTTTGATATACCTTAATATCCTTAGTTTTGGCCGCTTTATCACGACATTCGTCTAATTGGGCAATTCTTTGATCAACACATGTCTTGATTAATATGTAAGCACTTCCCAAGCAACCATCATCCTCGCCTCCAATATTTATTCCTTTTTTCTGTGCAGCTTTACATTCAGTCTAATGAGATTATAACGATTATGAAATTACTAATTTGAAAGATTATAGATTTAAAAAAAAAATTAATTAGGGACTGAAACTTCTTTTTTCTTTAACTTACCGCAATTATAGCCTGTATTTGATTGACCCTGTTATTGATTTGATCGCAAGATTTTTTATGCATTTGGGCCACATCCTGCTTCAGCTTGGGAGCATTATCGGCGAAGACTGTCTGTGAAGATAAAATCTGATCAACAAATAAGTTGTATTTTTTTTTTTACCAAATTTTTGAGTTTTCAACCTACAAAGATGAATTTTCAACTGAATGATAAAATTTTAAGCAGGAAAGATTAAACTTTAACTAAAAATCGTTGTATTTTGAGCGAAATAACTGAATTTTCTAGAAGACTGTTTAATTCTTAACAAAAAGGGTGAATTTTAAATTGACAAGGACGAATTTTCTTTCGAAATAGACAAATGTTCCACAGAACTGTAGAATTTGCAACAAAAAATGTTGATTTTCTAACAAAATACTTGAAATCACAAAAAATAATTTTCCAACCATATAGTCTTATTTTGAAAAAAAATTAAACTTTAACCAAAAATAGTTGAATTTTCAATACGGAAATTGGGATGCTCGACAAAAAGACGATTTCTCATCCAAAAATTAAATAGTTGGTGTTACAACAACAACAAAAAAACAAATTTTCATTAAAATAGTCAAATTTTCAACTAAGGAGTTGAATTTTGAACAACAACAAAAAAATCAAGATAATAGTGGAATTTTTAACCAAATAGTTTAACTTTTAACCTGCGAAGATGAATTCTTAACCAGAACGACCAATTTTCAACAAAGAAAATTAATTTTCTGCCAAAAAAAAGATAAATGTTGAACAAAATAAACCAATTTGGAAACAAACAATAACATAGATTTTCAACCGAATAGTTGAATTTTCTACTAAAGACGATAAATATCCATCGGAAAATGGAATACTTAAATTTTCAGTTAAAAAAATAAATTTTCGTACAAAAAAAAAGGATTTTCAACAAAATAGTTAAGTCTTCAACTAATATAATAAATTTGAAGAAAAGTAGTTGAATTTTCAATCAAGTAGTTGAATTTTAAATTAGGAAGATTTTTAATTTCTACTAAAAAAGAAAAATTTAATGAAAAAGATGAGTTTTCAACCAAAACTGGAATCGTGAAATTTTCAGCAAAAAAAAAAAAAATAATAATACAATAATAATACATAAAGAAATAAAACATTTACAACCACAGAGTTGAATTTTCAAATAAAAAATCAACAAAATAGTTAAATTTTTAACCGAATAGTTTAAGTTTGAACCTACAAAGATGAATTCTAAACCTAAACGACGAATTTTCAACAAAGAAAATTATTTTCTACCAAAAAAGACAAATTTTCAACAAAGAACATCAATTTGCAAACAATTAATTTAATTTTTGACTAAAAATGATTAATTTTCGGTAAAAAGAATTTCAACTAAATAGCTGAATTTTGAACCAGAGATGAATTTTCAACTAAAATGATGAATCTGCAACTCTGTAACCAAAGAATGAATGTTTAAGAAAGTAGCTGAACTTTTAAGAAACAGAAAAAACAAACAAATTTTCTAGAAAACAGATGAATTTTCAACCCGAAATTATTAATTTTCTACCAAAGAGACGAATTTTCTGAAAAAATGACGAATTTTCAACAAATAAAGATTGTTCAGTCAGGACAGGAAAAATTGGCAAAGCAATTGTTGAACATTCAGGCTAAAAGGCAGCATTTTCAACCCAAAAATACAAATTTTCAAAAAAAAAAATCATTTTTAACCAAAAGATTGCAGTTTTAATCAAAATAGAGAGAACTTCCACCAACAGGATTAATTTTCTACGAATGAAGACCAATTTTTGATTTAAAGAGATTAAATTTGAGTAAAAAAATGGAAAAGTTACATTCGCAGGTTAAAAAATTAATTTTTAATGAGGAAAAGAATTTTCAGCAAAATATTTAAGTTTCCAGTCAAAGAGATCAACCCTTGAAGAAACAAATTTTTAACAAAGTTGTTCAAGTTTTACCTAAGTAATTCAATTTTCAATTTAAAAAATATCAATTTTCAGCCACAAATAAAATAGATACGTTTTTTAGTTAAAAAATTATTTTTCAACCAAAGAAAGGCATTTTAAATCAAAAAGATGAATTTTCTACCAAAAAATATGAATTCTCAACGACTGATGTAATAGTAGATATTGCAAATAAAAATTATGACTTTTTAATAAAAATTGTTGAATTTGCAACCAAATAATGAAGTTCTTCATTACAATTACAGTCGTCAGCATGAAGCAACTGTGAGAAAATGAATAAAAATTCGAGGCAAATAAATTACTAACTAAAATAATTACGAGTCCCAAACTTCATTTTCCAAATTCTTTAACTTTGCCCCGACCAATTTTTTATTTGCTCTGACCATTGATATTCAAATATCATTTTAATTGTAGTTTCGTGATTTTCACTGTGATAAAATAAACAGTCTCTTGTTAAAACCGTAATATTTTTTCGTTCAGCAGAGAAAAAGTATAAAAATCTATTTTTTTTTCAAACGAACAAAAATTCCAGAAACATGAGCAAAATTCAAGGACTTATCCAGGTTTTTCCAGTTAAAAACGAATTCAAGGACTTTCCCAGGTTTCAAGGATTTCTAGGACACTAGACACCCTGAAAAGGGCATGTTTATTACAAAAATTTCCTTTATGCATAAAATGATGCACTTGTACACCTGATTCAGAGACGATAGCCACTTACCTCTTAGACTGAAAAATTAACTTCGATCAAGGATGGTGAAGCTAGAGAATCAAAAACACGAAACAGACGTGAATCAAGATAGAGAATTTACAGAAACCAGCAGTGAAAATTGAATTTACAGATAAGATGAACAAACGACTGGATAGAACAACTTGGGAGATGCTAATACAAAATGAAGATATAGAGGGCGCTTGTGCAATGTTCCAGGAAATCATTGTTAGGAGTGCAACTGAAGTGTGTGGTACTGCGGTTATATGAAGAATGATGGGGGACGCTTGGTGTTAGGCAATGATGCATTATGTCCTCTTCACTGTTCATTTTTTGCACTGGCAAGTGTCTAAGAATGGCACACTTCGACGAAGAAGGTGTGGATCTCGGAACAGTGAAGGTACGTGGGTTAGCGTTCGCAGATGATAAGGTTTTATGGCAGCGTCAATTGAATTCTTACAGAGAATGATGAGCTGAATACTAGAACCGAACGAGTCATGCTTACCCCGAAAGGGATTCGGCCTAATGGTATAATAATAATAGTAGATAATTTCTAAAAAGTGAGTGACTTACTTGGAAAGCGCAGATAGCCAAAAAGTAGAGAATCGCACACTTCATGATTGAATAATTCGTTTTAATTTCTTCGCTTAGCAAAGGTGAACAAGAAGTGCTGCATCTTACTCGGTAAAGTTGCCTTTTTATACCTAATATTTATCGTATGCAAAAGATTATTAGGTTGATTTAACAGCAACTTTCGAAGAATCATCTGTTGTGCGTCATATTAAAAATAAAAAAAAATGATAACGCACTTGCAGAAGAGTTGAGAAAGGATAACAAAATTGTTATGATTTATTGTTCGAATTGAAACCGTTTTCATTTTATGATAGCAGCGTGCACTGTATGACAAAACTCACAAGCTGTTCGCGAATGGCTTAATTTAATTAATTCAGTTTAAACATTCGGATTATGAATTGAAAAAAAAATTGTAAAGAAATTTGTCTAATTTTTGTTGTTCTAATTTCAAACATTCAGGACCAAGTTGAGCTTCATTAGTGCCTTTAATTTAATTCAAAATATTAGTTATAACTAATAATAATAAACATATCAATTTTCATGACTAATACGGAATGATCATATTTCTCTAAAAACAGGAAAAAATTCAAAACTACTAGAGATTGGAAAGTTCCTAAAATTGCATAATTGTCATTTTATCACTTTGATCGAAGTAGTAGTTTTTTTAGTAGTTTTTTTTGTGTAAAGGAAGAACAAAAACAATTGATAAAAAGTAGCTTTATTTGACTAAAATTAATTGTTGTTAAATACATTTAAAATTTAATTTAACCTTGAAAATTCATTAGAGAGTCCCGAAAAATAAAAGTTTGCAGTACGAATAACTACGAACTACGAGTTTGGCTATTTGTACCGAAATTTTAGTACACGTAGACACTGATTATCAGGATTCAAAGACTGGTTGAGAAAGAATGCAATTTGTTTTTAAATGTTTATTTATGCTAGTATATAGTGTTAAATATTATATTTTTAATTTTCATTTGTGTCCTAATTCTGAAATGTTTGCAAAGCAGATCTGGGCAGACAGACGAACTGTATTTGCATCTTCTTTGAAAAGAGAAACTGCTCCACTGTTGCACTTTTTCGCATACTGTTAACAAATAAAAAATACCAATAAAATTTATCAATTTAATATAATTAAATTCAAATTCATGTCCATGAGAGAGAACTTTTTATCAGTTTAAACATATTAATTTTGAATGAGTTTGGAACAACATTTTTCTTGTTTTTCGAAAATTTAGATGATTTCATTCAGAAATTATAACTAAAAAAGTACGTAAAATGTCTTGTCATGTACCTGTCGTGTTATATCTTATCTGAAATTAAAAAAATGAAGTCTACAAATAATTCTTTTTATGAAGAAAATCATTTTAAGAAACCTTATGTGTATTGCGAAAAACCTGTGACTCTTAATACTTTTGCAAGGCTTAAAATAAAAAATTAAATTAAATTAAAAATTAAAAATTTAAATTATTCAAAATAAAATTTTTGGAATTATATGATGAATTATTGAAAATATTATTATCATAAAATTTCGAAGAAGACTCAACATTTTTAGGTTATGTTAGAATTTTACAATGGAGTAAGGTATGTCTAATACAAAATTAGATTTTAAAGATAAAAAATTTATCATCAATTTAGATTTTCTTAAATTTCGTAGAATACTTTTATTTTCAATATCAAGTGTTAGATTTTAAAGAATATTCATAATTTTTAAACAACTATTGCTTATGTTGGAATTTTGTATCCGAAATCGCTATTTTTAAACCGAAACTATTAGATTTCAATTCAACGCATTTTGTTTCAAAATAATTAAATTTACAATCTTAAACAATTTCTAATTGTGATAGTGATCTTCTTCCTAATTTAACATTTTTAGTGAAAAATCGTCAGATTTTAAAGAAAATTTACAATTTAGGAATAATTTCAGGTTACGTTGTCGCTTCATAATGAAATTTTCTATTTTTCAAAAAAAAAAAATTATAATTTGAACAATTTTGGACTGTGTTAGTGTTTTTGTCGCAAATCTATATTTTTAATAAAAAATTATTAGATTTAAAAGAATATTTACAATTTTTCATCTTTAGGTTATGTTTTTATCTTGCACATATAATTGTTATTTAAAAGAATCATAATAGGATAATAAAATTTACAATATTGTACAATTTAGAAACTTTGAATGTTTTTTGTCAGAATTTGACATTTTTATTGAAAAATCATTAGTTTTCTAAGAAGATTCACAAGTTAATGAGAATGGTTACATTGTCGCTTTATATCAAAAATTGCTATTTTCAGATAGAAATAATTATAATTTGAACAATTTTAGATTATTTTAATGTTCTTATCTGAAACTTGTATTTATCATACAAAATTATTATATTTCAAAGAATATTTATAATTTTTAAGCAACTGTAGGTTATGTTGGTACGTAGCACCTGAAATTATTATTTCCAAACAATAATAATTAGATTTTTTTACATCTGAGTAAGGTATTTTTAATGAAAAATTATCACATTTCGAAGATTATAAATTCATTACAAATTTAGATCTTTTGGTTTCGTCAGCATTTCCTACCGGAAGTTGCTATTTTGAACATAAATTTTTGGATTTTATAGGTTTTTCTTATTCTAATTTTTTTGATTGGCAAAGCGAAATGATTGGAAAGTGACTTCCACAATTTTATAATTGCAAATTGGTCGATTTTGGGAATTGACTATGGTTGTCAAACATCACAAGTAAATTTTAGGATGAAAATAAAACAATTTTTTCCAACCATTTCGAGAATAGTAGTTTCCTGTAAAATTAACTATCTGTATCCAAAGTAGTGAAAGTTTTACTGATTGTTTGATTAATAATATAATAGTAAAAAAATCACAAGTTTATTTTATTGAAGTCAATTAGTAAAAATATTGAGAAATTCTTTAGTGATTTCTGCTACTAATGTAAACATGCGTCATTTATGCATCATTTATGCATCATTTATGCATCATTTATGCGTCATTCATGCGTCATTGTTAAAAAATTTTGGATTGTGTTAGTGTTTTACGTCGGAAATTTTTTTTTGTAAAAATTCATTAGATTTCAGTGTAAATTCACAATTTTTGGACAATTTTATGTTATGTTTGGCGCATTATACCGGAAATCGATTTCTTTAATAAAAAGCATTGGATTTCAGGAGGATACCAAACTTTTGAAGAATTTTAAGTTATGCTTGTGTTTTTCACTGGAAATCGGTAAAGATTTGAAAACAAATTATAATTTTTGAAAATATTTGTATTATGTTAGCTTTTATTATCGGAAATGTATTAAGAAGAGGTGTACTTGTTTCACCCGGTTATTTGGAACAAAAAATAATTGGACTTACAAAATTAAATTTTGAACCATTTAAATTTGAAGTTAAGATCAATTTTCATCAATTATAAAAAATATTGTCCTTGCTTTTTTTTATTATTTTAGATAAAAGATACTATACAATACAAAGATTTTGAAATAATATAGTTATTCTATATTTTAATTCAAAAATTGCGTGAGACAACAAAAATAATGATATAGTTTTTGTTTTTTAGTTTTTTTTTTAATATTTGAGATTCACAGATATCGTTTATATTTATCTGAAAAAATATATTTTAGGCACTTTAGAAATTTTCTTCTTTCAGAAAATATTGTCTAAAATGGTCAACTTTTTGGCAATCGCCCAAAAATGTTTTTAATTTCCGAAGAAAGGCATATTTTTAATTTACCTGAATGAATTTAAGATCGGCAGCTTCTTGACGACATTTATCCAATATTGAAATAATCGGGTCCATGTATGTCTTCATGGAGATTTCAGCACTTTCGTAGCAATCTTGAACATTCTTCCCGTTTGCTTTTGCAGCATCCACATCATTCTAATGACAAAAAAGAATCATTATTTTGTTTTGTGAAAAGTAATTTTAAATTATGTATCATAATCATTTTAATTATATTAAAGAACTTAGATTTTTCTTCTTAGAGACTTTGGAACTTTTTAATTTGTTCATTGATTTTTTTAGGCAATTTGAAATATTGAGACGGATGTTAATATTTAATATTTTGTTTTGTATGTATGCGTTACAAAAATTGGTAGTTTTTACTTTGAATTTTCCGAATTTTCGAGTACTTGAATTATATATTTGTATTTTTCTGAAAACCAGAAAAATAATCAAAATGTTTTTTATTGAAATTTTTTCGAATTTAGTTTTAGATATAACAAATAACAATAAATGTATTATATTGAAAGAAATATGCATCAGTGAAAGATTTAATCGATTTTATAATTAACATTAAAATTGAAGGTAAATAAATTTTGTTTTAATAATACATTCTAAATTTTTATGATTCATTTTATGTTCATATACATTTAAATAAAATAATATTATAAGAACAAGTGTTTTAAACTTCATATCTACTTTGCAGTAGTAAAATTATGGTCTAAAATCAGAAAATCATTCGTATGATTAAAGTTATTTTTAATCACTGACCTGAATTTCAACGAGTATTAGATTTGCGATATTATTTATCCGTTGTACAGTAATTGCATGTAACTCGTTCAATTGATCCATCAACTGATCTGAAATGACTGTCTGAAATAAAGAAAAAAAAATAAGATGAAAAAAAATCTATCAGTCTATGAAAAAAAATTTTTCAATTTAGACTAAATTTGTTGTTTTAATGGAGTGTTTTTTTGAAGTGAGATTTTTTAAATAAAAAGTTGTGACTTACTTCGAAGGCACAGAAAGCCAGGAGGCAGAAAAAGAACAATTTCATTATATAATTATTATTTTCTATTCTCTAGAAAATATTGATTCGAACTATTTTCTCCTAATGTAAGAAATTGTTTTTATACTAAAGACTTATCTTATCATATGGATTTTCAATTTAACTGATGCTAAAATAATTCGTAATATATTATCAATAAGTGTGACGAAATCGACTTTTTGGTTGGTAATCGAATCTGAAGATTGCTTAAAGTAGATTTCTACTTTAATAGCCATCTTTAATCTATTTTTAAGACAGCAAATTTTTTAAGGTTTTGAAGGTAAAATTATTAATAAAAAATATTTTTTTCCTTAATTTTGGAAAGTAGATTTTTTCAAAAAACCTATTTTTAAAATTTTTGTTTTCATTTGAGAAATATTTGGCAATGTGTACTACATATATTCTGAATTTTTTTTTTGGTAAATCAGGATGTCTACTCAAATCATGGGAAAAATTCCTAAAATTTCCCAGTTTTTTCCAGGTATAATTTTTCATTGCAAACCAAATTGTTGATTTTTCAATAAAAAAAATTAATTTTCTACCAAAAAAGACGATTCTTCAACAAGACACATGAATTTTGAACTAAAAAATAAAAATTTTCAACCAAATGGTTGATTTTTGAGTTGAAAACAATCAGTTTTCAACAAAAAATGGAAAAGTCAAATTTCCAGGTAAAAAAATTAATTTTTCACTACCAACAGAAAAAATTAATCATAGTGATGAAGTTTAAACTGAAATGATGAATTTTCAACTAGAATAGATGAATTAGAATGAGGAATTTTTAACAAAAAAGTTTAAATTTCAACCAAACAGTTTTATTTTCAACCAAAAATATGAATTTTCAATTAAAATTATAAATATTAAATTGGAAAACTTGAATTTTCAACCAAAAAGAAAAATTTCCCCAAAAAAAAGATTAATTCTCAAGCAATAAAATTAATTCTCTAACGAAAAGACGATTTTTTAACAAAATACGTGAATTTCTGATAAAAAATGCACATTTTCAACCAAATAGTTAAATTTTCCACAAAAAGGTTAATTTTACACGAAAAAAGACGATTTAAAGAAAAGACATGAATTCTCAACTAAATAATTGAATCTTTAACTAAAAACAACCAAAAATAGAATAGTTAAATTTCCAGTTAAAAAAATTAATTTTCCATCAAAAATAAAAAATAATTTTCGAACAATAAGATTAATTATCTACCGAAATACTATTTTTGAACAAAATAAGTGAATTTTCAACAAAATAGTTAAATTTTTAACTAAAAAATACAAATTTTCAACCAAGCAGTTGAATATTCAACCAAAAAAATTAATTTTCTACCAAAAGGACGATTTTTCCAAAAAATACATGAATTTCTTAACTTTTATTTGAAAATAGGGAAACAATTTTTAGGAGAAAAGTTTCAAAATATTTTAAAGAAGTTTCGGGGATTTTCATTATTTGTCTATAAACTCTTTTTATGTGTGCAGATTTATTCAATAAAAGATTTTATAACCGCGTAACTAAAGTGAAACTTTTAATCTAAAAAAAAAAAAAAAAAAAAAAAAAAAAAAAAAAAAAAAAAAAAAAAAGAGTTATTGGCTCGTGTTTTAGAGGTCGGCCGGCAATCGGCAAACGGGAACATATCAACACCTATCTAATAGAACGCTGCTTAAGGCTGGTGACCTTATCAGCAGAAATCGCCCACCTATTGAGACTCTCGGCTTCCTTTCTCATGTCCTTATCCCCCCGCCCCCTTCCCCCAGTAACAGAAGTTTTGGTGGGACTGACGTTACAGATTGACTCCACCATGAGACAAATCACTGCTTAATTCGGACATGATTTCGACTCGCAAAACAAATCTCGCGCATACAGGTGATAGTTGGGAGTACAATCTAAACATGAATAATACAAACAATAAAGTAGCCTCGGAAAGGACTGAAACTCGGATTGACCAAAGGCATGCACACGGTAAACGTAAAGGTCGTGTTTCGGGCGATGAATGGAGACTGGGTGTTTGGAATGCTAGAGGAGTGAATGATCTTAAGATAAGAGAACTACGAGAAACTATGCACGTAAGGAAACTAGACATTCTTTGTGTACCTGAGACGAAGAAAAAGGGTCGCGAATTTATAAAAATAGAAAATGGGGTGTTGGAAGGCGGTTGTGAAATATGGTCAGGAGTAGATAGCGAATCACATCGTAGTCAAGGGGTCGGTTTAATTATGAATGAAAAAGCAAGACAGCATCTCATAGGGCATAATTTTGTATCACCCAGATTGCTATGGGCTAGAATTAAGGTAGGAATCAGAAGATTATTTATCATAGCGTGCTACGCACCAGTTGATAGCGATTCGAGGGAAGTTAAGGACGCCTTCTGGGACACTCTAAATGATACAATAAGTATTTGCGATCAAGGTGTAAGAATAATTCTGCTAGGAGATATGAACGGATGGGTCGGCGTCCAACGTCAGGATACAGATACAGGAGGGGTACTAGGTAATTTTGGGGATCCAACAAGAAAAAATTATAACGGGGAAAAATTAGTTAGCTTATGCTTAGAGAAGGACCTATTTATTACAAATACCTGGTTTCGACATAAAATGATCCATACTTACACCTGGTGTAAAGGAAATAACCGCAGTATAATTGACTTCGTTATTGCAGATGAAAGACTAAGAGAACTAGTCACAGATACAAGAGTCATGAGGGGGGCCGAATGTAATACTGATCATTACCTTTTAGTCTCCAGGATGAACTTAGGGTGGGGGTGGAGAAGAAAGAGAACCAAACAAACGAAACAATCGCGAATCAAGGTCGAAAATTTGCAGAAACCGGAATTACGAATAGATTTTCAGAATAAGATAAACAAACGCATAGATAAGGCAATTTGGGAGTCGCTTGGAAGGAATAAAGATGTAGAAGGTGCGTGGGCTTTATTGCGGGATACCATTGTTGAAACTGCGATTGAAGTGTGTGGTATGGCGAGGGTAGGAAAAAAGTCTGGCGATGCGTGGTGGAACGATGAAATTGCGGCAGCCCAACAAGAAAAGAAAGAAGCGTACAAAAGAACGTTGAACATGACAGGTCTTAGCGATGAGGAGAGAAATAGACTCAAAAATGATTACAGACACAAAAAGAGGAAAATTAAACGTCTAGTCAAAGAGAGTAAAGAGAAAACCAGAACAGAAGAAGAGAACAAAATAAAAAACTGCTTTGAAGGAATTATGAAACTATTATTTAAAGAGATGAAGGGAAGTAAAAGTACAGAGTTTTTTATCATGAGAAACAGCAAAGGTGAAATGCTATATGATATAGACGGGATAGTAGACGCTTTAAAAGACTCTTTTAAAGAACTATTAGGAGGTGAAGATATAGGGCAACAAAACTACGACATTGAACATAATGCAATAGAAAACCCAATTGAAAAAGTCAGTGTCACTGAGGTCAGAGATATAATTAAGAACTTGAAAAACGGTAAGGCTGCTGGTTTAGACAGTATTAGCGCTGAAATGCTTAAATACGGTGGCGAGTACATACCTCACAGGTTGTGCGAATTGATAAATTTATGTTTCGAGACAGGAGAAATCCCAGACGATTGGAGAAAGGCGATTATCGTACCAATATACAAAAGAAAAGGAGATAAAAGCAACTGCAGTAATTACAGAGGTATCAGCCTACTAAGTACCGTAAGTAAAATATACTCAAAAATACTTATTCGTAGGGTAATGGAAATTACAGAAGAGAAGATATGGGAAGTCCAAAGTGGATTTATGCCAGGAAGATCATGTACAGATCAGATATTTAGCCTAAGACAGATCACAGAAAAAAGCTGGAGAGTAGGAAAGAAAGTTTTCTGTGCATTTATTGACCTAGAAAAAGCTTTCGACACGGTAAATAGAAGTAAACTTTTGGAAGTCCTTAAAGAGTATGGAGTGAATGGAGGGCTCCTACAAGCAATAAAAACAATATATACGGGTAGTAAAGCAAGTGTAAGGGTAAATGGGAAACTGAGTGACTGGTTCGATATTATGCAAGGCGTGAAACAAGGATGCGTTATGTCCTCGTGGCTATTTATCATATTCATGGATAAGTGTCTAAGAACTGCCCTCTTCAACGAAAAAGGTATAGATCTCGAAACCGTCAAAGTACGTGGGTTGGCTTTCGCGGATGACAAGATTGTTATGGCAGAATCAGTCGAAGACTTGCAAAGAATGTTGAATAAACTTAACACAAGCATGAAGAACATGGACCTCAAAATTAACGTGAATAAAACGAAAGTCATGGTTTTTGAGGGAAAAAGTGAGAAAACAATATGCAACATTGTCCTAAATGATGTGAGATTAGAACAAGTTGACAAGTACGTATATCTAGGTAGTCTATTCACTAGCGACGGAAAAATAGATGGGGAATTAGATAGGCGCATAAATAAGGGTAAGCAGGTTATCGGTAGAGCAGGATCCATCCTCACGAATAAAAACATATCAGAAAAAGCTAAAATGGCCATACATAATTCCATATTCGTACCAACTGTACTATACGGTAGCGAGGCATGGACCTGTCAAGAAAAGGACAGGAGAAAAATCAACGCGATCGGCATGAAACCTCTGCGCATAATATGCGGAAAAACACTGATGGACAAAGTCCGAAACGAGATAATCCTCAAAGAATGTGGTACAGGAGACACGCTAGTTGACATATGGGAAAGAAATCAGTTAAGATGGTTCGGACATCTTGAAAGAATGAAAGATGAACGACTGACGAAGCAAGTATATAAAGGTAAAGTAAATGGCAGAATGCCCAGAGGTAGACCGCCGAAAGAATGGTTAGAATCTGTAAATGAGACATTGATCCGAAGAGACATAAGAAGTCATAGGAACAGAAGAGCTTGCATGAAGAAATGCATGGACGTAAATGAAGCTAGAGTAGTATGCCAGGACAGAAATGTGTGGCGACAAATAGTTTATAAGCAGAGTGACAATAGAGTGAATGATGCCTGAAACAAAGACCTTGGATACTAATGGGCCCAAGTGGGGAACCATACATAACAATTTTGTGAGGCTCCTCACTTGGGGTGATCGCTAGAGAGATTGATCAGCAACCTGGGTCGGAGCAGTGTTGCGGAGTGAACGTGATATTTGAATAAATAACACGAAAACTCCAGATCAATCTAAAATATCTATACCATAACACATATACCTATATACCTATCTACCTTATACCATATAACGACCTACTTTACACCTATATACCTATCCCACTACTTTCCAACCGAGTAAGTCACGCCTACCCCGAAAGGGAAATGGCTTAATGGTATAATAAAATAAGTTAATCTTCAACTGAAAAAAATAAATTTTTAACCAAATAGTTGAAGTTTGAACTAAAGATGATCAGTTTTTAACCAAAAATGTGATAGTTACATTTTCAGTTAGAAATTAATTTTCTACCAAAAGTTAAAACAAATTTTCAACCGAAGTGATGAATTTTCAACTCAAATGATGAATCTTCAGCTGGAATTCATGCATTTTAAACCAACAAGATAAATTTTCATACAAGAAGATTAATTTTCTACCAAAAAGACGATTTTTGAAAAATTATATTACTTTTCAACGAATTAGTTGAACGGGATAGTCAAATTTGGAGTTACAAAAATAATAATTTTCAACCAGAAAAAAACCTAATTTAAAAAAAAATAGTTACATTTTCAAACAAAGTGATGGATTTTCAACTAAAATTATGAATCTTCATCTGAAATAGTTGAATTTTTAATCGAAAGGATTGACTTTGCAATAAAATGACGAATCTTTAACAAAAATAATTAAATTATCAACAAAAAAACAGATAAATTTTCAACTGAAAAGATTAATTTCCACAAAAAAAGATGAATTTTCTAGTAAAAAATAAAAAAATTCAAAACCAAAAATTGAATAGTTAAAATTTTAGTTGAAAATAAATTATTGTTCAATCAAAGAGATAAATTTTCAACTAAAATGATGAATCTTCATCTGGAATGATTGAATTTTAAACCAAAGAGATTAATTTTCGACCAGAAAAGACGAATTTTCAACTAAAAAAGATACGTTTTTAACCAAAAATGTAATATTAAAAAAAAAACAATTATTCGACCAGAGATGAATTTTTATCTAAAATGATGGAATATTACTACGGAATAGGTAATTTCACATGAAAAAATTAATTTCAAACAAAAATAAACAAATTTTCAACAAAACAGTTAAATTTCCTTGCTTACAAAAAAAAGTTCCCTGGAAATACCAGGTTTTCCAGGTAGGGTAGACATTTACATTTTTTTACAGTTTCTTTTTTAATAGGAAAGACATCCTTATTTTGAGGTCAAAAAATCTTTTTTTCTTTCAGTATAATTGTTTTTTGTCGTAAGCGATAGAAAATATCACAAAAGTTTTTTTCACATTCCCGTTGTTTCTGATAAAAATGCAAAAATTCGATTTTTCAAAAATGTTCTTTTTCAATGTAAAGCAGTGGTTTTCTGAGAACAAAACTCACTCTCGAAAAATCAATTTAAAAATATCAAAATAATAGAGGTTTTATTAAAATTAATCTAAATAAATAATTTTTGATGTGAAAATATGACAAAAATAAGAATTATTGGAATAAATAAGACCCGTGTAATCCCCTTAAATCTGATAAAATCCATTCAAATATTTCAAAAGTCCCTTCGACGTTTTTTGAAATATATACCGTAAAACCTTATAGGGCCTATAAATTCTTTGAAACTGCATGCAAATTAATTGAAATCCCTTAAATCCATTAAAATCGTTGAAAATTGCTTCAAATGGTTTTATTTATTAAAGTCCTTTAAAATCCCTTCAAATAAATGAAATCTTTCGAAAATTCCTTGAAATTTTTGAATTATTGAAAATTCCTTGATTTTTTTTAGTTACGCTGAAATATTCCAATTCATTTGAAATAATATGAAATCACTTGAAATTTTTCGAAGTTCTTCAAAATTTCTTGGAGTCTTTGAAATATCCTGAAGTGTTTTGAAATCCTTCAAATTTATTGAAATCTTTCGAAAATTCCTTTTGATCTTTTGAAATACCCTAAACTCTTTGAAATCCCTTGAATTCATATAAATCTATTTTAAATTCCTATGAATCCTTTAAAATACCCCAAAATATTCCAAATCCTAAGAAATTGTTTGAATTCCTTGCAATTTCTAAAAGTTAGTGAAAATTCCTTGAAGTTCTTCAAAATACCTTAAAATCATTAAGTTCTTTAAAATCACGTCAATTCATTGAAATGTTTTGAAAATACCTTAGAATCTTTTAAAATACCCTGAAATTTTTGAAATCCCTTCCATTTATTTAAATTCAATGACAATTCCTAGAAACCCTTTGAAATACCCTAAAATATTTTAAGTTCTTCGAAATTTGTTGAATTCCTTGCAATTTTTAAAAGCTCTTAAAAATTCCTTGAAATTCTTTCAAATGCCTTAAAATCTTTAAATCCATTGAAATCACTTAAAATCATTGAAATCTATTGAAAATTTATCAAAATCATTGAAAATATCATAAAATGTTTCAAATCTTTCCGAAATTTTTAAAATTTTAAAATCTCTTGAAAATTCCTCGAAAACCTTACAAATACCCTAAAATTCTTGAAACTCCTTACAATTTTTAAAATTACTTCAATTCACTTAAATCTAATTTGAAAATTTCAAGGAATATTTTTAGTTATCCTAAAATTTAAAAATCCTTCGAAATGTGTTGAATTCATGCAATTTTTAAAAGCTCTGAAAAAATTCCTTGGATCTTTTTAAAATACCTTCAAATCTTTCAATTGTTTGAAATTTGTTAAAATTATTGAAGTCTATTGAGAATTCATTGCAATCTTCTAAAATACCTTAAGATATTTCATACACTTTGAAATATTTTGAAATCACTTCAAATTGATCAAAACTCTTAAAAATCCCTTGGAGTTCCTAAAAATACTTTAAAAAAATTTTAATCCTCCGAAAACCCTTTCAGTTATTTGAAGCTATTGAAAATTTCTCAGATCTATTTTAAATATAATTTTTTTATAATTTCAAAGTTTTCAAAAATAACTTGAATTTTTTCTGAATTTCTCTAAACTCTTTGATATCTTATAAAATCCCTTAATTCTTGAAAATAAATTCATTAAAAGCCATTAAAATATGATAAAGTACCGTGAAATTACACGAAATTTCAAGATGCTCCTTGAAATCCTTTAAAATATTTGATGTCCTATAAAATCCTTACAGATCCTGGCAAATTCAATAAAAAGGCCTCTGTGAGATCCTTTGAAGTCCCTTGAAATTATTGAAATTTTTGGAAATTTTATAAAGTCCCTCAAAAATCCTGAAAAATCCTTGGAAATATCTAGAAATGTTGAAAATTTTCTGAAATTTAAGGAAATTCTTTAAGACCGTACGGAGTTTTCGAAAGTCTGCGACATACCCTGACATGTTTGAAAATATCTTCAAATATTTGAAATCCTACGAAAACCCTTAATTTTGGTAAAATTTTTCAAAATTTATAAAAATAGTGCACAATGATTAAACATTGTTTATATCTGCTGAAATTACATTAAATTTTGTTTCGATTTCTTAAAATCCCTTGAAATCTTTGAAATTATATCAAATCCTAGTCCTCTTCTGTCAGTATTATAAAGCGGAAAAATAAAACAAATAATTATAATGGAACCTCAGTTTTAATATTTTATATTTAAAAAATTTTTAATTAAATTAAAAAAAAAACTTTTCAATTAAATTTTGAATTTTATATTTTTTTATATTTTATATTTTAGCCCGGAGAATAAAAGGAGAGAATAAAAAAATGTGAGTGTATAATTCTACCTTTTTGATTTTCAGTTATATACATTCAATACATTTATATATTAAACAAAAATTTTCTTTAAAAATCGGGAATTTGAAAATCCAAGCGCGCGAGAGAGAAAGCACAAAGAAATTTTCTTGGGTAAAAAAAAATATTATATTAAAGTATTGGTAATTTTTTACGTGCAGTTTTTTCGACGTAAAAAAAAGGTTAAATGCAGTTGAAGAACTTGAAAAAAATTTCATCATTTTTGTTTGTTCAAAATTTGTATACATGAGTTTCGTAGTTATTTATTCGACTGCTGATTTATGGCAGATTAAACAAATTCTGGCAAATAAAGATAAGAAATGACAAACGGTGGTAGTAATCATAAAATCAATAATTTAAAAAAAACACTGCAAGAGGCTTTCATACAAAGTCAAATACGAGACTTTATTGTTAAATTACTAGAACCTTTGAATTCAATTAATAAATAACTATATATATATATATATATATATATAATTATTTATTTATTACTTTTTTTTTTAATTTTCTTTTAAATCTAATTAATTAGGATTGATTGGGATTAATCAGTAAAATTAATTAGGATTAATTAAAATATTGTTTAGAATAATAATAATTAGGATTTTCATTTATTATTAAAATTATTCATTTATGTTATTTATTTATTATATATAATCATAATTGAATTTGTTTTCAGTTTCTGATGCATTTAATATTTTTTATGTTCAGCAGGTTAAGCTATATTTTAAAAGGTTCCAAGGGACTTCAGATGGTTTCCAAGATTTCCAAATATTTAAGATGATTTTCAAGGAATTTCGATGGATTTCACGGGATTTTATGAAATGTTAAGGCATTTCAGTAATTCAGGATCTCAAAGTATTTCATGAAGCTTTAAAATTTGCAAGGGATTTTAAGGAATATTTTTATGTTATTTTTACAGGAATTCAAGGGATTTGATAATATCTTAATAAAGATTTCAAACAATTTATTTACAAGAATTGAGGTAATTCAAAGATTCGAAGAAATTTTCAAATATTTCGAGACATTTCCAATGATTTCATTTTTTGAAGAATTTAAAAGATTTTAGGATATTTTAAAAGATTCCCATAGGATTTTAATGCGTTTCAAGAATTTGAAGAGATTTCCAAGAATTTTAAAGATTTTAGAATATTATAAAAGATATCAAGGGATTTCAATAGAATGAAGGAATTTTAAGAGATTTCAATCGATTTCAAACGATTTCAAAAATTTTATGTTATTTTAAATATTTTCCAAGAGATTTCAATATATTTGAAGAATTTAAAGAGATTTCGAAACTTTTCAAGGGATTCAAAAAATTCCAAGGAATTCCCAAGGATTTTATTGATTGGAAGAAATTAAACGAATTTGCATGTTGTTTCATAAAAATTTCTATCATTTAAAAAGAATTTGAGAGTTTTTATGGTACCCATGAGGTTTGGAATATTTCAAAAGATTCCAAGGGCTTTTAATAGATTTCAAGCGATTTCAAAGGTTTTCAAAGATTTTAGGATATTTTATAAGATTCAAAATGGTTTTAATGGATTTTTAATGATTTTAAAGGTTTTTAGAGATTTTACGATATTTTAAAAGATTCCAAATGATTTTAATGGATTTCAAGAATTTGAAGAGATTTTAAGCGATTTCAAAAAACTCGAAAGATTTTAGAATAGTATAAGAGATTTCACAGGAATTTCAATAGAATTAAGGAATTTGAAGAGATTTCAAGAAATTTCAAGAGATTTTCGAAGAATTTCAAAGATTTTATGGTGTTTTAAACGATTCCAATTTGAAGAATTTAAAGAGAATCTAAAATATTCCAACAGATTCAACAAATTTTAAGGAATTTACAAGGATTTTAATGATTTCATTTAATTAAAAAAAATATTACGCAGTTTTATAGAAATTTCGGAAGATTTGGAGGGATTTTATGGCACCCGTAAGGTTTAGGAATATTTAAAAAGATTCCAAGGGCTTTTAATAGTCTTCAAGTGACTTGAAAGATTTTTTAGAGATTTCAGGATATTTTAAAAGATTTCAAATGATTTTAATGGATTTCAAGAATTTGAAGAGATTTTAATCGATTTCAAAGAATTTGAAAGATTCCAGAATATTATTAGAGATTCCAAGGAATTTCAATAGAATTAAGGAATTTGAAGAGATTTCAAGCGATTTCAAATTATTTCAAAGATTTTATGATATTTTAAACGATTTCAAAGTGGTTTAATATATTCGAAGAATTTAAAGACATTTTAAAAGATTTCAGAGGATTCAAAAAATGTCAAGGAATTTCCAAGGATTTTATTTATTCGAAGGAATGAAAAAAATTTGCATTAGCTTCATAGAAATTCCTACAATTTGAAAATAATTGGAGAGTTTTTATGCTACCTATAAGGCTTAGGAATATTTAAAAAAGATTCCGAGGGCTATAAATATATTTCAAGCGATTTTGACGGTTTTTAGAGATTTTAGGATATTTTAAAAGATTTGAGGAATTTGAAGATTTTAAGCGATTTCAAATTATCTTAAAGATTTCAGAATATTAAAAAAGATACCAAGGAATTTCGATAGACTTAAAGAATTTGAAGAGATTTCAAGCGATTTCAAAGAATTTAACAGATTTTATGGTATTTTAAATTATTACAAGGAATTTCAATGGATTCGAAGAATTTAAAGAGATTTCAAAGGATTCAAAAAATTTCAAGGATTTTAATGATTTGAAGGAAACAAAATATTTTAATGTAGTTTTATAGAATTTCGGAAGATTTGGAGACATTTTATGGGTCCTATAAAGTTTTACAATATTAAAAAATATTCCAAGAAATTTCAATAGATTTCAAGTGATTTCAACAATTTACATGATCAAGGTATTTTAATAAACGTCCTGATATCTGAAATAGATTTCACAGGGCTTCGGATATTTTGAATATTGCTCTTTTTTAATTTGATAACTTAGCTAATTTGGTTGAAAATTCATGTATTTTGTTGAAAATTTGTCGTCTGTGGTAAATATTATTTCTCATGGTGAAAAATTAATTTTTTTAGTTGAAAAATTGATTCCCTTGAATAGAAAATTAACTGTTATTTTGGAAATTCGTATTTTACTGTTAAAAATTAATTGTTTTAACTGAAAAAATATTTTTTCTACTTTTGGTTGAAAATGTCTCTTTTTCAGTTTAAAATTCATGTATTTTGTATAAAATCCGTCTTTCTCGACAATTTTTTTTTGGTCAAAGATTTATCAATTCATTTGAAAATTAATTTCGTTGGTGAAAGTTTTAACTGTGTTAATGATTGTTGATTTGGTAATTGTTAAAAATTGTTTATGTATTTTTTTTTAAATACACCTCCAGGTCTGTCTCTCTTGTGGTAGAATACTAATCTTCTTAAAGAAAAATTTATATTTTTGGTTGAAAATTCATTTCCTCGCTTAAAAATTTAACTATTATCTTTTTTAGTGGAAAATTCATGTTTTTTGTTGAAAATCCGTCTTCCTTGACAGAAAATGGATTTTCTCATAAGGAAGGTATCCCAGGTGTCCCTCGCCGATTTGATTCTGCCTGATATATGTTGTAGTACTCGAAAAACCAAGCGACACGTATTTTTTTTTATCGGCGGAAAAACACTTCAAGGGGGTGAAACAGCCCCTCAAAGATAGGGGTCGCAAGTGTCGATCATATAGTTTTGTGTATAAACACAAAATTGATTTCGACCGTCCTACTGGGAAAATTTCCTCGTAATGAAAGATTATTATTATTATTATTATTATTATTATTATTATTATTATTATACCATTTAGCCATTTCCCTTTCGGGGTAGGCGTGACTTGCTTGGATGACTAACGTAATTTCCCCCCCCAAAAAAAAATTGAAAAATTAAAGGGGTGAACCACCCCTAAATATTTTTAAAGTTGTGCTGAAAATTCATAAATTCACAGAATATATTTGGAAAAAATATATTTTGCACTTAAGACAAAAATAAAGTTGATGTGCTTCACCAAAAAAAAAATTGCGAGAAAATTAATGGGGGTAACTACCCCTAAACACTTTTTATTTTGTGTTTATGATAATATATAGTTGCCATACACAAAAAAATTGGGAAATTAGTTTTATACCGAAGGAGGTAAGATAAAGTCCATCCACGATGAATAAAACAATTACGCGGGGGTAAACCATCCCTACATATTTTTAAAAATGTGCTGAAAATTGCTAAATTCGCAGGAAAAAATTTGAAAAAAATATATTTTGCACTTGAAACAAAAATAAAGTTGACGTGTTTTGCCAAAAAAAATTTGTAAACAAATTAATGGGAGTAGCTTCCCCTAAACTTTTTTTTATTTTGTCTCTACGATAATATAAACTTTTCATACTCGAACAAAATTAGGGAAATTATTTTTATAACGAAGGAAGTGAAATAGAGTCCATCCAGGATGAATAAAAAAATTACGTGGGGGTAAACCACCCCTACATATCTTTAAAAATGTGTTGAAAATTGCTAAATTCACAGGAAGAAATTTGAAAAAAATATATTTTGCACTTGAGACAAAAATGAAGTTGACGTGTTTCGCCAACAAAAATTTGTAAACAAATTAATGGAGGTAGCTACCCCTAAACACTTTTTATTTTGTGTATATGATAATATAAACTTTCCATACACAAAAAAAATTAGGGAAATTATTTTTATAACGAAGGAAGTAAAATAGAGTCCATCCACCATGAATAAAAAAATTACGCGGGGGTGAACCATCCACTAATTATGTAGAAAATAGCAAAATAAGTCTAAAATCAAGCAAAAAAATCAGAAGAAAATACATGTTGCACACAATGTAAGTCCCCGTTCCGGAACTTCACAGAATTTTCGAATTCACTTTACGCACGCAGGATTTTTTGAGTGAAGAAATTCGTTTAAATTTGAACCGAGTCCAGAAAAATTCTAAATATGAATAAAAATGGTATATTCACCCTTTAATAGTATGTGACAAAGCTGTAACCTTTATGTGTCACCAGTGTTAGTGTATGAAAAAAAGTAGCAAAAGGCGAAATGAGTATAGCGGCTCACAATTACAAAATCATGCATTTTCGAAATATTTAATTTCGTTATATAGGTCCCAATATTGCTAATCTTGATATTTTTCTGTCATATTTCAATTTTTCGAGCTGGAAACCATAAACATAGATATTTACATAAAAATGCACTTGCTTTCAAAACTTTTCATCCGCCATATTGGATCCGCCATTTTGAATTTCGGAATTCTGTTGCCAAATTTGGATTCAGCGACCCCGAAAACCCCCGTATACACAGTCTTATCCAAATCGCAGGTTGCGTATATGCATATTCATGATAAAGTGTGTTTAGGGGTAGTTACCCCATAGAATATGATTTTTGGAAAAAATGCAAAAACAGGTCAACTCACTCTAGTACTGTCCTGTGATATGTTTTTTTCAGAATTTTTCCTTGAATTTTCCCTTACTTTTAATCATTTTCGTCGTATGTAGGGAGTGGTATACCCCCTTAAAATTTTTTTAATGACATCGAAAAAATCGCGTTTTTCATCCCTTATTGTGACGAAACTTTTCCGGTTGGTTTCGTTCCTCAATATTGTCTTCTTAAATGTGAACCACTCAAACAGTCACTTATTACCCCCATCTTTGAGGTGCTATTTCACCCTCTTAAACTGTTTTTCCGCTGATATGAAAAAATACGTGTCGCTTAGTTTGTGGTCCTCTACAACATATTTCACGCTCATCAAAATCGGCGACGGACACCTGGGTCAGTCTAGTTTTTAACGCCGTTACTCTGCCCTAATTCGCTTATAATTAGTTCAGTCCAGTCTAGTCTTTAACACTGTTGATTTGCCCGAGTTCTATGAAACCGTTTACTTCAAGTTGCAATTGCTGCACTCTGTTCAAATTTAAACCAATTTCTTCACTCAAAAAATCCTGCGTTCGTAAAGTGACTTCGAAAATTCTGTGAAGTTCCAGAACGGGGACTTACATTGTGTGCAATATGTATTTTCTTCTGATTTTTTTGCTTGATTTTAGACTTATTTTGCTATTTTCTACATAATTAGTCGATGGTTCACCCCCGCGTAATTTTTTTATTCATGTTGGATGGACTCTATTTCACTTCCTTCGTTATAAAAACAATTTCCCTAATTTTTGTTGTGTATGAAAAGTTTATATTATCATAGACACAAAATGAGAAGTGTTTAGGGGTAGCTACCCCCATTAATTTGTTTACAAATTTTTTTTGGCGAAACACGTCAACTTTATTTTTGTCTCAAGTGCAAAATACATTTTTTTTCAAATTTTTTCCTGTGAATTTAGCAATTTTCAGCACATTTTTGAAAATATGTAGGGGTGGTTTACCCCCGCGTAATTTTGTATTCATCCTGGAAGGACTCTATTTTACTTCCTTCGTTATAAAACTAATTTCCCAATTTTTTTGTGTATGGAAACTATATATTATCATAAACATAAAATAAAAAGTGTTTACGGGTAGTTACCCCCATTAATTTTTTTACAATTTTTTTTTTGGCAAAACACGTCAACTTTATTTTCGTCTCAAGTGCAAAATATATTTTTTCCAAATTTTTTCTGTGAATTTATGAATTTTCAGCACAACTTTATCAATATGTAGGGGTGGTTCACCCCCTTGAAGTGTTTTTCCGCCGATAAAAAAAATACGTGTCGCTTAGTTTTTCGAGTACCACAACATATATCAGGGAGGATCAAATCGGCGAGGGACACCTGGGATACCTTCCTTGTCAGTTGAAAAGTCATATTTTTTATTGAAAATTCAACTGATTGGTTAAAAATTTTTTTTCGTTGATTGAAGATTGATTATTTAAGTTGAAAATGAATTTTTCTGGTTCGAAGATTAACTATCATGTTAGAAATTTATGATTTTTTTCAAATACATCTTTTTTTGTAAAAATTAATCTTCTTAGTAGAAAATTGATCTTTTTGATTGAAAATTTATCCTTTGTGGTAAAATATTAATTAATTCTCCTGGTGAAAAATTTATCTTTTTGGTTGAAAATTAATTTTTTGTAACCAGAAATATAACTTTATCATTTTTGGTTGGAAATGTATCTTTTATAGTTGAAACTGCCTGTCTTTTTTCAAAAATCCGACTTTCTTGACAAAAACTCAATCTTTTTGGTTGAAAATTCATCTTCTTCTTCGAATATTCAATTACTTAATTAAAAATATATTTTTTCAAAATATTGATCATTAAATTTAAAAATTAATTTCTTTGATTAAAAGTTTAACATTGTTGAAAATTAATGTATTTTTTTAAATACATTTTTTTTTTGGCAGAAAATTAATCTTCTTGTTGGAAAATTGATCTTTTTCGTTGAAAATTGGCCTTTTGTGGTTGGAAATTAATCTTCTTGAATCAACGTTTGTCTTTTTGATTGAAAATTCTTTTTTATATTCGTTGAATATTTACAATTTGAGTTGAAAATTGATTTTTTTTGGGGTGAAAGTTTAATTATGTTGTCGAAAATTAATTTTTTTTTAAATTTATCTCTAGTGATAGAAAATTAATCTTCATTGCAGAAAATTAATCTTTTTGGTAGAAAATTAATTTCCTTGGTTCAATATTTAACTATTATGTTGAAATTTCGTTTTTTTTTTTTTGTTTTGTTTAGAACGTAACTTTTCCTTTTTTTGTTGAAAATTTATCTTTTTTAGTTGAAAATTTCTGTATTTTGTTGAAAATCCGTCTTTCTTGACGGAAAATTAATCTCCTTGGTTGAAAACTGATTTTTTAAATAAAAAATTCATCTTTTTGTTTGAGAATTCACTTCCTCGCTAAACAATTTAATAATTATGTTGAAAATTCGTATTTTTTGGTTCAAAAGAAACTCTCAAATTATTATTCTATTATTTGAGAGTTTTCATCAATGGGGCTAAGGAAGTCCAAAACCAAAGTTTTTATTTTTTATCTTTCAGACAGCTATTTTTATCCGCCGATCAATAAAAATTATCTGTAAGCGGATAAAAATTGCTGTCAGCTGTTTCACAGACCTTTCAAATTTATCTGATTTCAAATAAATTTTATTTTCGCGCTGATTAAAATGCCGGAACGAAACTGAATTTAGAATTTAAAAAACACCTGGGGTTTTTTATGCTTCCAATATTTCTGCAAATTGGAATACCTATGGTAGGAAAATATTACTAACTCTCTAAATATGAAGCAGTGAAATTTTATAAATTACTAGTAAAATTCTACTAATTCTATTACAGATTAGTAGAAAATTACTCATTCGAGTAGTCGAAATAGTGATTAATTCGATAGTGAAAAACTACTCCATGTTAATTTACAACAAAATAGTTAAATCCTTAAACAAAACAGATTCATTTTCAACTAAACAGTAGCATTTTCAACAAAAAAAGGTGAAACTTCTGAACAAAAATTAATTTTCAAATTAAAAAGACGAATTTTCAACACAAAAAGATTTTTCAGTCTATAAATAACAAAAATTTAATCGAAAATGTTGAAATTTAAAGCCAAATGAATGAGCTTCCTACAATCTACAAATAAGTTGAATTTTTAACCAAATAGTTGATTTTTCAACGAAAAAGCTAAATTTTCAACAAAAAGGACGAATTCTCGACAAAATAAATAATTTTTCTATCAAGTAGTTGAATTTTTTACCAAAAAGATCAATTTCCTACGAGAAAGGCAATTATTTAACAAATAGATTTTTCACCCAATTTCTTAATTTGTAACCATAACTAATAGTTGAATTTTCAATCCATGAGGAGGAATTTTCTGGAAAACAGCTGAGTTTTTCCATCTAAAAATATAAATATTAAGTTTCAACTGAAAAGACTAATTTTCTACCAAAAGGGCGAATTTACAACAAATTACATAAATTGTCAACCAAATAATTCAATTTCTAAACTAAAAAGGATGCATTTTCAAACAAAAATGGAATTGTTAAATGTTTTATTGAAAAAATTAATTTTTGATGAAAGCATACGATTTTTCTATAAAAAGTCGAATTTTCCGCCTAATAGTTGAATTTTTAATCCACAAAGAAGAATTTTCTAGAAAACAGCTGAATTCTTCCAAAGAAAAATATAAGTTCTCAAAAAGAAAGTTAAGCTTCTACTAAAAATACCAATTTTCTACGAAAAGGGCGAATTTTCAACAAATTACGTTATTGTCAACCAAATAATTCGCTTTCTAAACTAAAATGAATGCATTTTCAACCAAAAATGGAATTGTTAAATTTTTTAATGGAAAAATTAATTTTTGATGCAAGCAAACGTATTTTCTACAAAAATTTGAATTTTCTACCAAATAGTTGAATTTTCAATCCATAAAGAAGAATTTTCTAGAAAAAGTTGAATTTTTCCACCTAAAAATATAAATTTTCGAAAAAAAAGTTATCCTTTGACTAAAAAGTCTAAGTTGCTACCGTAAGGGCGAATTTTCAACAAATTTTATTAATTTTCAACCAAATACTCGAATTTTTAAACTAAAAAGGACGCATTTCCAACCCAAAATGGAATTGTTAAATTTTTTAATCAAAAAATTACTTCTTGATGAAAGCAAACGAATTTTCTACAAAAAAGTTGAATTTTCTACCAAATAGTTAAATTTCCTTACCAAATAGTTGATTTTTCAATCCATAAAGGAGAATTTTCTAGAAAACAGCTAAATTTTCGAACCTAAAAATAGAAATTCTCAAAAAGAAAGTTAAACTTTAATTTACATATTTTATTTAAAAAATTAATTTTTGATAAAAGTAAACGAATCTTCTACCAAAAAGTTGAATTTTCTACCAAATAGTCGAATTTTCTCACCAAATAGTTTAATTTTCTACCAAACGGGCGAATTTTCAACAAATTACATAAATTGTCAACCAAATAATTTATTTTCTGAACTAAAAAAATTGCATTTCCTACCAAAAATAGAATTGTTAAACTTTTTAATCAACAAATTAATTTTTGATGAAAGCAAACGAATTTTCTACAAAAAAGTCGAATTTTCTATCAAATAGTTGAATTCTCAATTCATAAAGTAGAATTTTCTAGAAAGCAGCTGAATTTTTCTACTTAAAAAAAAAAACGAAATTGATTTTCTATCAAATAATACGAATTTTCTACAAAATATATAAATTGTCAAGCAAATAGTTGAATTTTCATCCAAGAGGATTAATTTTCTTTTAAAAAGACAATTTTTCAAAATATTACATAAATTTACCAAAAAAGTTTTCGGAACCAAAAATGGAATATTTGAATTTTCATTTGACAAAAATTAATTGTTTACGAAAGAAATTAATTTGTAGGCAAAGTTATGAAATCTTAACAAGATAGTTCAGCTTTCGACCAAATAGTTGAACTTCCTATCAAATCGTTGAATAATCAACTAAATGGTTTAATTTCCAATCAAGAAGGATGACTTTTTAACAAAATTGGTGAATTTTCAAACAAATAAAATTCTGAAGCGAGAAAGATGAATTCTTAACCAAAAATTTATTAATTTTTTTCGATAAAAAAACGCGATTTTCTAACATTTTCAGCTTTATTGAAACAGTAAAAAGACAATATTGTACGACTTTTAATTAAGCTCCGTCATCTTCAATATTTACGAATTATACGTCAATCAAGAAAAATTTGAATTATTTACACACTTCATTTATTTCATCTTACTGCGTAAATGTGACCTAAGACGCTGTTTTCAGTTTGTTCTTTTGCATTTTTTAAAATTTTGTAAATCGCAATTTCCAAATGACGAATTTTAATCCTAAGAATTATTTTTAAAAGAGAAAATTCAAGTTACAAATGATTATTTAAAAATAAAAATAATAATTATGTTCCAAAATATATAGAAGAAGAATCTGGAATATTTTATTGCAATTTTTTCAATTTTTTCAGGATTAAAAAAAATTCTAGGAAAACTTTGAATTGATTCAAAAGATATTGCAAAGTTTGAGGAGTTTTTAAATTATTAGAAAATAATTTTAAATTTGAAAAGATTTTTAAAAAATTTGAACATAATGTAATGATTTCAAAGCATCATTTTTTAATTTTTAAATATCAAAAAAATTTAGAAAAAAAATTGAATAAGTTTAAGACATATTGAGAAGTTTTCAAAAGATACAAAAATAATTTTAAACTTCAAAAGATTTCAACAAATTTAAAACATCAATCTTTTTTAAAGATTTCTGAGAGAATCTAAAATGATTTTTTATTTTACAAAATTTGTTTTCAAGACAATATTTAAAAAGATTTCAGTACATCCCAAAAGATTGTCAAAATTTTCAAAGAAGGATCAGGAAGATTTTAAGACAATTTTCCTTATTTTCCAGAATTTGAGGAAAACTTCGAATCATCAAAAATTTGTTATTTAAAAAGATTTTAAGAAACTTGAAAATAAATCGAATCAGCTTAGAATATATTTCGAAATTTTAGAATTTTTGAAGAGATTAAAAATATTTTAAAACTTTGAAAGATTTTCCAGATTTTATCAAATATTTTTCAATTTTTTCCTATCGTCAAGAAGTCTTGAAATTTTTTCAAACTGACTCAAATTTTTCCTAAAAGTTTGTAAAATCCTATAAGATAAAATAAAAATTCTCAGAAATTTTCCAGATACTTTTTCGACACATCTGAAATTTTTTAAAATCGTTTTAAAAAATAAACAGTTATTTGAAATTTGTATTCCGTATTTAAAATTTCTTTCTCCCTTAAACTATAATTTGCCCAAAATTTTGTTTCTTTCATTTTAGTTTGAAAATTATTCTCTTTCAGTAGAAATTTATCTTTCTTTTATTAAAGTTGAAACTATTTTCTTTAAAGTTGAAAAAATGTTTTGGTTGAGGATTTCAATTTTTTAACTGACAATTGAACTATTTCATTTTTGATGAAAATATGTTTCTCTTAGTTAAAAATTCATTAATTTTGTAGAAATTTAGTTTCTTTGGAGAAAATTAATGAGAGAACTGAACTGTTTTGTTAAAAATTCGTTTATTTATAGAAAATCAATTTGTTTATCTGAACATTGAATTATTCTATTTTGGATTGTAAATTTTTTTTTAGTTGAAAATTTATGAATTTGGTTAAAAATTGTACTTTTTTGCTAGAAAACTAATGTTCTTGGTAGAAATTAGAAAAATTAACTAATTGGTTAAAAGTTGAAATACTTAGTTGAAAATTCAGTTTCTGGTTAGGGATGCATAATTTTAGTTCAATATTCCTCACTTTGGTGAAAAATTTAACTATTTTATTGAAAGATTCTTGTTTTTTTATTCAAAATTTATTTTTGAACTGAAAATTGTACTATTTCGGTTGTAAATTCATCATTTCAGCTAAAAATTCATTTCTTTCGTAGAAAGTTCAACTGTTTGGTTGAAAACTGATTCATTTTTTCAAAATTTATTTATTTTATTGCTGATTATTATTTTTGTTTGAAAATTATTATTTATGTTTAAAAATATATGCTTTTGATTGTATATTCAACTATTTGGTTGAAAATTCATCTTTTTGATTGAGGTATCAACTATTTTGCTGAAAAATCGGTATTCTTTTGACGAATTCAACTGTTTTTAATTTAAAATAAAATTATTTTTGGATTAAATTATTTACCACATTTTTTGTTGAGAGTTCATTATTTTGTTTAAAAATTCAAATGTTTGGTTCAAGATGAACTGCTTTGTTAAAATTTTGAATTGGCATATCTGATTTTTTTAAAACAAGTTCATAAATTTGTTATATTTTTTTAACTTCTTATCTAGATGTATATACGTAAATGTCGTTGTAAATAAATCACGGGCCTTGAAGTTTTAAGCGTGAAAATGATATTTGCGAGTATTTGCATGGACATATTTTGAAAATGGTTGAAATAAGTACAAACACCTCCCCTATCCCCTTTCCAGTTGTAAGCAAATAAAAAGAATAACCTTATTGCGAGTGATTCATATGCTAGTTAAATAATCATTACTCATGATAAGATAAGAATATTTAAAAGTCATGCAAAAATTTCAGCTGTGTCTCCCCTATAAAACAGATTTTCAAAATAAAAAAGTTACAGTTCCAGTTCATATTTTCTTGAATATAAACCAAGAAGTTAAACATGAAATTTTTTCTCTTCTACTTCCTGTCATGTTGTGTCTTTGAAGTAAGTCCCTCACAAACTTTTAAAAAATATTTTACACTTTTAAAAATGATTCACTTA